>CM055127.1:415636788-416091788 GCA_029206835.1 Rana muscosa | reverse complement strand
CGGGTCCCCAAAATCACTGGAGAAATTACCGTTTAACATGGGAGTCTATGGAAGGGGTGCCCGGCTTTGAAAAATCGGTGCTCCCCGGCCATAGGTCCCCCGGACAACAAGCTTTGCACACTTGTAGAGAAAGAGTGATGCTATATGTGTGCTAAGTTTGGGGTCCAGGGGACCTACGGCCAGCCGGTACCGGGTCCCCAAAGTCTGGCAGATCAGGCGCAAAAAGGTGACTCGAGTATAAGCCGAGGGGGGCATTTTCAGCACAAAAAAATGTGCTGCTCGGCTTATACTCGAGTATATACGGTAGTTGTCCATACATATATAATGAGGTCAGAGACTTCATTCTGGTTGCAGCTAGATCAATCTACAAGAAGCCTTGCTCAAATCTGACAACTATTGGTGGTCTTGTTTGAGTTTCTTTGGAACCAATCATGTGGAAGCCACATACACACGATCGGAATTTCCGCCAACAAATGTTCGATGTGAGCTTTTGGTCGGGAATTCCGACCATGTGTAGGCTCCATCGGACATTTGCTGTCGGAATTTCCGCCAACAAATGTTTGAGAGCAGTTTTCAATTTTTCCGACAACAAAAGTTCTTGTCGGAAATTGCGATCGTGTGTATCCAATTCCGATGCACAAAAATCCTACGCATGCTCTGAATCAATTTGGCGCATGCTCAGAATTATTGAACTTAATTTTTCTCGGCTCGTCGTAGTGTTGTACATCACTGCGTTCTTAGCGATCGGAATTTCCGACAACATTTGTGTGACCGTGTGTATGCAAGACAAGTTTAAGCGAAAATCCGACGAAAAAAAAACACGGTTTTGTTGTCGGAATGTCCGAACGTGTGTAGGCGGCAAAAGAAAGAAAATATCTTCTGGACGGCCGCACTCCGAATAAAAATTACCTTTATTGTAAAATCACCACAGCGCTACAAGTCACAGCACGCCCCTGTCAAGCTGACGCGTTTCACACTGTATTAGTGTTTAATCATAGAAAGTTTGTGCGAAAATCAGATGGAAAAAAAACCCACGGTTTTGTTGTCGGAATGTCCGATCGTGTGTACGCGGCATTAGGCTGGCCATACATGGTCGAATTTCGAAAGAATTTTCTATTGAAAATCAGAAAATTTGTGCGCTTTGTGATCCGATGGTGCCACCATTGATTTTGAAATTCGACCAACCAAACCTTCAATTTCACCTCATGTTACTACAGAAAATAATTTTCGTGGCTGGGAATCTTCTTTTCTTTCCGGGAATTGTCTTTTCTTGCACATGCGCATTTTTTTTTCGATTACATTTCTCACACAATTCTCCCATCATTGATTAGAAACTAGAAACATTTTCTACATGTCTGATTCCTCAAATTCGATGGCCGCACGAAACTCGGCTGTTGCTGCAGCCCACTAATGGTGCGAAATACGAACGATAATACTTAGATAAGATTTTCGAAAGAAAATTATTTCAAAATTCGACCCATGTATTAGCCCTTGATATAAATACAACTTCAATCCTGACTGTTATTATTATTAGTATTATTATAATACAGGATTTATATAGCGCCAGCAGTTTGCGCAGCGCTTTACATTATGAGGGCAGACAGTACAATAACAATACAATTCAATACTGGAGCAATCAGAGGGCCCTGCTCGTTAGTTATCTTTTTTTTTGTAGGCCTTGAAAATGGTCAATATAAAAGAAGAAGAGGGAGAGCTGCATCTCAGTATAGTAAATAACAATTTATAAAGAATAAAAAGGAAACAAAATGGTGTGGAAATGCTGAGTATAAGGACACAGGCCTTCTCAAAAGCCCTCTCCCCGCTGTGGGCAACAGCTGGTAAATGCACTTCATTATCCACACAGAAAAAAAATGCAAATACAGCTGATAAGATCACCAGTCCAGCATATAGTGCCCCCACCTCTGGCTCCATCCACATCCATCAGTAAAGGGTCACAAGGACACATTCTGAGGATAACCTCCCATTCCACAACCTAAGCTTGTTGGATTATCACCTGATCTTAATGGCTGCTGCTGGGCCAATCTGCCATAGATTTTTCAGTAAAATTTGACAGATCTGGCTGGTATTGTCTGAGTTTCAGTGGAACCAATTATATAGGAGCCTCCAATGGCTACAGCTTCAATTTTTGCCTATTAATTATCCAATATGCATTTTTCAGGCCTCAAAAACTGTCCAAAGACCCATACATGTACTAAATAGGAGCAATCAAGGCCAACCTTTCGGTCTGACACTTTTTACACTTTTTATCAAGTCAGTAAAGATTTCCAATCACATTTAATATTAAGAGTATATATATATATATGTGTGTGTGTGTGTGTGGTTGGTAAAATCACATGTCCTCTCTCATGCCGCGTACACACGACCGTTATTCATGTCATGGAAAAAAACGTTGTTTTTCTCGACGTGATTTTTCGTGTTTCCTCTCAAGCCTGCCTTGCATACACACGTTCATGAAAAAAAACGCTCGAGCAAAGCGTGGTGACCTACAACACATACGACGGCACTATAAAGAGGAAGTTCCATTCGAATGGCGCCACCCTTTGGGCTGCTTTTGCTGATCCTCGTGTTAATAAAGTTTGGTGAGAGACGATTCGCGCTTTTCAGTCTTTGTGCTTTTCAGTCCGTTACAGCGTGACGAATGTGCTATCTCCATTACGAACGCTCCCGTCTCATACTTGATTCTGAGCACGCACGTTTTTTTTTTCCCCTCGTAGAAGCGTACACACGACCGTTTTTCACAACGTGAAAAACGGCGAGAAAAAATAGAGCAGGTTCTAATTTTTTTAGAGCATTTTTCTCGTCGAGAAAAATGCTCTGGAGCATACACATGACCATTTTTCACGCCCATTTTTAAAAATGGAATTTTTCTCGTCATGAAAAACGGTCGTGTGTACGCGGCATCATAGTCTTATGATATTCCCACTGGGTTTTACTATATTCATATGTGCCATTGGGAATTTATAAGATGTGTAAATCTGTTATTGTCATAACCAGTGGCGGACGCACATAAGGGGCGCTGCCCCCCTAATCTTTATGCGCCCGGCCCCTAATCCCCATGCAGGGCACCGGATGCATGTATTTCTATGGGTTTTTTTTTGTTTTGTTTATTTTAGAAGCACATGATCGGAGCCTAAAGCCACTTACACACGAGCAGTTTTCCCGTCGGAAAAAAAAAAACGATGGTTTTCCCGACGGAATTCCTCTCAAGCCTGCCTTGCATACACACGGTCACACAAAAGTCCAGTAAACTTTTGACTGTCAAGAACGCGGTGACGTAAAAGACTACGATGAGCCGTCAAAATGAAGTTCTATGCTTCCGAGCATGCGTCGATTTGTTTCCGAGCATGCGTCGATTTGTTTCCGAGCATGCGTCGGAATTTAGCGCGTCGGGATTTGTACACACGATCAGAAATTCCAAACAGTTTTTTTCCTGATGGGAAAAAAGAGATCCTGCTCTCTATCTTTTTCCAACAGTTTTCCTGTTGGAAAAAGTCTGATGGAGGATACACACGGTCGGGATTTCCGACCAAAAGCTCTCATCAGACTTTTTCCAGCAGGAAAACCGATCATGTGTACGGGGCATAAGTCTCTAATTGGCTTTAAAAAGGGTGGGCTCGGGCGCAGCCCACCCACTTGTGTGACAATAGCGAATTAAAATTTGCTATTGTCTTCCTTCTTCTCCTCCCAGCCAATCAGGAAGAGGAGACCTAATTGGCCAGGAGGAGAAGCGACCGGATTGGCTGGCAGGAGAAGCAGTGGGGAAGCCGCCCGGGAAGCCGCCGAGGAGGAGAAGCAGCGGAGAAGCCACTGAAGCCGGCCGCGACCTGGATGGGGTAAGTAGTGCCGGATGATCAACCGATCGGCCATGCGTTATGCTATTGCAGGAAAAGCTATGGGTTTGTGAAAGAGCCACTGCTTGCAAACAGCATCAATGGGACATTTCTAGGTTATGAACAGTGATGGCTGGTGCACATGGCAAAACAAGCCTCCCAGGTCACTACCTCCCATTCATTTAAATGGCTGCCGTGCCTGCGTTTCCCGCAAAAAAAAGTGCATACACCTTTTTCAAAAACATTTTGAAGTCTCTGACCTCATTATATATGTATGGACAACTACCATTCCCACAGCCACACGCGTAGGTGTGAACCAAGCCATTTGCATACAATTCCAAACTGCAAACAGTAGCTAATTACAAGGAGGGCAACCAGAGTGAAGCAGGCAGTCTTATGGGTATAGCGGTATTTGAGTCGGACTACGTACACACACAACTGGATTTTCATAACAGTTTTTCACTCATAGGAGATCATTATCCAACTTAGAGCTCCCCTTTAAATGTAAAGGACCCTATAACGCAGATCCAATAAAAGTACCAGGACGAGCTGTTACTGAATTGCATTAGAATATGTGCCTTAGGTCCTGTTCGCAGACTGAACATAAAGTAAGTTAAGAACTGTGGCATTATGGTCAATTGCACCATTCACATGTCTGCATTTTTTCTATCATTGAATGTGTTTTAATCCTTGTAAACGGCTTTTTTACAGCATTTTGACTAAAAATTATGAGCAGTAGACATAAATGTACCGTATTTATCGGCGTATAACACGCACAGGCGTAAAACACACACGCTAACATTAAGAGGTAAGTTTCAGGAAAAAAACTTTCCACAGCCCCCTGCATATAACACGCAGGCACCGTTTACCCTCTATTTTCAGGGTAAAAAACTGAGTGTTATACGCCAATAAATACTGTAATTGAAAATAAATCCCAATACATAGATTTTTACATGTATTTTTAAGCATAGGTGCACTTTCAAGTCTCGTACACACGACCTGTTTTCTCGGCAAGAAACGACAAGAAAACTGTTGGGCGTTCTTGCCGAGAAAACCGTTCGTGTGTATGGTTTCTTGTCGAGAAAACTGCCGGGAATCTCGACGAGAAAAAAAAAAAAACCTGCTTTCTTTTTTCTCGTCGTGATTCTCGTCAGACTGTTTTTGGACGAGAAAACCGGTCGTGTGTATGCTTTTCCGAGTCTTCAAAAACCGCGCATGGTCAGAATCAAGTATGAGGCGGGAGCGCTCCTTCTTGTAAAACTAGCGTTTGTAATGGAGATAGCACATTCGTCACGCTGTAACAACTGAAAGCACGAAGACTGAAAAGCGCAAATCGTCTCTCACTAAACTTTTACTAATGCAGTAACACGAGATTAGCAAAAGCAGCCCAAGGGGTGGCGCCATGAGAATTGAACTTCCCCTTTATACTGCCATCGTACGTGTTGTACGTGACCGCGCTTTAGACCGACGAGATTTTGGATTGACAGCTTGACAAGAAACCCGTCGAGAAAAACAAAGTTTTTTTTGCGATGAAATTCTCGGCCGTGTGTATAAGGCTTCATCCTTCGGTTCCCCCAAATTGAGCTCCCCACAAATACCACATACTTACCCAAACTGAAGGGATGTTCATTGTGTGGCCTGCCAATCCACCAAGCCATCCAGTGCACCCAATAACAAACATGTCACAGATTTGATTCATTTACATGAACGGCCCATCCATATAAGAGAATGGCCTTCAAATGCAATGCAGGAGTCAATGGTTTAGAAGTGAGGGGGCATATTTACTGACTGGGGAAATTAAATGGTGTGAGGTTGTTTTTCAGGGGTTGGATTTGGCCCTTTAGTTCCAGTGAAGGAAACTCATGAGGCGTCAGTATACTAAGACATTTTGGACAATTTCATGCTCCCAACTTTGTGGGAACAGTTTGGGGATGTCCCCTTTCTGTTCCAACATGACTGCGCACCGGTGCACAAAGCAAGGTCCATAAAGAAATGGGTGAGCGAGTTTAGGGTGGAGGAACTTGACTGGCCTGCACAGAGTCCTGACCTCAACCCTATAGAACCCTATAATTCATTTGGGAGGAATTATAGCGCAGACTTCGAACGAGACATTTTCGGTCACATCAGTGCCTGACCTCACAAATGCACTTCGGGAAGAATGGTGAAACATTCCCTTAGACACACTCCTAAACCTTGTGGACAGCCTTCCCAGAAGAGTTGAAGCTGTTATAGCTGCAAAGGGTGGGCCAACTCAATATTGAACCCTATGGACTAAGACTGGGATGCCATTAAAGTTCATGTGTGTGTAAAGGCAGGTGTCCCAATACTTTTCGCTTTTTTGCATGAATCTGGAGCCCTTTTTCAAAAATTGATAGCAGACTAGTTTTCTCTATGTGTCATCAGTGATGTTGAAATGATTATCCTCTATTGCCATACAAGAGTACAATAGGCTCACAGGTCCCTGTGCTCATGCAGTCCGACTTTCGCAAAGCGTTAGCAATCTGTTAGGACCACTTCCGCATTTTACAAAGTGGCACAGAATAAGACTGCAGATAACTCCATCCCAGCGTTTTCCCCTCTGTATTGTTCACTGTGCTGCAAGAATAATATACAGCAGTTAGACATGACAAGCAAACCAATTGTGGCATTTCACTAAAACAAATGCATTCCATCTGCAAATGGCCCACAATAAATCCAAACACAGGAACTCGGTCATTACAGGTTTGCTGCTGCAACAAAAGTAGCCTGTTCATCCCCTCAAAGTCCATATGTTCGAGCTTGAAAATCCATATGTCCAAGACGCTTTGTTAGAATACACACTATCAGTGAACACAACCTCAGCCATATTGAAGCAAAACATATTCTTCGCCTGTGTCCCTCGGGAGTCTCAGAATAAAGTCTTGCCAATTTCAGTACCTTGCTAATGGCTGTACTGCTTTCTGATTACGGGGCCTGTTCGTCAACAAGAACTCCTAGGTTCAATTTACTGAAAGGGACTTTAAACCTAAAACATATGCATCCCCCCTTACAATAACAAGTTGCTTCTAACACTCACATCTATTCATGGGGAACATCCCATGCTTTGAAAGAAACCTGAGAACAATTTACTGATGTAATACATTAATTAAACTGTTAATGATTACAGTGAAACTGATTGCATCTTATGGCTTTATGTATCAACTGCTTTTAAGCTAAAGGTACCAGGAGACATAGGATAATTATACGTTGCCCACCTACAGTTCATCTGGGCCCCAATGTTCATTCAGGCAGTGGCACCATCAAACTACCAGACAGCGCAGTTGATTTAATAAAGGAGTAGAGCATTGTTTCTCAGCCTTTTTTCAGTTGTAGCATCCTTTAAATACATGTAAGATCTTGAGCCCTGCCTTCTTCTGAGTTCAGGGCATGCGCCCCCTGCCGTCCCATCCCCGCTGACTCCCGCTGTGATTAAACACAGCAGAATTTCTTCAGCAGGTCCTGGCCAATGATTCATGGCCAAGACCTGCTGATCGGCTGTATCCAATCACAGCCCAGAGCACTGTGTTGACAAACAACACAGAGCTCTGTACAGGAGAAACAATCTTTCTTTCTTCTCCCTGCAATAGCAGAAGGAACAAATCGATTTTTAGTAAAAAAGCAACACATTATACACACATTTACACTTGATAGGCACACACACTTAACCCCTTGACTACCCTAAGATGTTAAAGCGGAGCTCCAGTCGTTTTTTGTGTTTATTAAAAGTCAGCAGCTAGTCTAGCTGCTGGCTTTTATTAAACACACACGTGCCTGTCCCAGGATCCAGCGTTGTGGTCACCTGAACCGTCACTTGCCCCCCTCTCCTCTCCCCTCCAACTGTGGGCACCCGGCTGTGACAGCTTGCGGCTTCACAGCCGGGTGCGCACTGCACATGACGTCTCCCAAAAGAGTGCAGAGAGGGAGGGGGAGAGGAGAACTTCCTCGCGAAACCCCTAGGCAATCAGAGTGGAAGTGGGAGCGGGTACCTGTTAAAACGATATGCCCCCCCCCCCCAAAAAAAATGACATGCCAAATATGTCAGGGGAGAAGTGCTTAGGTATCAAAATAATATTGATTTGACCTTGAAAGAAAATTACAATGAAGCTTTCTTAACCACTTAAGGTCAAATCAATATTATTTTGATCCATTGTTGTGGGGCTCTTAAATGGCATGAGGATCAGATTCTGACAGTCGGATGGAAACGGACACCTGGTCCGTTTCCATCTGACAGCCCATGTCCGTGTCTGCTCTGCATCAGCGAAGCGGACACGGACCTGTCATCCGCCTGTTCAGTGGGGATCAGCGGAGAGATTCCCTGCTGAGCGGGGTGATCTGCTGGCGGACTCTGCCAGTGTGAAAGGGGCCTTAACCTAACCTAACTCTGAAATGGTAGGTAACATATATCACTGTGATACATATCACAATTAGTAACAATTATTTAATGCAGAAAAAATGTAATGTGTCTATACAAACATATATGACACATGTTTCAGTTCCGAAAATCCTGTTCAGAATTGTTTACACCCAAACCGAGTGCAAGTGGTACGTAAGAGCCCATTCACACAGAGGCGTGCGGCACGACTTTGGGGGCGACTCGGCAAGGCGATCTGAAGACGACTTCAGAGACGACTTGCAAAATGACTTCTGTATAGAAGTCAATGCAAGTCGCCCCGAGTCACCCCCAAAGTAGTACAATAACCTTTTTCTAAGTCGGAGCGACTTATAGAACGGTTCTATTGAAGAGAACGGGACGCGACTTGTCAGGCGGCTGAGTCGCCTGACGAGTCGCCCCTGTGTGAATGGGCTCTTAGACATTTGCTGTTTATGTCTTCCAACACAAATTGACAATAGCACTTTTTCAATTAAGTTTTAACGACGTTTGTGATAAGTGATCATGAAGGTACACTAAATAGCCAAACATTTGAGGACAACTGACTATCACACCTCTATGAGCTTGCTGGACATTGCCTTCCAAGGCCATTAGCATTATATGAAGTTTGCCCCACTTTGCAGCTTTAACAGCCTCCACTCTCCTGCGATGGCTTTCCACAAGACTGTGTCTGTGGCCATTTGTGCCTATTGAGCCAAAAAAGCATTTTGAAATTACTAATGTTGGACCTGGCTCGCAATTGGCGTGCCAAAGAAAAGCATAGAAGGGGCTGGTAAATATTTTAAAAAAATTACCAGCCCCTTCCTTTTCTGAATGAACACAGTAAATGATTAGTACTGATCATTTACTGTGTTCATTCACAACTGAAGCATAACAAACAGTGTTTACTATGTTTCAGCTTGTGCTTCAACAGGAAAACGCTCAGCACAGAGCACTTGCCATTCATCCACTGTTCAGTGCAGCTGAGGCTGAAAAGAAAGGGGCTGGGGAATCTCTGTGTCACAAGTAAGACATGAGGGTTAGTTTAGACCCCTGATATTTCACCAAAGCCCCCCAACAGGGCTCCTAAAAAAATAGTAAAAAATTAAAATAAAAATTTAAATTACTAACATCATCCACTGCCTTCTGACACCAATGTCTGCCCTACTGACATTGTTCACTGCCCTACTGACACTGTCATCTGCTCTACTGACACCATTCTCTGCCCTACTGACACCGTTCACTACTTTACTGATACTGTCATCTGCTCCACTAACACCATCCTCTGCCCTACTGAGACCGTCCACTGCTCTACTGACACTGTCATCTGCTCCACTGACACCATCCTCTGCCCTACTGACACCGTCCACTACTCTACTGATACTGTCATCTGCTCCACTGACACCATCCTCTGCCCTACTGACACCATCCTCTGCCCTACTGACACCGTCCTCTACTCTACTGACACCATCCTCTGCCCTACTGACACCGTCCTCTACTCTACTGATACTGTCATCTGCTCCACTGACACCATCCTCTGCCCTACTGAGACCGTCCACTGCTCTGCTGACACTGTCATCTGCTCTACTGAAACCGTCCTCTGCCCTACTGACACCGTCCACTACTCTACTGACACTGTCATCTGCTCCACTGACACCATCCTCTGCCCTACTGACACCGTCCACTATTCTACTGATACTGTCATCTGCTCCACTAACACCATCCTCTGCCCTACTGAGACCGTCCACTGCTCTACTGACACTGTCATCTGCTCCACTGACACCATCCTCTGCCCTACTGACACCGTCCACTATTCTACTGATACTGTCATCTGCTCCACTGACACCATCCTCTGCCCTACTGACACCGTCCACTACTCTACTGACACTGTCATCTGCTCCACTGACACCATCCTCTGCCCTACTGACACCGTCCACTATTCTACTGATACTGTCATCTGCTCCACTAACACCATCCTCTGCCCTACTGAGACCGTCCACTGCTCTACTGACACTGTCATCTGCTCCACTGACACCATCCTCTGCCCTACTGACACCGTCCACTATTCTACTGATACTGTCATCTGCTCCACTGACACCATCCTCTGCCCTACTGACACCGTCCACTACTCTACTGACACTGTCATCTGCTCTACTGAAACCGTCCTCTGCCCTACTGACACCGTCCTCTACTCTACTGATACTGTCATCTGCTCCACTGACACCATCCTCTGCCCTACTGAGACCGTCCACTGCTCTGCTGACACTGTCATCTGCTCTACTGAAACCGTCCTCTGCCCTACTGACACCGTCCACTACTTTACTGACACTGTCATCTGCTCCACTGACACCATCCTCTGCCCTACTGACACGTCCACTATTCTACTGATACTGTCATCTGCTCCACTGACACCATCCTCTGCCCTACTGAGACCGTCCACTACTCTACTGACACTGTCATCTGCCCTACTGACATTGTTCACTGCCCTACTGACACTGTCATCTGCTCTACTGACACCGTCCTCTGCCCTACTGACACTGTCCACTACTCTACTGACACTGTCATCTGCTCTACTGACACCGTCCTCTGCCCTACTGACATTGTTCACTGCCCTACTGACACTGTCATCTGCTCTACTGACACCATCCTCTGCCCTACTGACACTGTCCACTACTCTACTGACACTGTCATCTGCTCCACTGACACCATCCTCTGCCCTACTGAGACCGTCCACTACTCTACTGACACTGTCATCTGCTCTACTGACACCATCCTCTGCCCTACTGACACTGTCCACTACTCTACTGACACTGTCATCTGCTCCACTGACACCATCCTCTGCCCTACTGAGAACGTCCACTGCCCTACTGACACTGTCATCTGCTCTACTGATACCATCCTCTGCCCTACTGACACCGTCCACTACTCTACTGATACTGTCATCTGCTCCACTGACACCATCCTCTGCCCTACTGAGACCGTCCACTGCTCTACTGACACTGTCATCTGCTATACTGACACTGTCCTCTGCCCTACTGACATTGTTCACTGGCCTACTGACACTGTCATCTGCTCTACTGACACCGTCCTCTGCCCTACTGACACCGTCCACTACTCTACTGAAACTGTCATCTGCTCCACTGACACCATCCTCTGCCCTACTGACACCGTTCACTACTCTACTGACACTGTCAACTGCTCTACTGACACCATCCTCTGCCCTACTGACACCGTCCACTACTCTACTGATACTGTCATCTGCTCCACTGACACCATCCTCTGCCCTACTGAGACCCGCAGGGCCGTTTGAAGGAATTTTGGGGCCCCAAGCAAAATGGACATGGAGGCCCCCCCGCACTCACGCAAAGCCTACAGGAACCACAGCATAGCGATACAGTTTAAGCTCACCCACACTTTATATAAATAAAAAAGGTTTACAGAGCAAATACTGCTGTTGCATATAATCCAACATACTTAAAACACATACGCACTCACATTAACATTAAGATGCTGTTTAGGACTGTTTATGGACAGTGGGATGGACAGGGGGACCGTGGGATGGACAGGGGGACCGTGGGATGGACAGGGGGACAGTGGGATGAACAGGGGGACTGTGGGATGGGCAGGGGGACTGTGGGATGGGCAGGGGGACCGTGGGATGGACAGGGGGACCGTGGGATAGACAGGGGGACCGTGGGATGGAGAGGGGGACCGTGGGATGGACAGGGGGACTCCGCACTGTAATGTCCACATCATCTCCCCCACTTTAATATCCACATCATCTCCCCCACTGTAATATCCACATCATCTCCCCCACTGTAATGTCCAGATCTCCCCCCTGTAATGTCCACATCTCCCCCTGTAATGTCCACATCTCACCTCGGCCGCTGCCGCCGGTTGTACCAAGATGGCCGCCGCTCCGGAGCTAGGCCGAAGCCGTGGCCTTTCCTATGGCCGCAATCCACGGATCGGCTCAGGGCGGAAATCCAGGACAGTGACAGGCAGCAGGCAGGCACCCTAGGCTGGGGCCCCAGGCCAGCTCGGGGCCCCAAGCAATTGCTTGTTTTGCCTGTCCTGTTCCGACGGCCCTGCGTCCACTGCTCTACTGACACTGTCATCTGCTCCACTGACACCGTCCTCTGCCCTACTGACACCGTCCACTACTCTACTGACACTGTCATCTGCTCCATTGACACCATCCTCTGCCCTACTGACACCGTCCTCTGCCCTGCTGACACTGTCCATGTTTTAATACATTTAAAATGATTGTTTATGACGTATATATACACACACACACACACACGCATGTGTGTTTGAGCAGTGGGGTACACACCCTAATGCAATAGGCTGCACACACCTATGAAACTGTGTCTTTATGGCTTTGTGTACAGGGGCTAGAGGGGTACAGGATGGGGTTCATGCTAGAACTGAAAAAGAGTTTCCACAAACTTCCACATTTTAGACAGTTGTCTAAAATGTCTTTGTATGCCATAGCATTAACTGTACCCTTTACTGGAGACGCCTATAGGGAAGAATTTGGGGTGTCAGCATACTGTTGATCATATAATATAGGTGTGATGATGATGTGATGTGATGATGATGATCAGTTTTTCACAAACTTTTGCCCACATAGCGTATAATCTTATGGCACAAAGGGCACAGCCAGATGGGATACTATTTTCAGCTTTTTACAAATGATCATTTATACTGAGAAGCCGTTTTCTGGTAGTAATATCTCTGCTGTTGGCACTTTCACATGTTTTAAGACTTCTATTTCCTGGAAGAACATTAGCAGCTGTGCAATGCCAACATACACACACTATACGTCAGCTGGACGTACAAATCCAGCCTGGCTGACCAATTTTCCTTGAGTCAACATTACTAGGCTACACATGTGGTTAGGACTAAGGGCTGCCTATGCTGCTGATTCAACTCATCAGTAAAGAAAACAGGGGAAAGTATTTTTACATTTATCATGATCAAAGTGGCAGATGATTGCGGACCCTCTTTGCAGAGCAGTAGGACAGTACTATGACAATGAGGGATCTTCACTTGCATTAGATGCATCTGAGCCACCAAACAGACGTTGTCGTGTTATACACACACCTATATGTACTGGTTACAATGTTGCAATTTCTGTTATCAGTTGCACCCTTAGTGCCGGTTCACACTACCGCGACTTGGGGGGCGACTTGTCAGACCGCAAGTCGCCCCAAGTCGCTTGACATCAGAAATCACAGCTATGTGAATGAGAGCCGTCTTAATGAATGCATATGAAGTCGGAGCGACTTCAGAAAAGGTTCCTGTACTACTTCAAGGCGACTTCTAGGCGACTTGTACCCATTGATTTCAATGGAAGTCGCCTCCAAGTCGAATCCCCCGTCTTAACTGAAGCAACTTTCCAGGAAGTGAAAACTGTTTTCTAAGGCAAACCCCTCCCTCCCACAGAGCAGATAATTATGTGATTGGCCACTGGCAAAGTCGCCTGTCCTGGAGGCGACTTGAAGTCGCGTTGTAAGTCGCTGCAAGTAGCGCTGAAGTCGCGCTCAAGTCGTCTCCAAGTTGCCTTGAAAAGTCGCGCTGGAAGTCGTGTTGCCCCAGTGTGAACCGGCACTCACTTAAAGCTGGAGTTTAGGAATGCCAGTTTTTACAATAGTCTAGCTTACATCAATGTAATTATGTATGTGCCATACTAGTGGGATTCCTAGGGAAGGTGAAAATCACTTTTGTAGGCACCATTACTCCAGCGATCTCCACTAGATTCTGGGTCACGTACTGAGTGGCCGTCCTGCTGCTTAGTGAACACAGGAGGTCGATCACTCAGCATGTGTCAGAGAACACTTTATTATTTTCTCAATAATTGGATGAGGTGGAGATCGTGATGTCACCACCCCACCTCTCTATCTTGTCTAATCAGAAAAAGCTTTGCATTCATTGAGCAAATGCAAAGTGATCCCTAATTGGTGCCCATACCAAGCAAGTGACCTCCTGTGTTTACAATGCAGCAGGGCAGCTACTGGGCACGGGATCTGGAAGCTAGCTGAGATGACTGTAGTAGCTTTGTCTACTACAGTGGTCTCCAGCTTCCACTGGGATCCCACAGGTAGGATATGACACATACATACTTACATAGGTCCAAGTTGGACCAACATACATCCAAGCTGGACCAATGCAACCATGAAGAAATTGCCATAGCTAAATTTCAGCGTTAGGTTAAGCTGTATCCATTCATGGGCAATGATACAGAATAAAGCGTAATAATTAACCATTATAGGGAGCAGAATGTTATTTTTGGTAGTTTAAATCCCGACCTCAGATGTTTGGAGATGGGGTTTTTGACACTCCAAGTAAATCTACAATTTCCTTATTATCACCCATAATTCTTGTTCTGTCTCAACTACAAAGCGATAAAGTTCATCTCCAGGTTTAAGTAGGCCTTACTCAAGCTGGTTTGATATTCATCC
Source organism: Rana muscosa (assembly GCA_029206835.1). Classification (NCBI taxonomy): domain Eukaryota; kingdom Metazoa; phylum Chordata; class Amphibia; order Anura; family Ranidae; genus Rana; species Rana muscosa. The sequence continues at coordinate 416,077,086 of CM055127.1, read as the reverse complement.
CTTGCATCGATACAGGCAGTTTAACTCAATGAATAAACTCACAGTTAGGACGACAGACGATGAATCCTTTCGAATGTTCCGTTTAATGATGGATATTCATAGGTAGAAAAACGTGTCAGTTGTAAGCCACATGTAAGATGTTTAGCATGGAAGATATACAGGAGTAATGACCAGAATCAGGAAGTGGAGGAGATATATAAAGAACTACGGTGAGAGAGAGAGTTCAGCTAGAAAGAAGGGGACAGATCTTAAAGACACAGAGCAAGAATAATCACATAGTGTAACACAACACTCCACGTCTGAAATCTTTAGATTTCATAACCTCAAACTAAAATATATATTTTCAAAAAAGTCCAATACTGATAAATGTCCTGGAACCTGTAATGAAAAACATGCAACAAGCAAATAACAAACGTAAGTTCAACAGGATGAAGAACATAAAGTCACAGTATGATGTCTTCAAAGAATTTCAAAGTTCTGAGTAGAACCTGTTAGAGGTCGACCGATATATCGGCTGGCCGATATATCGGCCAATATTTGGCCATTTTTGATAAATCGGCATCGGGCTGATTATTATCAAAATTAGGCCGATATTTTACACTGGCCGTCCCTCCTGTCCTTTCTTCTCCACACTCAGCAGCTCTGGCAGCATCAAGTGCCGCGCTGAGTGTCTGAACAGAGAGGAGGGAGAGAGAAGCTGTCAGCTTGATGTCGGGAGTAGGGGGGAGGGGGCAGGCGGTGTAGCAGATCACTTCACTTCCTTGTTACTTAATGGTCAGTCCAGGCAGCTCCTCCCGTCTGCACTTATCTCTCTGCATGATCACACAGTAAGTCAGCACAGATTCTCCTCACTCCCGTGCCTAGTTAATTTTTCCCGTATCTTATCTGCTGTCCTCTCCATAAATCTATCATGCTGTATCATGCTGCCTCCTGTCCTGTCTCAGCTTTGCATTCCACACACACAGATCTTACACCCTTTCCATCCCAGTTTGCTTTTAGCTCTCATAATTGTCCTGTCCCCACCATGCAGCCTAGCACATTCCCTGCATTCTGTCACTAATAAAGACATTAGCACTTACATTTACCACCCCAACCTCCTCACCATTCTCTCTTTTATAATATCTTAACCTCCCCCCCCCCTCCCCCTTCACATTGTAGCAATTTGACAAGTCACATCCTATTGCCGGCAAGGCACTGTTCAAATCAATGCGACACTGACTTTGAGTTGCCGCATAAATTTGAAAAAGTAGTACATGCACTACTTTTGCGATTTAGGGTGTGACTTCAATAGCCACACAGATGTCTTCAAAGTCACAACCCAAAGTCGCACTGAGATGCAGCTCTGAAATTGTGCGATTTCAGGTTAAGTCGCACAATTTCAAAGCCACAGTCAATGTGAACGGGGGCTAATAGTAGGTTCACACTGGTGTGCTGTGGTCTGGCCACAGTGCGATTTGTATATTCAGTTTACCCAGAGTTTTAGGTGCGCTCCCATTCAATTCTATTAGACTGTCTGTTTTCACGAAAGCAAATTACAGTCTTGCGTGCTGCATCTTTGATGCACAATCAGAAAACACACAGTCCACTAGAATTCATCAGGAGCACACCTACAACTGCAAGTAAATCACACATACAATCGCACTGTGGTCAAACCAAAGCGCACCAGTGTGAAACCGCTATACGGCTAGGTTCACGCGCAGTCAGGATCACGCACAAAATTGTGGTTTTCTTGACAAACACAGAAGCGCACTGTCCTTTAGTAGATACACAGTAGTGCCATTGATTGTTAAAGGCACCCCCACTCATCACACATGTGGTTTGGTACAGGACATTTTTAGAAAAGGGTCTTGGCCTTCATTTCCACATTTCCAAATTGGCACCACTGACCACTACCCCATATGTGTGCACCCATTACTCTCAGGTTGCTGCAGTGCAACACTTTAAGTACTATTATAGTGCATGTCACAAACATTACTCAGTGGGGGATCGTTCCTCTGATCCCCGCTGAGCAGGCCCGTCTCCGCTCACTGTGCTGAGATGGACCTGTCAGAGACCCGCTCTCCTCTATGGGGAGATCGGATGAAAACGGATCGATAGGCTTTCCATCTGTCTGGATTTCACTGACAGGATCGGGTGTCAGCGGACATGTCACCGCTGACATCCGCTGCTCCATAGGAGTGAATGGAGGTTCCGATCAGGTCCGCCTGAAAAACTGACAGACAGACCTGATCAGAAAGCCTGTGTGAAAAGGGGCCCAAGTCCGAACCCGAGGGGGCACACTTTGCCCTGGGCACTGGATGACCTTGTCCCAGCACTGGTTACAGTTACACTCGGCTTAGTGTGAAACCTGCCAGTGTCACCGCCAATCAGTGCCATCTCTCAGTGCCACCCACCACTGCCACCCGCCCCTGCCAGCCAGTGCCACCCGCCCCTGCCAGCCAGTGCCACCCACCCCTGCCAGCCAGTGCCAATTGCCAGTGCCATCTGTCCCAAACTAGTGCCATCTGTCAGTTCCAAACCAGTGCCACCTGCTAGTGCCAATGACATCTGACAGTTCCAAACCACTGCCACCTGCCAGTGCCAATAGTGCCATCTGTCAGTTCCAAACCAGTGCCACCTGCCAATGCCAACCAGTGCCATCTGTCAGTTCCAAACCAGTGCCATCTGACAGTTCCAAACCAGTGCCACCTGCCAGTGCCATCTGTCAGTTCCAAACCAGTGCCACCTGCCAGTGCCATCTGTCAGTTCCAAACCAGTGCCACCTGCCAGGTCCAACTAGTGCCATCTGTACTGAGGACATCAAGGGTGTGCTAGAGTGACAGGAGTAAGCAAGGAGTTGAGTGGGTGAGTTTTTTTTTTTTTTAAATCGGCCTAAAATATCGGCCACAAAAATCGGCCATCGGCCACCCCAATTTCTAAATATCGGCATCGGCCAGAGAAAAACCCATATCGGTCGACCTCTAGAACCTGTCGATGGCAGCAATGTACTCCCCGTCGTGCCAACAGCATGGCTAGTCCTTGCACAAGTCACTCACCTGGCAAAAGGAGTACTAACTCTGTAATTGGTCGACTAAAGGTTCGTGTCGATCCTCCCTTGGTTACCTTGACTTCTACCTTCCGGACTTTGTTATCGTCGCTGGGCATAACTTTAGTAATAAGACCCATAGGCCACTCATTCCGACAAACTTTCTTGTCTTTTAGAAGGATGAGGTCTCCAACCTTAAGATTCAGCTTAGATGCTTGCCATTTGTTACGACCTTGAAGGTGGTGAAGATACTTTTTCTTCCAGCGATGCCAGAACACATTGGCTAGATGCTGCACCTGCTTCCATTGATGCTCGTAATGGTGTGACCGCAGCTTCTGTTTTGTACTTACAGAAGTGTGGAGTGAGGTGTTCACAGTTCTTATTTCCTTATCATCTTCAGGGTTTACTAGCCCATAGGTGGTGTCAATAGGGAGTAAGTAAGAGTCCTCACACAGAAACCTTGGAGGTGACAGCCATAGGCTGTCCTGAAGAGCAGCAGGTGACACGGCTCTGGTCCCACAGTCAGCTGGGTTGAGTTCAGTGGGAACGTGATGCCATTGACTTGGTAGAGAGAATCTCTTGATACGTTCAACCCTGTTGCTGATGTACACATAAAATTGTTTTGTTTGGTTGTTTATGTAACCAAGTACTACCTTACTGTCTGTATAGAAGGTGAAAGAATCAATTCTAGTGTCCATTTCACTTCGTATGACCTCGGCAATTTCTACTGCTAGCACGGCTGCACAAAGTTCAAGTCTTGGTATGGTATGTGCAGGCTTGGGAGTGAGTTTTGCCTTGCCTAGGACAAAACTACAGTGTGATTCTCCATTCAGTTCAGAGGTCTTCAAATAGGCTACTGCAGCAATAGCTTCAACTGATGCATCAGAGAAAATATGAATCTCTCTCCGGTTAGCAGTTGAAGTGGATCCTGGAACATAGCAACGGGGAATCTGAAGTTTTTCTAGTGACTTCAAAGAATATCTCCACCTTTCCCACTTGTGTTGATTCTCACTAGGCAAGGGAGTATCCCAGTCTATGTTCTCAGTAGACAACTGTCTTAGTAAAATCTTACCTTGAATGGTAACTGGAGCAAGGAAACCCAGTGGGTCATAGATGCTATTCACCACGGACAGGACTCCTCTCTTAGTGAAGGGTTTGTCACAAGTTGACACTTGGAAGGTGAATTTGTCTTGTTTGATGTTCCACAACAAACCCAGACTTCGCTGTACAGGAGGCACATCTGTACCTAAGTCAAGGTTTTTTAGACTAGTGGCATAGTCCTCAGAGTGAAAGGCATTCATAAGTTCCTGGCTGTTGGATATAATCTTGTGCAGTCTAAGGTTTGCTACAGACAGCATCTCCTTTGTTCTGGTGAGAAGATCAATTGCTTCTTTAGCAGTTGGAAAGGACTTAAGTGCGTCGTCAACGTAGAAGTTTCTTTCAACAAATTGACGGGCATCAGATCCATATTCAACTTCTCCAGTCTGAGCTGTTCTCCTTAGCCCATAAGTTGCCACTGATGGGGAAGGACTGTTACCGAAGACATGTACCTTCATGCGATAATCTATAACTTCCTTGTTGAGGTCATTGTCCTTGTGCCATAGAAACCTGAGGTAGTTTCTGTTGTCTTCTCTGACGATGAAGCAGTGAAACATCTGTTGAATGTCGGCCATTACTGCTACAGGCTCTTGTCTGAAACGAATCAAGACTCCTATTAGACTGTTGTTCAAGTTGGGTCCAGTAAGGAGCATGTTGTTAAGAGAAACACCTTCGTGCTGAGCACTGGAATCAAAGACAACTCTGATTTGGTCTGGTTTGCGTGGGTGATACACGCCAAAGGATGGAAGGTACCAGCATTCTTCTCCCTCCTTTAGTGGGGGAGCAGGCTCTGCATGATCTCTGTCAAATACATTTTGCATAAAGTCCACAAAGTGCTTTTGCATCTCTGGTTTCCTGCTTAAGTTTCGCTTTAAGGAGGAGAATCTACTGATGGCCTGCTGTAAGTTGTTGGGCAATCTCTCTCTTGGGAGACGAAAGGGTAGGGGTGCTACCCAGTTATTGGAGTCATCTTGAAAGAACTCATTGTCCATTACCTTGATGAATTCTTTGTCTTCCATTGAAGGAGCCAGTATGTCATCTTCACTGGTTGCTTTAAACACTGTAGAGCCGAAGTCGCCATCATGGCAGGAGAAAGGGCTTGTGTCACCTGAGATACCATGTTGCCATTCGTGGCTGGCTATCTTCTCTTTCACCCAGTAGTGATGTGGGCATGGCTCAAAGTAAGTGTTTCGGCCATTTGGCAGAACATTTGTCTTGAATGACGAAATGTTGGTAGGTCTTTTCATTTTGCCTATGCAGACATTGCCTATGATGACCCACCCTAGATCCGTGCGCTGGGCAAATGGGGTATCTGGGGGTCCACTGACTTGTCTGTGTACCTTGTGAACTCTTAGAATGTCTCTTCCTAACAGAAGAAGGATCTGAGCATCTTTGTCAAGCGGTGGTATCTCATTTGCTATTACCTTGAGGTGAGGGTGATGGAAAGCAGCAGCTGGAGTAGGGATTTCTTCCCTGTTAGCAGGTATCTGATTGCACTCAACAAGTGTAGGTAAGGGTAATTGCAAGTTACCTTTGAGAGAAGATACCATGAGTCCATAAACCCTTCTTCCAGAAACCTCTATAGTTCCACTACAGGTACCCAAGGTGTAAGGATGAGCTTCGCCTTTTATTTCAAATAGACTGAACAATTCAGATTTTGCAAGTGATCGATTGCTCTGATCGTCTAAGATAGCATATGCCTTTAGAGACTTTTCTGGTTGATCCTTGTGGTATATGTTCACCAAGCATATCTTAGCACAGGACTTAGCACAGCGGCCTTCTCCACAAACTTCAGTGCAGGATGAAGAAATGATGGTAGAATTAGGCACTTGGTCTGTATTCTCCCCGCCATGCGTTAACCTGGGAGGAGTGTTGGCAGGTTGTGCAGAGCTGGGCTCAAGAGGATGGAGGGCTTGCACATGTTCTTCAGAGCCACACTCTATGCACTTGATGGACACATTACAGTCCCTTGCAAAATGTTCTGTAGAAGCACAGCACCTGAAACATACCCTAAATGTCTTTAAAAGCTCCTTGCGCTCTTCCAGAGGCTTTTTCCTAAAGCCGATACATTTATTGAGGGGGTGTGGCTTCTTGTGTATGGGACACTCTCTGTTAGGGTTTTCAATCTTGCTACTCTGTTTGTTCGTGGCCAGAACTGTGGTAGGAGTGGGAAGGATGTCAGTCTTTTTCACGGACACTGGGCCTCTATGGTTTCTATAGTTGCCCTGAAGACTGGTACTCTTAGGAAAGGGCGAGAAGAGGCTGTACTCACCATAGGAAAAACTTGGATCGTTCTTGGTCTCTGCAATTTTCCTGATGAATTCACAGAAGAAAGAGAATGGAGGGAAGAAAACCTTGTTCTCTCTTTTGTATGATGACCCTAGTGCAGTCCATTTCTCTTGCAAACCATACGGGAGCTTGGAGACAATTGGGTTTACCCCTCTTGGAGTGTCAAGGTAACTGAGTCCAGGTAGTTTTGGGTCTGTCTTGGCTAGCTGAAGCTCAAGGAGAAGGTCACTCAGTCTCTGGAACTCCTTGTTGTCCTTACCGGATATCTTTGGGAAAGTTTCCAGACGCATGAACAAAGCATTTTCTATAGCTTCTGGACTGCCATAACTTTGCTCTAGTCGCTCCCATGCAGCTGTGAGGCCTGCAGTAGGATTGTCCATGAAAACCGATCTTAATGGCTTAACACGTGCAGCAGATAGAGGACCAAGCCATTTGATCAGCAGATTCAATTCTTGATCAGCTGTAATGCCAATATTGCTGATTGTAGTTCTGAAGGCACATTTCCAACTTCTGTAGTTCTCAGGTTGGTCATCAAAACTTGTAAGACCAGTCTTTGTGAGCTCTCTGCAAAGCATGTACCTCACAAACTCTGCTGTCTCAGTTGTCTCCGCCTTTATGTGAGATGCTGTTGGCTGTATGGTGCTGATTGCGTTATCTTTGACATTGTTGTTAAAGGACACAGGGAAATATGGTGCAGCAGATGTATCCAGGTGAGTTGCTTGATTGAAGTCAGTTGTTCCAATGGTACGTTGATTCAAGGCTGTACCGATGACTGGAGATTGATGACTTGCCTGAAGCTTGCGCTGATGCTCTGTGACGTATGAAGGCAGGCAAGGTAGACAGGTAGGAAATGCAGTGGAGTGATTTTGAGTGCAGGAAGTTGCTGGAACCTTTTTAACTTGAAGCTGTGAAGGAGTCTCTATGTAGTCGGGAGCATTGGAGACAATGGAGTGTGCACTGCAGTGGCTTAGGACATAGTCTTTAGTGCGTTTGAGGGGGTCTTCCATATCTGCTATGTTTAGGTTAATGCTGTCTTTCTCACTTGCACCTTCCTTCGTCTGCACTGATAGCTTGCTGTAGGACCCTTAGCTTTGCCATAGCTGCGTCATGTTTACACTGTTCATTTAAGGTTTCCATTGTTGCTCTTTGTCATGCTGACTGCGCTTCCAACTCTGCCCTTTGACGTGCTAACTGCGCTTCCGACTCTGCTCTCTGAGCTTCCAACTCTGCTCTTTGACGTGCTTACTGCGCTTCCAACTCTGCCCTTTGAGCTTCCAACTCTGCTCTTTTTTCTGCATATGCCACCTGCACTTTGCTGGCTTCCACTTCAGCGCGGGCATTAATAAGTCGCTCACTGAGTGTTGAGTAGCTTGAACTATGGGATCTTGACGAGTTTTTAGAACGTCTGGTGGAAACAGATCTGTGAGATGCAGTGTCCTGTAACAGCTTTATTTTTGCTTCTGCCTTTAATCTGGTTTGCTGGATAAAACTGTCTCTTTCAATATTGAGAGCATTGACGCGCTTTAATTGCGTCATCACATTTTCTGACTTCATGTTTTGTAAGACATTAGTGAATTTGATGCTGGTAAGCTGATAAAGCTCATATGAGGCAGAAAGTTGTTTAATGGCACCCTCTAGTGTCAGTAGTTCACGTTCAACAGACACTGTATTGGCTTCAGCAAGGATTTTTTTCCCAGACTAATTCCAAGCTATTTGACAATTCAGTCCTTGAAGCTTCATAATTCTCCATTAATTTCCAAGTGGGTTTAACTGAGCGTTTGGGTAACTCAGTTTCTTCAGGAACTTGTGGGGAGGTAGATGTGAGTTCACATGCAGAAGCTTGGTCACTCATGATAGCAGACTGACTGTGAAAGCAGGCAGGATCTGTGTGCTGAAATATGACACTGTGCAGATTGTCTCAGGCTATAAGGCTGCCATGTGCTGCTCTGTCCCTTCTGTCTTGCTATGAGGGCAGTAAATCTTGTCTGTTTCAGTACTGACATGCAGAAATCTTGTAATTAGGCTGTGAAACTCCGTTTTTCTACTGTTCTGTCTCAACTACAAAGCGATAAAGTTCATCTCCAGGTTTAAGTAGGCCTTACTCAAGCTGGTTTGATATTCATCCCTTGCATCGATACAGGCAGTTTAACTCAATGAATAAACTCACAGTTAGGACGACAGACGATGAATCCTTTCGAATGTTCCGTTTAATGATGGATATTCATAAGTAGAAAAACGTTGCAGTTGTAAGCCACATGTAAGATGTTAGCATGGAAGAAATACAGGAGTAATGACCAGAATCAGGAAGTGGAGGAGATATATAAAGAACTACGGTGAGAGAGAGAGTTCAGCTAGAAAGAAGGGGACAGATCTTAAAGACACAGAGCAAGAATAATCACATAGTGTAACACAACAATTCTCCAAACATTTAACCTTCTTTCTAGCCTCACCATGAACCTGTGCTTTGCCCATTCATGGTAAAGAAACCGATTTTAAATGAATGAAAATCACACTTCAATATCTGCTCTTCCAAATGCTTCATTCGGCTGTCAACAGTACTACTGTACCCATAGTGTCCCCACCCAGGAACAACGCATCCTTAACGCGTTTCACCAAAGTCAGCTTGATCACAAGATTCCTTGCGATCATGCAGACTTTGGTGAAAAGCGTTAAGGAGGAGTGGTCCATAGGTGGGGACACTATGGGTACAGAAGTACTGCTGACCACCGAATTAAGCATTCAGAATGGCAGATACTGGAATGCGGCTTTCATTCATCTATACCTTTTGATGATGACTGGAGAGGCTTTCTGAACCAGCACCCTGGCTGCCTGCAGACAGCGAAAGGCGCAGGTCTGGAGAGGTGCTGTGGATAAAGGAACGGATTTGATTCTATGTCCCTCCCCAGCAAATAATTATCTTTCCTTCACTCCTCCACCAATCTTTTCCACTCTGGGAGCTAAAGGAAATTTCCTGGTACTTCCTGGTATGGAGAAGCATGTGAGTCATGATAATATGTGACAGTTCTGGGCCAAACAGCCACGCCAAATGGAAGTCCATAGCCCCATGAAAGCGATGGTGACTCATGGCTTGCACAGGACTTTTTCTCAGTGACTGCATGGAGTGTCAAGCGGGTAAAAGAAATGTAAATTCATGCGTCTGAGAAAGACAATGCACAGATTCATTTTAAGCACACGTTCCCTTAAAATGGGCATTTCATTTACACTTGTCGTTACCCTAAGGCCCCTTTCACACTGGGGCGGGCAGGAGCGGTGGCGGTATAGCAGCGCGATTTTCAGCGCTGCTATACCGTCGTTCTTACCGCGGTATGCGGTCGCTAGGGGGGTGAATTTAAGCCCCGCTAGCGGCCGAAAAAGGGTTAATACCGCCCGCAAACCGCGGCTATTGCCGCGGTTTGCGGGCGGTATTACCGCGCTGTCCCATTGATTTCAATGGGAGACCGCGGTAAAGGAGCGGTGAACACACCGCTCCTTCACCGCTGTAAAGAAGCGGCTAGCAGGACTTTTGGAGCGGTCCTGCTAGCGCACCGCTTCAGTGTGAAAGCCTTCAGGCTTTCACATTGAAGGCTAAAGGGCATGATTTTTTCATGCGGTATAATAGCGCGAATATTAGCGCTAAACCGCATGAAAAACGCCCCAGTGTGAAAGGGGCCAAATGGTACTGAACAGGCTGCAGCACTTTAACGTAGGCTCCACTAGATGTCCATTTTTAGACCAAAAACCCCAAATCCTATGATGCTTCTGCGTGTTGCTTGATGACCCCACCCTGCTTCTACACATCTATATTAACCCATCACTTACTAGTCAACAGGAATATGCGGGAGGTAGGTATGGGGACAGTGACTGACACTAATAGGTAGTCGAATGTTGTTGAATGTTGTAGCTTTGGATTAGGCTTGTAGGCTGACACATAACGGGGTTGATTTACTAAAGGCAAATAGACTGTGCATTTTGGAAGTGCTGTTGTACCAGAGCTCAGTAAATGAGAGGAAGCTCTGCTGACTTCCATCATCCAATCATGTGCAAGCAAAAATGCAGTTTTTTTTTTATTTTCCTTGCATGTGATTGGGTGTTCATTGAAAAGTGAAGATTTGCCTCATTTACTAAGCTCTGGAGCAAATGCACAGCCTATTTGCCTTTAGCAAATCAACCCCATACATTTAAAGAATATGCCCTTTACCTACTTTTCTAAAAAGAAATAATGCCCATATTACTGTGGGTAACCCTTTCCACCTTTCTCCAAACTTACAAGAGTTTTAGCTGATAGCTAACCATTAGAGGCCCCTGAGAAATAATAGTAACCCTCAAAACAGCACATGATTTGTAGTTATGCTTATTTCATTGTAGGTCAGTTGATTACCGTATATACTCGAGTATAAGCCGAGTTTTTCAGCACATTTTTTTGTGCTGAAAATGCCCCCCTCGGCTTATACTCAAGCCACCTTTTTGCACCTGATCTCCCAGATTTTGGGAACCCGGTACCAGCCAAACTTGGCACACATGTAGCCCCACTCTTCCTCTACAAGTGTGCAAAGTTTGTTGTCCGGGGATCACCGATTTTTCAAAGCCGGGAACCCCTTCCATAGACTCCCATGTTAAACTGTAATTTTTCTCGTGACTTTGGGGACCCGGTGCCGGTCGTAGGTGTCCTGGACCCAAAACTTGGCACACATGTAGCCACATTTCTCCTCTACAAGTGTGCAGAGTTTGTTGTCTGGAGGACCTACGACCGGGGAGCACCTATTTTTCAAAGCCAGGCACCCCTTCCATAGACTCCCATGTTAAACATCAGTCTAGTCATGGACACAGTGAGGCATGGGCACAGTGAGGCATGGACACAGTGAGGCATGGACACAGTGAGGCATGGGCACAGTGAGGCATGGGCACAGTGAGGCATGGACACAGTGAGGCATGGGCACAGTGAGGCATGGACACAGTGAGGCATGCACATGGACACAGTGAGGCAAAGTGAGGCACAGTGAGACATGTAGATGGACACCCTAGGCTTATACTCGAGTCAATATGTTTTCCCATTTTTTGGTGGTAAAATTAGGTGCCTCGGCTTATACTCGAGTATATACCGTATTTTTATATTTTTTTTATAAACACCCCTACTGAACAAATTTTTTGCAGATACGTGAAGAACAATGCAAGGATCTGCTGAGCGTAACAGAGGTGAAAAGAAGGGGAAGCAGAAGGAACTGCATAGGTAAAGGTAATAAAGGAGCGGAGCCCTAGAAGAGGTTGGCAGTGCTAAAAGAGTTTTGGGGACGTCTTCTCTCAGATACCCCTGTGTCCTCCTCTTCCTGTCAGCACATTTCCTTGTGTGCATGCTTGCAGACCTTGAATATTTGCCTCCCCGAAGGCACGTGGGATATAGAAAAAAAATCCTGATTTGGGGGAGGGAGGTCTGATTTGAGTTTGCATTTAATGAATATTCATGAAATGAGTAATTATGCACTTATCTCATGTGAACGCTCAAATTTTTCTCAGTTGGATATGGCCACTCTACCCTCTGTCCATTGCACACCTTCCTTTTAAAACATTCTGCTCAAGCAAGGAGCATTATTTTGCAAGTCATACTTAGTATATTTAAATCCAATCACTAAAACCTCATATGTACATTTTACTATGTTCATGTATTTTCAAAAGTCATTTTCAATATTTGCAAATCTGCAGCTTTAACTAAACAAATCCCTGGTGATCCTGCCATGAAGGTCCTAATCAAGCTTTTCCTGTTTTTAGGGTGACAACAAAACCCTGTCGCCTAACTGTTCCCCTGCTTTGTCACTCTGACCTCTAAAGTAGACCACAAGTGACTATTTACCACACATTATGTAGGTATGTTCCATTGTTGTCACCGTCTGGAAAGCAGCTCTGAGAAATACCATACATTCATTGCTAGGGTGTATGTAGTTATGAAGTGGTTGCAAAGAGGGCACAGGAGATCAGCAGTACTGAGATACAACAAAGATTTACAAGCAGGGTTACCGACTTTCAGTAAATTTACGAACAGTTGTAAAATCTGTACTTTTTGCATCTGTCCCTGAATGTCCATTACAGACATGTAGGCTGCATGTCTGTAACTGACATTCATGGACAGATGCAACAATTATGGATTTTAAAAACTGTTCGTAAATTTACTGAAAGTTGGCAACCCTGTTTAAAGATAATCATATAGCTAGTAGTGGTTCGTCACAATCAACTGAACTTGTTCTTTAACGTTGAAGATGCTTTGTAGCTTATCTGAGTCACTTCTTCAATTCTAATGAGCAGAGGGGACTGGTGCTCCATTTCTTGGGGGGGGGGGGGGGGGCGGCAAACAAACCCCCTGTCGCCTGGTCGATCGTCCGGCACTACTTACCCCAGCTGCTTCGGCAGGTTCCCCCCTGCTTCTCCTACTGGCCAATCCTGTCGCTTCTCCTCCTGATCAATCAGGTCTTAAAACCCGCTTCCTGATTGGCCGGGAGGAGAAGCAGGAAGATAATAATGAATATTAATTTGCTAATGTCACACAAATAGGTGGGCTCAGGGTGCAGTGCTCTGTGCCCTGAGCCCACCCTTTTTGAAGTCAATTAGAGCCTCAGGCTCTAATCATGTCCTTCAAAAAAAAAAAAAAAACACTATAGAAATCCTTGTGTCCGGCGCCCTGCATGGAGATTAGGGGGGCGGCGCCCCTGTGCCCCTTATAAGCGGCCGCCACTGCTAATGCGTCTCAAGATACATGGTGCTTTAAGAAACAAAATGCACTTCAGTTAGGGTTTCCATCTGCCTAGGTTTAGGTAAGGTTATTTTATAAAAAAAAACAAGGGATGGTACATACATGAGAAGTGTCCTTTGTAGTGGTGCTGGGTGTGCTAGTTAAAAATCAAAGCCCCACCTCCATACCCCCCCACAGCCATAATCTTCCAGTGCTGGTTGGATTGAACCTGCCAGAGGTTAAGAGTGCCGACCATGCATGCCCTTTTTGCCCCCTCCTCGATTTATAGAAGCTATACCATAAAAGTGCTCTATGAATAGAGTGTTTTTTTGAATGGAGCAAGGTGTTGGAGAGGGTGGGCATAGTTGGCACCCTTAGTGCATGCAACGGGTCAAGCGTTCATATTAACCCCTGCAGCACCGGAAGAATACAGCTGCAAGGGCATGTGGGGATGGGGGGGGGGGGGGGGTTTGGCGCCAGCCGCCAGAGGACATCGGATCTCAACTAAGGCAGCCAACACCAGCACAAGGGAAATACCAAAACTTAGGCTTCAAATTACTGACTGGTTAGGAGAGACAGAGGAATTTTGTGTCCAAAAGAGGGACTGTCTCACCAAAAGAAGGTCTTTTACAGTTTCACCGAAAAAGTTTACAGTGAGGGAAAAAAGTATTTGATCCCCTACTGTTTTTATTAAGCTTGCCCACTAACAAAGAAATGATCAGTCTATAATTTTAATGGTAAACAGTGAGAGACAGAATAACCACAACAAAATCCAGAAAAACGCATTTCAAAAAAATTATAAATTGATTTGAATTTTAATGAGTAATTATTTGACCACTTTGCAAAACATGACTTAGTACTTGGTGGCGAAGCCCTTGTTGGCAATCACAGAAGTCAGACGTTTCTTGTAGTTGGCCGCCAGGTTTGCACACATCTCAGGAGGAATTTTGTCCCACTCCTCGTTGCAGATCCTCTCCAAGTCATTAAGGTTTTGAGGCTGACGTTTGGTAACTCGAACCTTCAGCTCCCTCCACATATTTTCTATTGGATTAAGGTCTGGAGACTGGCTAGGCCACTCCAGGACCTTAATGTGCTTCTTCTTGAGCCACTCTTTTGTTGCCTTGGCCGTATGTTTTGGGTCATTGTCATGCTGGAATACCCATCGATGAACCATTTTCATTGTCCTGGCTGAGGGAAGGAGGTTCTCACCCAAGATTTCATGGTACATGGCCCCGTCCATCGTCCCTTTGATGATATGTGAAGTTTTCCTGTCCCCTTAGCAAAAAACTACCCCCAAAGCATAATGTTTTCACCTTCATGTTTGACGGTGGGAATGGTGTTCTTGGGGTCATAGGCAGCATTCCTCCTCATCCTTAAAACACGGCGAGTTGAGTTGATGCCAAAAAGATAGATTTTGGTCTCCTCTGACCACAACACTTTCACCCAGTTCTCCTCTGAATCATTCAGATATTTTTTAGCAAACTTCAGACGGGCCTGTACATGTGTTTTCTTGAGCAGGGAGACCTTGCGGGCGCTGCAGGATTTCAGTCCTTCACAGAGTGTTGTGTTACCAATTGTTTTCTTGGTGACTCTGGTCCCAGCTGCCTGGAGATCATTGACAAGATTCTCCCGTGTAGTTCTGGGCTGATTCCTCAACGTTCTCATGATCATTGAAACTTGTATAGAGCCCCAGACCAAGGGAGATGGACAGTTATTTTGTGTTTCTTCCTTTTGCGAATAATCGCACCAACTGTTGTCACCCTCTCACTAAGCTGCTTGGCGATGGTCTTGTAGCCCATTCCAGCCTTGTGTAGGTCTACAATCTTGTCCCTGATATCCTTGGACAGCTCTTTGGTCTTGGCCATGGTGGAGAGATTGATATCTGATTGATTGATTGTTTCTGTGGACAGGTGTCTTTTATACAGGTAACAAGTTGAGATTAGGAGCACTCCCTTTAAGAGAGTGCTCCTAATCTCAGCTCGTTACCTGTATAGAAGACACCTGGGAGCCAGAAATCGTGCTGATTGATAGGGGATCAAATACTTATTTCACTCATTAAAATGCAAATCAATTTAAAAACTTTTTTGAAATGTGTTTTTCCGGATAATTTTGTTGTTATTCTGTCTCTTATGCCGCGTACTCACCTTCGAAATTTCCGACAACAAATGTTCGATGGGAGCTTTTGGTCGGTTATTCCGACTGTGTGTAGGCTCCATCGGGCATTTGCTGTCGGAATTTTCGACAACAAATGTTTGAGAGCGAGTTGTCAATTTTTCCGACAAGAAAAGTTCTTGTCGGAAATTCCGACCGTGTGTAGCCATTTCAGACGCACGCTCGAAATCAATTTGACGCATGCTCGGAATCATTGTACTTAATTTTTCTCGGCTCGTCGTAGTGTTGTACGTCTCCGCGTTCTTGACCATCGGAATTTATGAGCAACATTTGTGGGACCGTGTGTGTGCAAGATAAGTTTGAGCCAACATCCGACGGAAAAAACAAACATGGGATTTGTTGTCGGAATGTCCGATCGTGTGTACGCGACATTACTGTTAAAATAAACCTACCATAAAAATAATAGACTGATCATTTCATTGTCAGTGGGCAAATGTACAAAATAAGCAGGGGATCAAATACTTTTTCCCTCACTGTACTTATCATTACACCCATAATCCCATCGGAAATTTCTTCTATGGACGGATTAAAGCCCACCATGATTTTACGGTAAGAAAAAAAATAAAATATATAACAATAGAGCCGTGTTATCATAAATAGCCGAAATGTTTCCATGACAGAAAAAAAAAGTCACTTGATTGAACCCGTATATTATGTGTATATAACTCACTTATTCCGACTAATATTTCTTTTTACAAGAAAATGCCTATTAAGAGGCTCGGCTAGGTATTTCTACAAATCCCAGCCACGGTAAAAGATCACTCTTAAAATGGTGGCTGTAAAACATGTTTATGCTGCTTTGTAATGAAACAACTCAATTTGTATTGAATTATGGCACTGCCATTTCTCTACTTTTAGGTGATAGAAAGGAAGGACGATTTATTAAAGCACAGGAGATCTCTGGAACGCTGGAAGGTCACAGCCTGTGAGCGGAGCTGCTAGCAAACACACTGATGATGCTCCAAAGCTGCCATTTTTCTTCCTCGACACAGACTCCATCTGCCACCGATTCATTTGTAGCCTCTGAGTCAGAATATCAATGATATCCAAGCATTCTGCTAGTCTGCTTTCACCTTGACATCACCTCTGAAATCCAGAGAAAGCAGAGGCTACACAGCAAGCTGCCGGAACAGGCTTTCTGCGGCAGAGGATTTCAGTGTGATATATGATTTATACACAGAAACCTTAAAGCTCAAGTTCACCTTTATTACATTTTCCACCTGCAACATCTTTTCTGTGTGTTCTCCATTAAATGTAATTACATTTCTTTTTGCTTTTTTTTTTTCAATCCACTGTGGCCTTCAGGCTCTGCCCTCAGTTCAATTCTTGATGCTTACCATAAGCGTTCTCTTGACACAAGGATATCAAACAAAACAGCCACGACTGTCTTTGAAGGTTCCCTGTTATCCAGGCCATGGTTTATCTAGTAGTAGTCAGTCACAAGCAACTGGACTTGTTCTGTAATGTCGGAGACATTTCAGAGCTTATCGAAGTCACTTCTTCGGGTTTTAATGAGTGTCAGGAAAAACTCCAGCATTAATGTCCTAAGTCACGTTTTAGCTTTTAGTTTAATGCTTGTGAAATTCTTACCTCCTTGCTGCAGTGGTTCTGTTGGACCCGTGGTCCTACTCACATGTGCTTTTAGGCATGTGCAGTCTACTTTCTCCACTGCAGGTGGAGGCATTGCAGGGAAAGAGGAAGTCAAGAGGAACATGGTGCCTCTATGCAACGCTGTATCCTGGCCTAGGCCAACAAGGCCCAGGCCTAGGGCAGCACTTTGCAGGGGGGCAGCACGGAAAGAGTCCCTGCTGGCTTGCGCTACACAGTTTTATGGGGTGGACTGGTATGAGAGGCAAATTAGTCTAGCACCCCCATAAAGCGACCGCACTGCTTCCGGTATGCGGGCGGCCGGCATTCCGCAACTGTGGGGGGGGGGGGGGCACTGCTTCTAATTTTGACTGTCCTATCATCCTGGACCACAAACCGTCCTCACTGTGCTATATGTTTTCTGCTACACCATCGGCATGGTTATATCTTCTTAATCCTCTCCATAAAATAAAGTAGAACTATAGGAAACTATTTTTTTTCCTTCATTTTGGACAGAGTAAGGGAGGGTTATAGCCCCTGTCAGTTTATTTTTTACCATCCCTGTCCCATTGCAGAGATTTCCCTTCACTTCCTGCCCCATAGCCAAACAGGAAGTGAGAGGAAATCTCTGCAAATGAAGAGAATCCATTGCCCCCCTCCAGGCCCTCAGAACTAGTGTCCCCACTCGAAAATTTCAGGGCAGGTCTTAAACAGAAAGGGGTGTGGCCTTGACAGAAAGGGGTGGGGCATATTTAAATTAGGGGGTGCACGAGCTTAGTCAGGCCTAGGGCAGCACAAAACCTAAATACACCACTGCCTCTATGCATGGGCGTAGCATAAGGGGTTGCAGGGGTCACAATCGCAACCCCACCCCTAGCTCCAGGGGGCCCCTGCAGGCTCCCTGTCATGATGAGAGAAGGTGTACCGCTCTGAAGGTTCCAAATCCCTCTAATTGCTCCCGCCCTGCTTCACTCACATTTGCTGGCTCTGCTCTGATCCATGGAGAAAGAAAATTTCCTGGACTGCCGCACTCTGTTCAAACGTTTATTATGAAAAAGTAAAAATCCAAAAATATTCAAAAACCATCCAAAGCAATCAAACATGAAGAAGTGGACATGCAGGGAACAAGGCTAACGCATTTCACATCAAGACATGATGCTCCCTGTCATATTATCATATCCTCCACAAAGTCCAGCTCTGATCTGCTCAAGGGTGCCACAGCCATGCTCCAGTACTGGGCTTCCACTTTGCCTTCCACGGTCAACACCCCTCAGTTCTCATTGGCTGGAGGCAAGCTGTGAGCCATTTCCTGAATGGAGAGGAGCACTGGGTGAGAACAGCCCAGGGGCCAGGTCAACTTTTGCATTGGGGCCCACAAGCTTCAAGCTACGCCTCTGCCTCTATGGTTTCCAGGATCACTGGGGTAGCTATGCAATTGGATGTTGCCATCCCATGTGTCTCTAGCAGCCATCTTCGGTCAGGTAGAGCCTATTTAAAGCAATGGACTACCAGACTTAGCGCGCATTTTACAAGTGTATAGTGTAGGGACAGGTCACCCGTCTGACAGGGATAGTCGTTAACATCAGGGAGAGGTTCCAGGCGAGTAGGGAAAAGATAGGGACACACCATCCTACCTGGAGACTCCACACCCCGGGGAAACCCTGAGTTGGCGTTCTACAAGGGCTCACTACCATAGGAACCTAACATCCACACAGGTAGCACCAACACTTTGATCCAATCACCACGTTGATTGGTTAAGGCAGCCTTTTTCAACCTTTTTAACATGGAGGAACCCTTAAAATAACTTTCAGGTTTTGATGAACCCTTGCCCATAATTACTATATCAACAACTAATGGTACATTGGTGTGATGGTCAGGTAGAAGAATGCCTCTAACACTGGAGGCCAGTGGGAGGATTGTCTTCCATACAAATAGCTAAAAAGATCATTGGTGTTAGTGGTTACATATCTGGGAGGTAGAAATTGCTCATTGCTCTACGAACCCCTGGAAACCTTTGGAGGAACCTTGGTGTTCCATAGGACCCTGGTTGAGAAAATCTGGGTTAAGGCGTCTGTGCTACCTATGTGCATATAAATGCTGGGGTATCTTCCTGACACCCATTAGAAATGAAGAAGTGGCTTCAATAAGCTATGAACTGTCTTTAACATTACAGAATGTGTCCAGTTTAGTGTCACTAATACTAGTCACTGAAATAACCTGGACTGTCAATCAAGCCTATGACAGTGCAGGTCACATAAACCTCAGGACAGAAGCAGTGAATGGTGGCATCAGAGCCAGGCCAAAGGGTAGGTAGGAGAGGTGGCTCTCTTGGGTGGTTAAGCAGGGAACAAAAATGGCAGAACTTGCAACCTATGCTGTTGAAGTAGTTCACAGCTCATGGAGGGCACACTTTGGTCTTTTCATCTTGGGTGCTAAAGCACCTTGTCCTGGCACTGGATAGGATTTTTGTAGATTTTGCCAGCCCATGTGTTAGATACATAAAAGCAAACTGTAATTATTAAAACATGTAGTTATACTTCTAGACATTAGCTGACAACCCCTGTTGGATCAAGCAATGCACTAATGTCTATTGTGTACCCACTGGCTCTGCCAGCCAATGCACATGGTGGGGAGGAAGAGCCTGTATAGAACAGGAACCCTTGGCGAACGTTTATTAATGCAAATGCAATTACCAGAGCCCATGTGCATTTTATGTGCAAATACGTTTGCACAAATCTTTGGGTCTATTTTGTGACAAAACCAACAGTTAGTTTTGCACATTTCTCTGTTGTTTTGTGGGAACCGTGAGAACTGTGAGAACCCATATAGGGACAAAGCAACCTCAGAACTGTCTCAGAACCTAGGATTGCTAAGAAGTACTTTATAAGTATGTTCATATATCTTAATTTTCATAGCTAATTAATCAAAATGCGTATAAATAATAAAATGGTCACTAAACTGACTAAACTATCATTTTCAAAATAAAAGAAACAGCAGAATATAAAATGCTGGAATTAATGGCTAAAAACGGATCCCGTAAACACAAACCTCACAAATTTATCTAGAAAAGCCTGATCTTTGGGTACATTTTATTTCTGACTAAACTTAAATCGAAACTTTGGGAAAATGATAGTCCTTCCTTGTAGTGGGAGTTGCACCTGCTCCGTGAGGTAAGGTGTGTCTAAGGGCAAGACATTTTTTACCTTGATGCATTCCCTGCATTAAGGTAAAAAAATGCCCCAGTAGGTGTACTGCCGCCCCCCCCCCCCCACCTCCCTATATACTTAGCTAAGTCCTATCTCAATGCAGCTCTATGTCATCTGCAGCAGCACTGGTCTCTGTTTCTCTCCTCACAGGACACAGAGGCAGCAGTGGGAGCTATTGGCTGCTGCTTCTATCAATCAAATCCTGTGAGGGGGCAGAGGCGTGCTATGTGTGTCTATGGAAGCACACAGCAGGGCACAGTGCCTCCATAGCAGAAGAGGAGGAGCTGAGAGCGCCAGTGGGTGACCTCAGAAGAGGAGGTTTGGGGCCACTCTGTGCAATACAATCGCACAGAGCAGGTAAGTATAAAATGTTTATTATTTTAGGAGTAGTGAAGGCAGAAGGTTTTTTATCTTAAAGTGGAAGTAAACCCTCCTATCATTTTCAGCCAAGGAAGCTGCCATCTTGGCCTCTGTTTAATCTTCAACTGCCATGATGCTGCACATGTGATCAGTTGAGACACCAGCCATTGGATGGTTTGACAGTTTGGTTGAGAGCACAACCAATGTGACAGTTGGCAATCCCGGCATGCCGGGAATGTAACTGCTTTTTGAAACTGTTAAATCGTTGGGTTTACTTCCACTTTAATGCATTCTATGCATTCTATGCATCAAGATAAAAAGCCTTCTGTGTGTAGCAGCCACCCCAGCCCTCCCTAATACTTACCTGAGGCCAATCTTGATCCAGCGATGTCCACGAGTCCCTCGGCTATCCAGGACTCTCCCTTCTGATTGGCTGAGACACAGCAGCAGTGTCATTGGCTCCTGCTGCTGCCAATCAAAGTCAGTTATCCAATCAGGAGAGAGCCGAATGGCAGCTCCTTGTCTGAATGTACACAGGGAGCTGCAGCTCGGCTCGGGTGCCCCCATAGAAAGCTGCTTGCTCTAGGGGCACTCAACAGGAGGGAGGGGCCAGGAGCAGCGAAGAGAGACCCGAGAAGAGGAGGATACAGGCTGCTATGTGCAAAAAGACTGCACAGAGCAGATAAGTATAACATGTTTGGTATTTACAAAAAAACAAAAAACACGAAACTTTACAATAATTTTAAGCCTTTACAGCCATTTTAACTGCTCATTTCTAACTTGGGACGGGAAAAGAATTTTAACTTATTTTACCCTCTGCTCTCCTATGCCTTGGTAGTGGATTGTCCTTTGGCGTCCTAGCGTCTAGTGGAGGGCTATGTGTCCTGCATCAGTTTTGATGATGTCAGAGGACCTTAGACCACTAGAGAAGAGAGGGGAGAAGAGGGGAGAAGAGGCTGCAGGGACTGGTCTAGCAGCACAGAGGATACCGAGGAAGCGGAGGCTCAGTCCAGTCACAGGCGGGGAAGGTCCAGGACATGGTAAGTGGGTTGAAGGATGCTGGCAATCAGAATGAGGACATCTAGTGGCATAAAAAAGGTACTGTTGGGGAAATCTCTGGAGTGAAGGTTTATATTGCAGCAAAGCTGATTTTGTTATTTTATTTTTTAATGAACTATTCACAAGCAGGCAATACTAAAATCTTTCCAGTCATTTTCAAAAAGTCACAGAATTCATGAGTGGCCTAAAACCAAAATATTATAATTAGCATAATAATTGTTATTGATTTATAAAATGCCATGTCTCCTGTAACATGCAAAGTAGGGATTTTGCAAATGGTGATTTAGAAAGTTTCTATAACAATCTGCAGTATTAAAAGTAAGCTCTAACCAGAAGTGCAAATTAAGCCTACAGATGGATCTAAGAAAAGGAATTCTGGTTTTCATCCAAGACTTGCTGTCGTTTATCACGTCACACTAATGTTTGAAGTTGTCTTGCTTCCGGTGTTTTGGGAATACTACCCCCATCCATATAGATTTATAGAATGTAAAAGATCCAGATGTTGTGAAATCACCAGGATAGATGGTGCTCGCTAGACCCACCTCTACACAAACTTTTCTTGGTGATTGACTTTTCTCACTAAACTATTCAATAACTACGGAGTTACTTTACTTTCTCAATGACAGAAACGCATTTTAAAAATATGTATACAGATGTGGTCACACATGCAGTCGTAGGCTACCTTCCTTAAAGCAGAACTTTACCCATAACAGCTTGATAAAAAATAATGTTTTTTAGCCAGTTACATACATTACATATTAATATTTATGCTACCAAAATTAGTGTGTGCTGTAAATTGCCTCTAGCATTGTTCCTGTTTTTTATTGCTGGAGGTCACCATTTTGCTGAAGCCCAGAGCCCCTGAACAGCAGTAAATCATAAAGTGGAACTAAACCCATCGATTTAACAGTTTAAAAAAATAGTTACATTCCTGGAATGCCAGGAATGATGTCACATCAAATGGTTGGTGTCATAGCTGACCACATGTGCAGCATCATGGCACTTACAGATCAAACAGAAGCAGCTTCCTGGGCTGCAAAGATAGGAGGGCTTAATTCTGCTTTAAAGCGGAACTAAACCCCCCTGTTCTTTTCAGAGCAGTAAGCTGCCATCTTGGCCTCAGTTTGATTTTCAACTGCCATGATGCTGCACGTGTAATCGGTTATGACACCAGACATTTGATGGATGAACAATTTGGTTGAAAGCACAAGCAAATCTGACAGTTAGCGTTCTGGGAATAAACCTGTTTTTTAACAGTTAAATTGATGGGTTTGGTTCCCCCCCCCCTTCAAAAATAAAAATTTAGCAGCTACAAATACTGTAGCTGCTGACTTTTAATATTAGGACACTTACCTGTCCTGGGATTTTTCAATCGGCTCTCGGGTGCTGCTGCTGCCCTTCCTTGTAAGGGAAACTGGCAGTGAAGCCTTTCGGCCTCACTGCCGTTTCCCTACTGCGCATGCGCCAAGCGCGCTGCACTTTCTAAATGGCCCGGCGAAGGGGGAAGGAGGAAGGGGGCTGAATTTCCTGCGGCGAGGTACCCAGCAGGTACCCGCTCCCCTCTTCCCCCCGAAAGGTGCCAAATGTGGCACCGGAGGGGGGAGGCAGATAAGCGGAGCTTCCACTTTTTAGTGGAACTCCGCAGGTCAGCCTTTACAAATTCAGCAGTGCCTAAAAATGCCTAAAAATGGAGAGCAACTGAGCATGTGCAGGGCAGGGTGAGACCGTGTATTACTGGATTTTAAACAGTATAAGCACTTATTTTTAATGTTTTACATACAGCTATATCTGTAAAAGAGAGCAGTCTGAAGTCATCTAGCAAGACTTAATTTTCTGATTAAAGTTCCACTTTAAGGAAAAAGCACTCTATGTATGGTTCAGTTGAGCCACCAAATTTTGTTTACCAATGATACAAAATACCAGATTCTTAACTTTTACAGATGATTGCAGGAAAAATATTGCTTCCTATGGCACATTTTAACCACTTGTCCACCGCCCGCCGTCAAATCACAGCGGGAGGAAGACCCTCTCGTTCTGGGCGGACGTCATATGACGTCGCGCCTTCCCAAGCCACTAGGGGGCGCGCCCGTCCGCTGCATCACTGGGGACCCGATGCGCGTGCCCGGCGGCCGCGATGGCTGCCGGGCACCCGCGATTGTCCATTAACTAAACAGGACCGTGGATCTCTGTGTGTAAACACAGAGATCCATGTCCTGTCAGGGAGAGGAGACCGATGGTGTGCCCCTTGTACATAGGGACAACCTTTGGTCACCTCCCCCAGTCAGTCCCCTCCCCCCACAGTAAGAATCACTCCCTAGGGAACACATTTAACCCATTGATCGCCCCCCCCCCAGTGTTAACCCCTTCTCTGCCAGTCATATTTATACAGTAATCAGTGCATATTTATAGCAGGGATCGCTGTATAAATGTGCATGGTCCCAAAAATGTGTCAAAAGTGTCCGATGTGCCCACCGCAATATCGCAGTCACGATAAAAATCGCTGATCGCCGCTATTACTAGTAAAAAAAAAAAATAATAATAAAAATGCTATAAATCTATCCCCTATTTTGTAGCTGCTATAACTTTTGCGCAAACCAATCAATATACGCTTATTGCGATATTTTTTACCAAAAATATGTAAAAGAATACGTATCGGCCTAAACTGAGGAAAAAATTAAAAATGAAAAAAAATGGATATTTATTATAGCAAAATGTAAAAAATATTGTGTTTTTTTTCAAACTTGTCCCTCTTCTTTTGTTTATAGCGTAAGAAATAAAAACCGCAGAGGTGATCAAATACCACCAAAAGAAAGCTCTATTTGTGGGGAAAAAATTATAAAAATGTCATTTGGGTACAGTGTTGCATGACTGCGCAATTGTCATTCAAAGTGTGACAACGCTGAAAGCTGAAAAATGGCTTGGGCAGGAAGGGGGTGAAAGTGCCCGGTATTGAGGTGGTTAATAAAAGAGACACATTTTTTTAATGATTATCTTTTTGTATAGAGGGGAGGCGAGGTAGTTGAGAAGTGCTCCCCTCTGACACCTAGCTCCTGGGAGTCCTGGGGGCTTTGCACCCAGACTCCTCTTGCACTTTGGGCAGATGGCAATCTCATGTGCGCCTATATAAAATCACACTAGGGTCAGTTTACTAGGGTCAATTTTTTGAGCGGAGCCAATGAACCTACCAACATGATTTTCGAGTGTGGGAGAAAACCAGAGCGCCTGGAGGAAACTCATGCAAACACAGGTAGAGTATGCAAACTCCATTCAGGTAGTGTCCTGAGCAGAACTCAAACTGAGGACCCAAGTGCTAACCACTAAGCTACTGTGTTGTTACTTTCCCACAGCACTCTCGTCCCCTCCTATGCATGCTCAGACATCTCTTCCATCCCTGCTGGTAGCTGACCTCCAACTACACCAAAAGTTCTTCAGTCCTACCGAAGACTACACATTGAGAATCACAGTCAGGAGTTTGTGACTTGAGCACAACTATACTTTTTCTTATACTGAATCAGAACATCGATGACTGACTTTACTCCAGTGCCCGGAGTTGCTCTTTAAGACTTTCCAGTAAACAAACTACGTCAAGGCTTTAGATCGGCTTCCACTTTAAAGAGATTACCAGGCATACGTGCCATGTAATCATTACACAGCTATGATATAAATACACACATAAATAGACTTTCACCAAATAAATGTTTACATCGCAACCCCAGGTCTGAAGAGTACATATAATATGTTTTTCAGCAGCTTGTCCTAAAAACAGGAAACGACTGCAAAACATTACTATAAAAAAATATGTACAAAAAAAAGCAAACACGCAAATAACAAATAGATAATACAGTACATATGGTGTTTTGTGCATTTGTGCAGCTGCAGATCTGTCAGCGTAGAGCAAATGAGCAATTAAACTTTGCTATAGTAACAAAAATACACAAACTGAGCAAAGCACTGAAGTCATTATGTTTCTTTGACTAATAATGTATTCTGTTTATTTATTAATTAAAAAAAAATGTATTATTATTAATTCTACTATCGCTAATAATATTAATAATAATAATTGTGGTTTATTATTATGGCAAAAATCTTCAACCAGTGATGTATTCTATATTTCTATATCTATCTATCTATCTATCTATCTATCTATCTAAAAACTGAATTTATTTACAGAGAAATAGCAATTATTATTATTAGTATTAATATTATTAATAATAATAATAATAATAATAATATTAATAATTTATTTATTAATTATAATACATCATTAGTTAAAGAAATCATTTAAAATTTGTAAATAAATTATTATTATTATTATTATTATTATTATTAATAATGTATTTATTAATTATAATACATCATTAGTTAAAGAAATCATTTAAAATTAGTAAATACATTATTATTATTATTATTAATAATAATTTATTAATTAATTATAATACATCATTAGTTAAAGAAATCTTTTAAAATTAGTAAATAAATTATTATTATTATTATCAATAATAATAATAATAATATTTTTTCTGTAAATAAATTCAGTTTTTACATAGATAGATAGAATACATCATTAGTTAAAGAAGACATTTAAAATGATTAGATAAATTATTATTACTATTATTATTATAATAATAATAATTGTTCTGTAAATAAATTCATTTTTTAGATAGATAGATAGATATAATACATCATTAGTTAAATAAATCATTTAAATCTATCTATCTATCTAAAAAATGAATTTATTTACAGAAAAATTATTATTATTATTATTATTATTATTATAGTAATAATAATTTATTTCATCATTTTAAATGTCTTCTTTAACTAATGATGTATTCTATCTATCTATCTATCTAAAAACTGAATTTATTTACAGAAAAAATATTATTATTATTATTGATAATAATAATAATAATAATAATAATAATTTATTTACTAATTTTAAATGTTTTCTTTGACTAATGATCTACCATCTATCTATCTGTTCTCTTTTTTCTACAGAAAATTTATATTTAGTATTCTATCTATCTATCTATCTATCTATCTAAAAACTGAATTTATTTACAGAAAAAATATTATTATTATTATTATTATTATTATTATTATAATTGATAATAATAATAATAATTTATTTACTCATTTTAAATGTTTTCTTTGACTAATAATTTATCA
Organism: Rana muscosa; assembly: GCA_029206835.1. Taxonomy (NCBI): domain Eukaryota; kingdom Metazoa; phylum Chordata; class Amphibia; order Anura; family Ranidae; genus Rana; species Rana muscosa. The sequence continues at coordinate 416,050,406 of CM055127.1, read as the reverse complement.
TCTATCTATCTCTTATTATTTTTTTCTACAGAAAAGTTATATTTATTATTACTATTATTACAAACATGTTTCTAGCAATGTATTCTATCTATCAATCTATCTATCTATCTATCTATCTATCTATCTATCTATCTATCTATCTATCTATCTATCAATCTATCTATCTATCTATCTATCTATCTATATATCTATCTAATTATGTTTGTTTATCAAAACTGGATTTAGTTACAGCAAAAATAATATTTTATGAAATCTCTGACCAATTTTAAAAGCTATAGATATAATTTTTCAAAAGAAAAAAATTATCAAAAATTTAGAGTGTCCCTGGAAACCAAGGACAGCTGGCAACTACATATACTACATATAGATACAAACACACTCAATGCATTTCAATTCAATTATTAGCGCCTATGCATAAATTGTAGGATCTATATTTATGGAAATGTAGCTGGGGAGACAGCAATTCATTTCGAACAGTACATGAGATTTAGGGATCTTATTAATGTTATAACAGACAAAAGGAAATTCTTTTTGCATCTAAGCCCCTCGGTTCGCCATCTGTACAGTAAGCTTGATAAACGATTTGCTCGCCAGCAAAAGCTGTCTAACTGATGTCACCACGAATTCCGTCCGCCTCTCACGCCCTTGACGGCTGATCTATGAGCTGGCCTGATAGTCACAAGTAATTAGCTGTGCTAATTAAAATCGCAATTTATGTATATATGTTTGTGTAGGCAGGATGCAAAATAAAGTAATTTGCTTTGACACCGATTACTGAAATCTTGCAAGCAGAAAAAAAAAAAATCTTAACCCATTGGATAGCAGTACAGGAATGATAAACACTGTGCTCAAATGTGTGAAAATAAAAAGGGCAGTAACAAGAAATAAAATGCAAAGCAAACATAGCAAATGGGAAACACGCATGTTACATATTTATCACAGGCATCTAAATATAGATATACTATATATATATATATATATTTATATATATATATATGCACAGTATATACATACACAGTATATATTGTATATATTCTAAGAAATGCAAACAATTGTAACAGAAAAAAAGGGAGCTGCTACTGCCAACTCTTTATAAGGTAAAAAAATCAGGACTGTCATCCTGATCCTTATTTCACCACTAAGTAAGGCATTGATGTGGAATAAGTAAGTGCATAGGCATGGGCGTCTGCAGGTAGGGGCAAGGGGGGGCAATTGCCCTCCCTGGAATCGTAAAGAAGGTGTTGTAGTTGCCAGCTGCAGTTTCTGCCGTGGCCGCCGCTGAGTTTTTCCTGAGTCAGCCGGCTGCTCTCTGTCCTGACACATCTGATGTCTCTCCCTCACCCCCGGCCCGATCAGCGGATGAGATGGCTTGGCAGCTCGGCCATTCTGCCGCTCCTCTTCAGTAATTGGCTGCCTGCCTGTGTACATGTTGTGTAGATCAGGCTGGCGCCACCCACTAAGTGCAGTCAGTGGCCGAGCCGCCGAGTGATACGCTGCCAGTGCCTACTCATCATCACATCACAGGAAATCCCGACCTGAAGTGAGTGGCATATACAGTTGCAAGCAACAGAAGAAGAACCACAGGTAACAGCAGTTTGGAGGAGCATTTTGATATATTTATTGCTGGAAAGTTGGACAGATATTACTGGAAAGAGATAATTCATCTTCTTCACTTTGTAAAGGCTGTTTTCATCAAGATCAAAATATGGCCACAACAGATGCATTGCAATACATTGCAATATAAAAATATGTACTTTCTCTAGGCTATATGTATATGGGCATGGTATGCCTGGCCGGAGTAACATCCAATACAAAGTGAAGCTGAATTATCTCTTATAGAACACATATATCTTTCCACTGGAAAGATATATGTGTTATATAGAAGATAATTCAGTGTCACTTTGTATTGGAAATTATTCAGGCCAGGCATACGATGCCCATATACATACAGCCTAGAGAATGTACATCTTTTTATATTGCAATGATGCCCCCCCCCCCCCCCCCGAAAAAAGTTCTGCGGACGGCCATGCATATATCTTTCCAGTGGAAAGATATACCGTATTTATCGGCGTATAACACGCACCGGCGTATAACACGCACCCCAAGTTTAGGAGGAAATTTTAGGGAAAAAAACTTTTAGCAGGGAAGTTTAAGGAAAAATAACTTACATTTAAATGCAGCCTTGTCAGTGTCCATTGCAGCCTTGTCACAGTGCAGCCTTGTCAGTGTCCATTGCAGCCTTGTCACAGTGCAGCCTTGTCAGTGTCCATTGCAGCCTTGTCACAGTGCAGCCTTGTCAGTGTCCATTGCAGCCTTGTCACAGTGCAGCCTTGTCAGTGTCCATTGCAGCCTTGTCACAGTGCAGCCTTGTCAGTGTCCATTGCAGCCTTGTCACAGTGCAGCCTTGTCAGTGTCCATTGCAGCCTTGTCACAGTGCAGCCTTGTCAGTGTCCATTGCAGCCTTGTCACAGTGCAGCCTTGTCAGTGTCCATTGCAGCCTTGTCACAGTGCAGCCTTGTCAGTGTCCATTGCAGCCTTGTCACAGTGCAGCCTTGTCAGTGTCCATTGCAGCCTTGCCCCAGAGTCCATTTCAGCCTTGCCCCAGAGTCGCCGTGCAGCCTTGCCCCAGAGTCGCTGTGCAGCCTTGCCCCCAGTGTCGCCGTGCAGCCTTGCCCCCAGTGTCGCCGTGCATCATTTTAAAATTGGCGCCGAGACTGTGCGAACGTCGGGGACGCAGGGGACGCAGGGACTGGGCGGAGCCGCCGCCGAGATACACATAGCCGAGTGTACTCGGCTATACTCGGCTCCGCTCACAGTCACGCCGAGTCCCGCCCTATGATGGACATAACACAGGTCCAATGGCGGGACTGGGCGTGACTGTGAGCGGAGCCGAGAAAAGCCGAGTATAGCCGAGTACATTCGGCTATGTGTATCTCGCTCCGCTCCGCTCACAGTCAGCGGAGACAGCTCAGGGATGACAGTATCGGCGTATAACACGCACCCACGATTTTCCCCTGATTTTCAGGGGAAAAAAGTGCGTGTTATACGCCGATAAATACGGTATGTGTTCTATAAGAGATAATTCAGCTTCACTTTGTATTGGATGTTACTCAGGCCAGGCATACCATGCCCATATACATATAGCCTAGAGAATGTACATCTTTTTATATTGCAATGTATTGCAATGCATCTGTTGTGGCCATATTTTGATCTTGATGAAAACAGCCTTTACAAAGTGAAGAAGATGAATTATCTCTTTCCAGTAATATCTGTCCAACTTTCCAGCAATAAATAAATCAAAATGCTCCTCCTAACTGCTGTTACCTGTGGTTCTTCTTCTATTGCTTGCAACTGTATATGCCACTCACTTCAGGTTGGGATTTCCTGTGATGTGATGATGAGTAAGCACTGCCAGCGTATCACTCAGGGGCTCGGCCACTGACTGCACTTAGTGGGTGGCGCCGGCGCCGGCCTGATCTACACAACATGTACACAGGCAGGCAGCCAATTACTGAAGAGGAGCGGTAGAATGGCCGAGCTGCCGAGTAGACATGTGCACACTGAAATATTTCGTTTCGGAATTTCGTTTTCGTCCAAAAAATAAATTTATTTAGTTACTCCCGAAATTCGTTTTTATTTATTTCGTTTTTCGTTAAAAATTGCATTCGTCCGAAAATCTTAATTAATTAAGGTCGAATCTGTCATTGAAGGCTTATGGTGTCTGTCGAATGTTCAAAGAAGATTCGACGGAGCAGCGAAACTGTACGACTCTGCAATCATACATTTCCGGTCGAATGTTCCACCCACAAGCAGTGATCTTTTCTCTCTATGTCGAATCTTTTCTCTCTATAATGTCGAATCTTTTCTCTCCTATGTCGAATCTTTTCTCTCTATAATGTCAAATCTTTTCTCTCCTATGTCGAATCTTTTCTCTCTACAATGTCAAATCTTTTCTCTCTATAATGTCAAATCTTTTCTCTCCTATGTCGAATCTTTTCTCTCCTATGTCAAATCTTTTCTCTCTATAATGTCAAATCTTTTCTCTCTATAATGTCAAATCTTTTCTCTCCTATGTCGAATCTTTTCTCTCTATAATGTCAAATCTTTTCTCTCCTATGTCGAATCTTTTCTCTCTATAATGTCAAATCTTTTCTCTCCTATGTCGAATCTTTTCTCTCCTATGTCGAATCTTTCCTCTCCTATGTCGAATCTTTTCTCTCTATAATGTCGAATCTTTCCTCTCCTATGTCGAATCTTTCCTCTCCTATGTCGAATCTTTCCTCTCCTATGTCGAATCTTTCCTCTCCTATGTCGAATCTTTCTCTCCTATGTCGAATCTTTTCTCTCTATAATGTCGAATCTTTTCTCTCCTATGTAGAATAATCTTGGACTAATAGAGTTAAGGTTAGGCACATTCGACCACAGGTTCGATAGACACAGATTGTTATTGTCAGCGTCACGTCGAATCTCCTATCTATATCGAACTGTTGTAGCAACGAAAACGAAAATAAAGCATTTGTTTATGTCGGATCTTTCGGTTTTCAGATTCTGTGCTTTCGTTTTCGTTTGTTAAAACGATAACGAAAATAGCTGAAATTCGGACGAAAATGCATTCGGACGAAAACGAATGCACATGTCTACTGCCGAGCCATCTCATCCGATGATCGGGACGGGGGTGAGGGAGGGACATCAGATGTGTCAGGACAGAGAGCAGCCGGCTGACTCAGGAAAAAGTCAGCGGCGGCCACGGCAGAAACTGCAGCTGACAACTACAACACCTTCTTGATGATTCCAGGGGGGGCAATTCCCCCCCCCCTTCCCCCTACCTGCGGACGCCCATGGATATATGTGTTATATAGAAGATAATTCAGTGTCACTTTGTATTGGAAATTATTCAGGCCAGGCATACGATGCCCATATACATACAGCCTAGAGAATGTACATCTTTTTATATTGCATGGGTGACCTTAAAATGATGCCCCCCCCCCCCCTGAATAAAGTTCTGCGGACGCCCATGTGTATAGGTGACCTATAATTTTAGAATTTCTTCCAGATCTGTGGAGTAATCCAGTGTAAAACTTTGTGCAGGGGCTTTCTGTACTAAAGACCGGTCATTGCTGCTCTCTCTAAAAGTACAGGATGACTGGTCTTGTATCCGCCCCCTCCTGTAGTTTTCTGCCAGCAGCTTGTAGTGGCTGGAGCCTGCTGGGTCTTCCCATATCTCTCCTGCATGCACAGACTATGTACAGCACAGTGGTGATGTAACAACTACTTTTATATGGGTTTTAGTTAGAAAGAATGCACTTTAATTATAAACTTATTGGGTGGTTCAAATGAGAAATTATATCTTGAAATGCCAAGATTGAGCCCAGGCTACTCACACAGGGCTGCAGTCACCCAGACATTAGACTAGTGCACCAAGCTACCTTACCCCCTTTCCGTTAGTAATTGGGAGATCCTGGACCCCTTTTGCTTACCTATTTGAATTCCCAAATACACCCATTATAGGCTTGTAGCTGTTTCTCACATACAGAAAACCTGACAAGACAGATTCAGGATGCTACAGGCTTTAGCATAGTTGAAGTGTTTGCCTGACAGTATTAGCAGGTGCTAAGTAGTTTTATGTGTTGTGTGGAATGGCTTTTTAACATTTAAAGTGTATCTGTACTAGGTAGACATCCTCTATTTTTAAAGACTATCAATTCATTTATTATTTGGTTTTATTTTCTCTCATTTTGGAGCAATAAAGCTTTTGGAGCTTTACAGTTAAAATAAACCTTCCAAAAAAGATGGGTGCTGCCACTGCTCATCATTCAGAACTGTCATCCTGATCCTTAAGCCCTTTTCACACTGAGGCAGTTTTCAGGCGTTTTAGCGCTAGAAATAGCGCCTGTAAAGTGCCTAAAAACTGCCTCTCATTCATTGCAATGGGTGCTTTCACACCCTGGTGGTGCACTCGCGGGACGTTAGAGAAAGTCATCCTTTGGGCGGTTTGGGAGCGCTGTATACAGCGCTCCCAAAACGCCTCTCCCCATTGCAATGAACTGGCAGCACTTCCAAGTGCCTAAAAAGCGATTCAAGAGCGCCGCAACACAGGAGTTTTTAACCCCTTCTTTGGGGTTAAAAGCGCCCCGCTAGCGGCCAAAAAGCACCACTTAAACAGTGGTAAATCGCCGCTAAAGCGAGCGTCGCTTTACCGCTAACCTTACTTACCGCCAGCCTTACCTATTTTGACTTGAAACTGAGTGCATCTGGGCAAATGATCAGCAATCTTTTTTTTTTTTTCCAGATCATTTACTTACTAAGTAGTAAGGCTGGATTCACACTGTTGCGATCTGTTAACACATCTGTGTTAAAGGCTAAGTTCACTCTTAAAAAAATAAATAAATGCACATCTTTTTGCAGGTAAAAAAAGTGCATTTTTTTTTCTTAGGAGCCTGGAAAGCATTGCACACATGATCAGCAAATTGCGGGTGCAATGTCAGGATCCTGCAGACTGTCAGTAGAGCTGTCTGCCCATACCTCTGATACAGGCAGGCAGTTACTGAAATCTAGGAAGATCAATGGACTAGGAGAGCGCTCATTAGCACCCTCGCAGTTCATTGAGAACTACAAGCCATATTCCGCAAAGGATGATGTTAGTTGTAGTTCATCCATTCACAGAACCCCACCCACACGGTCATGCTATCACAATACATTGCGGTTTGCAAGTGGCTTACTGGGATTAAGGCTGAAGATATCAGCCATAAACCCAGTATTGGTTTTTTTAGCCGGCGGCTGACTTTCTCTTGAAAGCGTTCTGAGCGTTGTAACATAATTTTTCATATTATACAAAAAAATTGGGGTATATTTTGTGTTTTTTTTTATTTTTTATTATTTATTAAAATTTATTTTTTCCAAACAAATTGCGTTTGAAGCTGCACAAATACCGTATGGCATAAAAAAATGCAACAATCTGCATTTTATTCCCTAGGGTCTCTGCTAAAAAAATAAAAATGTATAATGTTTGGGGGTTATTAGTCATTTTCCAGCAAAAAATACAGATTTAAACTTCTAAACAGAAAGTGCCAGAAAAAGCCTGGTCTTCAAGTGGTTAATGTGCGTGCGTCATTTGGCACATTGTGTAAAAGCAACCTATTCATTTGAATGGACTGCTAAACGCACCAAAATGCACCAAAGAAGGTGAATGCATTATTTTTCACAACGCAGTGCACCACAATGCACGCTAGCAGGTTACTGTGTGATGTGGTGTACTGCAATATATGTGCATTGGCAAGGTACAACGTGGCGCCATTTAGCCTGGGTTCAAACTGGGGCAAACACAGACCTTGCATGTGATTTGCATCGTATTGCTGTGCAGATCACATGCGAATTTGTGATGGCTGAATTTGCATCATAATCGGACCAAAATGGTAGAGGACCTTTTTTTTGGTCCGCACTGGAATGGATTTGCATTGTTGTTCACACCCATGCGACACAATTCCTGTAGCATTCCACATTGCGATCTGCAAACCGATCTGGGGGTGTCATTAAAGTGATACTAAAGGTTCAAATATATATTTGTTTTAAATAACAAACATGTTATACTTGCCTCCACTGTGCAGTTAGTTTTGCACAGAGTGGCCCCCTGAACGCCGTCTTCTGGGGTCCCTCGGCAGCTCTCTTGGCTCCTCCCTGCAATAGCTAACCCCCTCTGGGAAGCTCTCTCCCGAGGAGGTTACCTTGCGGGCGCGCTCCTGTGTCATACACTTGGCGTCCATAGTCGCCGAGTGTATGACTCGGTCCTGCCCCCTGGCACCCGCATCATTGGATTTGATTGACAGCAGCACAAGCCAATGGCTACGCTGCTATCAATCTATCCAATGAAGAGCCGAGAAGCCCGGGCAAAGATCGAGCGCGTTCGCGACGTGGGACTTTCCAGGGCTCAGGTAAGTAAAACGGGGGGGGGGGGGGGGGGGGCTGGTATTGTCAGATGTTTTTTCACCTTAATGCATAGGATGCATTAAGGTAAAAAAACATGAACCTTTACAACCCCTTTAACTTTACATTGACACCCACAGCGGTTTGCAAATGTCAGTGTGAACCGTGTGCGATTCAGGTGCGATGCGGCAACCAGCACAGGATTTGCAGGGTTTCCCATATCGCACCAGTGTGAACCCAGCCTTTAGCAGAACTCAAGGCAAAGCATTATATTTTTATTTTTGATAGCGTAAGGGAGGGTTATAGTCAATCCGTTTTTTTTTTATGTTGTTTTTTTTGCCACCCATGTCACATTGGGGAGGAGATTTCCCTTCACTTCCTGTCTCATAGCAAAAACAGGAAGCGAGGAGAAATCTCTCCAAAGGGAGGAAATCCCTGGTTGTCATCAGGGTTACGTACTGAAAGATTGCTCCTCTATTCCTGCTCTGGTGACATCCAGAAATTGGTATTTTCTTTCACTCTCAGCATTAGTGATAAACAGAAATATTGAGGGGAACACAGACAACAATAAAAACCCGACAGGTGTTCTAATCCCTCTCCACTCCATCTGGAAAAAAAATAAAAAAGTTTTGGATTTAGTTATACTTTTTGAGTGAATGGCACCGCAAGGCACTAAAGCACACATTGCTGCAGCCCAACGGTGCACACCCCGCCTCAAGTAAGGATCAGGATGACAGCTCCAGAGCCTGTACCTTTAAAAAACAATCAGTCAGCAATGTTAGTAGATCTCTGTCCTGCCAGTTTCCATACCAGCCTCCTGTACCAATTAAGCACCACCCGCTGTGCCTATTGAGAAATACGGCTAATGGGAAGGCATGAGTTTGCTATAAAATTACAAGCAATTTAAGTCACCAAGTATAAGCAATTAACACTTTTAGCTCCTTTGCTAGCTATGGCGGGGGTGAGGTGGTACATAGCCCAGAGTCTGACACCCTGAAAAGCTCAGTGATTGTGCCCCCCCCCCCTTTATAAATGACAGCGGAGCACACACACATTATAGATCACAATAAGGGAAGCTTTTATTCTATTTCTGGTTCATAATAACTCGCACATTAGAGCACGTCGTCCCTTTTCCACATTATTTACAAGCAGACAATAAACATGCATGCCAAGTTTGATCACCACTGTGGAAATAATTTTAGCTTTCTAATGAAATATCTGCTTTAAAAAGGACCATGCTAAGAATATTTAGCTGAAAGCTTGTAATTATTTAGTCTGAATATCGCTCCCTTCTTAGTTCAATAACGTGTAGTGCTGCAATTTTAAATAAATATACAATCACTGCATTCTCCTACAGTAATTACCAATTTCAGATGTCTTCCAAGGTCAAGGTGAGAATTATACTCTAATAGCTATGTATAAATCATAGTCAGACATGAATGAATGAGGATTTGTCAGCTGACAGTTCAAAAAAAATTAAACTGGGAAAACGTCAGGCCCCAAAAGACACCCGCCCATGTGCTCTTTATTAACATACTAAAGGAAAAATTAATAATTTTTTCAATATAGACCTTATTTTAGACCCAGTGTACTTCTGGGTCTCTACACTTCCAGGTCGCTGGGTCTCTGCACTTCTCTATGGGATGCAGGCAGATCATGGCTGGAGGGAGGGGCCAGCAGGGTGTTGTACATACCGTGTTTCCCCGAAAATAAGCCCGGGTCTTATATTAATTTTGGCAACAAAAGACCAACTACGGCTTATTTTCGGGGTAGGTCTTACCATGTATTGCGCTGTCTTCTCTCCCCCTCTCCCTCCCTGCCTGACAGGAATCCCCAGTGTGATCCCCAGTGTGATATAATGTACAATGTGTGTGTTTCTGTAATATAATTGTGCCAAATACCTTTGTTACAGCACCACTCTGTGCTTCTGTGACCCGCCGGAGCTCTCTTCCCCGCAATTATATTACAGAAACACACACACATTGTACATTGTATACTACTGTAATAGAGTGAATTATAGGATTTTACAAGCATTTTAAACTAGGGCTTATTTTCGGAGTAGGGCTTATATTGCAGCCGTCCTGGAAAATAACGCTAGGTCTTATTCACTTCCATGCCGGGCCAATTCTGGCACTTCTCTCCTTCATGTAAAAATCATAATTATTTTACTAGAAAATTACTCAAAACCCCCAAACATTATATATAGCAGACATTCTAGGGAATAAAGTGGCGGTCATTGCAACTTTTTCTCTTGCACAGTATTTGCGCAATCATTTTTCAAACGACATCTTTGGGAAAAAAAAAAAACGGTTTCATGAATTAAAAAATAACAAATCAGTAAAGTTAGCCCAATTTTTTTGTATAATGTGAAAGATGATGTTACGCAGAGTAAATAGATACCTAAATAGATAAAATAGATAAAATTGCGCACACTCATGGAATGGCGGCAAACTTCGGTACTTAAAAATCTCCATAGGTGACGCTTTAATTTTTTTTACAGGTTACCAGTTTAGAGTTACAGAGGAGGTCTAGTGCCAGAATTGTTGCACGCGCTCTAATGCATGTGGCGATACCTCACATGTGTGGTTTGAACACCGTTTACATATGTGGGCGGGACTTATGTGTGCGTTCGCTTTTATTTTACTTATTTTTTTCTATTTTTACACTTTATTTTACATTTAAATTTTTTTGATCACTTTTATTCCTATTACAAGGAATATAAACATCCCTTGTAATACGAAATTGTTAGTGACAGGTCCTCTTTATGGAGAGATGCAGGGTCAATAAGACCCCACATCTCTCCTCCAGGCTGGAAAGCATGAGATCGGTAAAAAAAAATCACTGATCTCATGCTGACTGCCGCGATTGCGGCTTTCTTTACTTCCGGGTACCCGGTCGTGACGTCATAACATCGCTCCCGGGCCTCCGATGGTCATTGAGATGACCATCTGGTCACCGGAAATCTCTATGTTCCTCATCCAGCGCTGGCCTATTCGTTCCCTGGGCCCCCGATGGCACGGGAGAGCCCGGAAAAGCACCGGATGGCGGCGGGTGGGGGTGGACGTCCCCTCCCGCCGCCAATAAGAACGATCAAGTGGCGGAACCGCCGCTATGATCGTTCTTATGGTGCACAGAATCGCCGGCAGAAGAGAAGGATATCTGAATATTGCCAGTAGCTGCAGGCATCATTCAGATATCCCCCCCTAAAGTCCAGGACGTCATATGACGTCCTACGGTAGGGAAGTGGATAACGCTAGGTCTTATTATCGGGGAAACACGGTAGCTTTCTGAAAACATCACATCACCCGGCCTCAGTATTCCACTCAAGAGACCTCAGCCCTGATGCCAGCTGTGGGCTGGATCTTGGGAGGAGTTCTACAAATCTCAAAATGCCTTGGTGGGTGGGTGTCAGTCTGGAGGAGTGGGTGTTTCTAGGCAAGCCAGCATTCACTTAGCAAAAAAAAATATCCAATCATATGCAAGGAAAAAATAAATAGTATTTTTTGCTTGCAAATGAAAGGATGATTAAAATCAGTACAACTTCACCTAACCTAGTTAGGTGAAATTTACTTTTGCAAAGATAAAATTCCCTTAGACTGGATTAATGGATTTACACACATGCGCATCTGCTTGATTTGTTTCAATTTAAATCAATGAAAACGCATCAAAATGTATCTCAATGCATGCGTTAAGATGCGAGGAAACACAAATCATGACGCACATCAATGTATCATGACACCCGTTATGCTGCATGTTAACATTAAGCCCTGGTTCACATTGGAGCGATTTGGCATGCGATTTGACATGTCAAATTGCATGCCAAATCGGCAGAAATTGCCAGAAATGGCACAGTCTGAATCGGTGCGACGCCGCATTTGCGGTGCCTCCCTGATTCCCAAAAGTAGTTTCTGCACTACTTTTGGCAACTTCGGGTGCGATTTCCATTGACATCTGTGCAGGAACCCGCACAGATGTCTCTGCAATCGCCCCCGAAGTCATGACTGACACATACGGGAATGAAAGTTCAGCTGAACTCGCACGATTTCATTCCCGCTGTCAGTGTGAACCTAGGCTTAAAGCCTGGACGTAAAGGCATAATGTGCTAGTATGTATAGCATACTAGCACAATATGTTAAAGTTACCTTAAAACAAAGCTCCAGCGCCGAGATGTTAGCGCTGGAGACGCTCCCATCTTCACCTGTCTTGTTTCCGGGTTCGCGGACTTCAGTTCTGTAACTGTCCGAAGACACAATGTCGTCACTTCCGTGCATGCGCACGGGAGCCACCATTCACAGCGCAGGGCTCTGAAGGAATGTCATGGGTGGATGCTTCTTCAGAGTGCATGCAGGAACAGCAGAAAGGAAGGGATGGACAGCCACACTCCAAAAAAAACCTTAAAGGTTGCTTTTATTGTAAAAAAGATAAAACACATGCACCACAGGTCACAGCAAGGCAGGGATCAGCTGACGCGTTTCACACTACAAATGTTAGTGCGAGTAAGTCCTGGTCCTGGTTTTTTTTTACAGCTTAAAAACGTCTATGCTGTTTGCAGCTCAAAAACGTCTAGGTGGGCATGAAGCTATAGACTAACATGGAAAGGCGTTTTTAAGCTGTAAAAAACGCTCAAAAACGCGGCTGTAAAAACGTCCGTGGGCATGAGGCCTTAATATAAAACAAATATTGTGCTGTCACATGAATGTTGTATTTACAAACAATCCTCAGAATGTTTACAAAATCTGATAAACTCTGTTATAAATATCTAAATCAGCGGTGGGATTTTGGTAAAATGTATCTACAGCCAAAATGCTCTTCTTAATAGACATGTGCACACTGAAATATTTCGTTTCGGAATTTCGTTTTCGTCCGAAAAATACATTTATTTAGTTACTCCCGAAATTCGTTTTTATTTATTTCGTTTTTCGTTTAAGGTCGAATCTGTCATTGAAGGCTTATGGTGTCTGTCGAATGTTCAAAGAAGATTCGACGGAGCAGTGAAACTGTACAACGCTGCAATCATACATTTCCGGTCGAATGTTCCGCCCACAAGCTATAGAAGAATTCTAATGTTGTATGACTAGTAATAATTATATTTATTAATTACTATTACTAGTCAACCAACATTAGAATTCTTCTATAGCCTATGGGCGGATGCATTTGACCGGAAATGTACGATTGCAGCGTCGTACAGTTTTGCTGCACAGTCAAATCTTCTAACTTTCGATGCTTTGTCGAATCTTCGTCATTCTAGCTATTTTACTGCTCCTCCTCTTTGGTTACAATCAGCCAATAACATTCATCATCAACTTTATTTTACTTCCCCCACCCAATTCCAGCAGTGATCTTTTCTCTCTATAATGTCGAATCTTTTCTCTCTATAATAACAAATCTTTTCTCTCCTATGTCGAATCTTTTCTCTCCTATGTCGAATCTTTTCTCTCCTATGTCGAATCTTTTCTCTCTATAATGTCGAATCTTTTCTCTCCTATGTCGAATCTTTTCTCTCCTATGTCGAATCTTTTCTCTCCTATGTCGAATCTTTTCTCTCCTATGTCGAATCTTTTCTCTCCTATGTCGAATCTTTCTCTCCTATGTCGAATCTTTTCTCTCTATAATGTCGAATCTTTTCTCTCCTATGTCGAATCTTTTCTCTCCTATGTCGAATCTTTTCTCTCCTATGTCGAATCTTTTCTCTCCTATGTCGAATCTTTCTCTCCTATGTCGAATCTTTTCTCTCTATAATGTCGAATCTTTTCTCTCCTATGTCGAATCTTTTCTCTCCTATGTCGAATCTTTTCTCTCCTATGTCGAATCTTTTCTCTCCTATGTCGAATCTTTTCTCTCTATGTCGAATCTTTTCTCTCCTATGTAGAATAATCTTGGACTAATAGAGTTAAGGTTAGGCACATTCGACCACTAGTTCGATAGACACAGATTGTTATTGTCAGCGTCACGTCGAATCTCCTATCTATATCGAACTGTTGTAGCAACGAAAACGAAAATAAAGCATTTGTTTATGTCGGATCTTTCGGTTTTCGGATTCTGTGCTTTCGTTTTCGTTTGTTAAAACGATAACGAAAATAGCTGAAATTCGGACGAAAATGCATTCGGACGAAAACGAATGCACATGTCTACTTCTTAAGCCCCACGGGCCGAATGCCGGGCGACATTGACCGGTTCAATAGAAATCAGCCGACATTCAGCCCATGTGCAGTAGGTCCGACAGAAGCTGGCCATTTGGCTGGCTTCTATCAGACGAACATACTGGAAAACCAGCAGCTGACTGACTCCCGATCAGTGCTCTCAGCCAATGGCTAAGTATAACATATTTATTATTTAAAAAACTCCTTTATCACTTTAAACAACATCAGAGAAGCTCCGAACAACTTATGCCTGCCATAGGGTTTAGGCGAGTTCTGAGTATTCTCTTCAAAGCCTCTCAATGCATAGAAAATGTACAGATCCTTTCTCTGACATTACAATGCCATCAAAAAAATGTGCAAAACATTCTTAGATATGGAGTGTAAGATGGAGAAACTGGTCTCTGCTTAAGAGCTCTTGTGTCTGTCCTCTACATGTATACAATTTATGTACACAGTGTGCGGTTTCTATAGACAGTGCACGCCTTTGAATTTCTTTTTCTGCACATAAAATTATTTTAACTCTGCAGCTGCCTATGAGATCTTGAGAGTAATTTGAGAGCAATAAGCAATCAGTCTCCCTATTATTAGGATGGGCCCCTTGCCTAAGCCAGGCATACATTTGTCAGCATCAGTGGATGAGATGCAGAGCAAAGTACATGTTTCTTCAATATTCGTATAACAGGGCACTATTTTTTTGAACACTTTTTAGGGCGGGTGGAAGTAATTGATGTAAAAGGGGAAATACTTTTACAGACGGAGTGACTATGACATAAGTTACTCTGATCTAATTTACAAAAGCTTTATAAATAAAACTTTTAAACTTGAATTTGCAGTGGAAGGTTGAGATTTTAAATATAATTTGTTTCGAGATCGTGGCACTTTGCTTCATATCTACTAGCAATGTCCACTTCTGCAACCCTATTGGAGGTCGGTTCAGGATCTCCTTCAATGATTGTTTGATGAGGACTTCTACTTTTGTCCCAAAATCTTTTTATTAGGGCTTCTCCCTACCAGATTGCCTAGGCTAGCTAAGAGGTTATTGCGTCATATTCTAATGGCTGCTAGATGCCTTGTGGCCCTCCAATGGAAGAGGCAAGCACCGCCGACCTCCATTGAGCTGTACACCAGGATTAAGGATGTGGAGATTATGGAGTCCCTTGCAGCTTGCCTCATCAGCACGGTTGAGCGGCATAATGCGGTCTGGGAGTCTTGGCATTAGGGAGAAGAACCCTTGTGAGGCTCTAGTATTCCTAACTGCTCCCAATAGCAGCATACTCTACCCCCCAGGAGTGATGAACTCAGGATCTTACTGGCTTTTGTCCTCTTTCTTTTTTCTTTTGTTGTTTCTTTTGGAAGTTGTTTAAGGGCATTGAGCAGTGCATTGGGCTTCATACCTGGGCCCTGTTAGGCTTTAAGTGGTCCCTTTTGGGACTGATTCCAATTGCTAATGTTTATAAAGCTAGACTGTTCAACATGTACTTTTGGTCAAATACTGTTGCTACCACTTGAAGATGTCTTGCTGATACAATCTCTGCATTCCCTACAGACCTCTGTTTTTAATGTGGGTCTGTTGTTGACCTTATATGATGTCCTTTTATTTGTTGTTTCTTTTCCCTCTTTGCTATGTAAAAATGTTTTTACTATAAAAATGGTCAATTGAAAAAAATATATTTATAATTTGTTGACCAACACAGACAGTTCTTATCTTGTACACTTTGATATACAGTGATGGTACATTTACTGTCACATATGAACAGGGTAAAAAACAAGAATAAATGGGGCGCTGGATTCAGATTTTCTAAGGGTCATGAGGACATCGCAAGACGAAACACATAGGGTGATGCAAGGACGCTGACGTCACCACGCAGACGCCGACATCGTACTCGCGGCTTGGAGCTCTGGCCGGAGACGATAGACTATGCGATTATGCGGTTTACACCAGTGTCTTGATGACACTTTGAAATGTGAGTGGATATAGATGTTTTTTAATAAAAGCTTGGTTTTAAAATGATTTTACGGTATGGAAACTTCCTTTTTCTGTCCTCCTCTTATGCATGATGGTGATTAATGCGAGAGTGATTATTACTAAGAGCCTCATCTGGGGTGGAGTCATCAACCATTGAGTGGACCTGTTTAATGGTGGAATGCTTAGTAGCTGATTTATAATTTGACCAGCCTTTATTTCTGGTGAGTGGATCTAGTGAGAACGGTGGAGGATTACACTGGGTGTGTGGTGCACAGTGGCATGAGAATTACCTCTGAGGAGTTTAATCACATCTGATACAGCACAACATTTGGCCATTTGGGGCTTTCTTGTTTGAAATAACACAGACCCTTTTCTACATTATTCTGGGACATATTTATATATATATTTTGGCACTTTCAATAGTGTTTTTTTTTTTTTCACAAGAAGTTCAATAGTGTTTGTTACATAGGATATCTGCACTATGCACTTTATGTATATGAATTCTTTGCACAGTATATTTTATGAAATATTTATTTGTTGATGCACTAGCACTTTATTACGTATGAATTTGTTAGACACATTATTGAATTAGATATTTCTGGACACAGGTGGGAGGCATTCGTGTAGTATAAAGGGTTGATATAGACTAGCCTTGCTCATTTTCCAATATCACTGAAAAGCTGAGAAAAAAACCTACCAAGCATCTCTTGGTGCCCAAAATGGATGTATTGCGTGCCAGGAACTCTGAACTTTGGGAAGCTCTAATTTGCAAACCTCAACTTTTACCAGAATACAAAAGTCAAGGTACACAAATAACTTCCAATTGATCATTGAACCCACACCTCAGGTTAAAATAGCCAGTAGAGAACCATTATAGACCTTCATAATGTGGAGTTTCTGGGGCACATGTAATGCAAGTAACTTCCCATTGCTCATTGAGACCACTACTCACATTAAGAGGACCAATGGGGAACTGTAGTTTCTGGTACAATTGTAATGCAAGTAAGTTAACATTGGTCATTGAGACCACCACTCACATTGAAGGAACCAATAAGGAACTGTTACAGATCTTCGTAATTTGTAGTTTTGGGGGCACTTGTAAAGCAAGTAAGTTAATATTGATCATTGAGACCACCACTAATGGCCCGTACACACGATCCGAATATCGTACGAAAAATATCGTCCGAGGAAGAATCGTACGATAATCGGATCGTTAGTACAGAGCTTCCGAGAGCCGATCATGACAGTTCATCTGATATTATTTTATCGGACATGCACGAAAATCTTCCTTGTACGATACCAGATCGTACGATTTTCATTTAGTCAGTACAGTTGTTGTCCGAAAATACAATACAAATACACTACAACACATAACATTACTTCGATTTTTTTTTCTGTCGTACAAGAATTTTCGTGACTTTAGTAACCTATTCAATTTCTACTTGCGACTATTAAGCGAAAAAAGTCGGACGATCTGTCCTCCGATTTTCGGATCGTGTGTAAGGGGCATAACATTGAGAGGACTGATTGGGAACTATTGGCGACATTTGAAATTTGGAGCTTCTAGGACACAATGGGGTTGATTTACTAAAGGCAAAATGACTGCAGTTGCCCTCTGCAAGTTCAGTTGCTCCAGAGCTTAGTAAATAAGATAAGGCTTCACTTTGCAAAGAATACCCAATCACATGCAAGGAAAAAAAAAGCATTTTTGCTTGCACATGATTGGATGATGGAAGCCAGCAGAGCTTCTGCTCATTTACTAAGCTCTGGAGCAACTGCACTTACAGAGTGCAACTGCACTTTGTAAAGTGCACAGTCATTTTGCCTTTAGTAAATCAACGTCAATGATATTATAGAAATAGGTTAATTTTCGTAATTTTCGTAACCTCAGGTTGGGAGGACCAATAGGGAGCTGTTAAATACCTTTCCAATGTGGAATTTCTGGGGCACATGTAACGCAAGTAACATTCTATTGGTAATTGGGACCACCACAACTAGAATTTAGAGTTTCTGGGGCCCTTGCAATGCTCTGTAAAGATAAATTCATGCTTCTGTAGGTGTTTGTTTTTAGGTTAGGATAACGTTTTAGGTTTTTCTACAGACTAAACAACGTACTTTAGGTTAACTCTAATTACAGAAAACACAGCAGAGAATGTGAGATGACTCCGCTTGGCATCACAGGTTGGCCAGTTCCATCAGGAAGACTCCAGCCATTGTTATAAACTCACAGGATCATCTCATAACTGAAATAAAATTCTTTGAGGGTCTTGCCCATTCGCTTCCAGCATAGGGTCACTGCATTTTGGAGCCAATCTCATGATCTAATACCCCCAGATAGCAGGGAAACTATTTTTATACTGGAATATTATTTGGAAGTCGGTCTAGCAATTTAAACATTATTACTCTGGCACAAAAGATGTCAGTTCTAGCCAGCACTGTCTACGAGCGGCTAACCTTGCATTGTGTTAGCTGACGGGCCCCTTCTCTGTATAAAGTATCCGAGTCTCCCTAAACACTCCCCTTTATCTATTTTGCATTAGAAGAGTTGCATGCCTGACTTGTGATTGTCTTATTCCGCTCACAATGAAGTGAGCACTGAATTGGCACAAATTCACACAAAAACACAGAAGGATAAAGGCCTGACAAATTATAGTGAACGTTTCCTTTTCTTGATATAATTTTTTTTCATTATCATCTGACAAAATATTATTCAGAAGCGGGGGTTACAATATAATTTGGTTACAATATAATTTGCACACCCATTTAGTAGTGTATAATCCTAACAAGTCGGATACATTATTCTATGAAATACACACACATGGGTAATCCATAGCTGACCAGATGTTAGGGAACTATAAGCTCCACCACCCCAGCCATACCCATTCATGGGCTTGTACTCTATTTTACGGCTGGCCAAGGCAACTTCTTGGAACTACAGCTCCCAGCATGCCTTTCTGGCTTTGCACAAATACAGAACCATTCGACCTCCTGTTGTATGTTTTGCAAAGAGAAAAACAAAAGGACTTACTGTACAGCTTGTGGTCAGTCTTATGTCATCACTTTTGCAGCACTCTGTAACGAAGAAGCCAAGAGATGTGTTGTTATTATTTCCGTTCTGCATTGATTTGTACAGTAAGTATAAATAAATTATTAAATGCATACTATTATTTATTTATTAAATACATTGCAAAAATGCGCCCTATATAACACACCAACATGTCTGAAAGCTGATTCTGTATTTAAAGAACCAGTAAGTATAACGGTAAAATAATTATAGAACCATTTGTATACTGGTAAAGCCAGCCACTCATGTCAACACAATAGGTAAATGACAACTTTACCCAAAATTAGCTTTTAGAATCTGACGCTAACTAAAAAATATGTTTTTTTTTAAAGGTTTTCTTGCAATTAAAAGGGTTAATTCTTACAACACCCGCCTGTTACGCTGCCAATCTCTGCTGTCTTTAGGCATTACACTGCATCTGCATTGGGCACACTTCTAGGTGTATGGAATGCCAGGTCCCTGCTCCGAAGTCTCTTCTGCTGACCCCTACATCACTACTAATGTTTCCTGTAGTGTCATAAGGACTGACAGAAGGAACCACAGAGTATAATAGGGACCAGGAATCCGACACACTTAGAAGTGTCGGATGTTCAAGATTTACCAGCCAAGGTATCAGTAAAATACATTAGAGATCAGTGACCCAGGCCTAGAGAATTAAGTATTACTTCTTTGCAGGGATGCCTTTTTAAATACATTTTAAAATAGCAACATAGTCACTTTAGGCCTGGTTCACACCAGTGTGAGTTCTAATGGGACTTGAGTTGCACAAAATTGCATGACAAGGGAAATTGTTTTCAATGATGCCCATTCAAATTCATGTGACTCAGAATGGTGCGATTTTGGAAAAGGTTCCTGCACTACTATGGTACGATATACAGTGCAACCTGGCTCCACAGAATACGCAAAGTGGCATCAAAGTCGCAACACATTATTGCACTGTAAATCGCATTGCAGTAGTGTAAACCTAAGTGAGAGACAGCAAGCTAAACCAATGTCAGATTTTATTTATCTATTTATGAAAGGTACTTATATAGTGCCTTCAATTTATGCAGAATTTTACAAATATATTGTACATTCACATCAGTCCCTGACCTCAAAGGACCTTACAATCTAAGGTCCCTAAAGCCTAGTACACACTA
Organism: Rana muscosa; assembly: GCA_029206835.1. Taxonomy (NCBI): domain Eukaryota; kingdom Metazoa; phylum Chordata; class Amphibia; order Anura; family Ranidae; genus Rana; species Rana muscosa. The sequence goes on along the minus strand of CM055127.1, from coordinate 416,030,177 downwards.
CTAGTTTTGACTAACTGACAGCTCAGGTCGGAGCCGCTGTACTAACAATCTGATGTTAGTATAGCGATCTCCCGTTGCTGATCTATTTATATCTAACAGGGGGGTTGGCCCACCACCAGAACACTCCAGTCAGCCCTCTCAGCCATTGGCTGAGAGCACTGATCGGGAGCTGGTCAGCTGCTGGTTTGCCAGCATGCTAGTCTGACAGAAGCCGGCCGAAAGTTTCTATTAAACCAGCCGATGTCGCACGATATTCGGCCACTGTGTTCTAGGCTTAACCCATATTCATACATACACATACTAAGGCCAATTTAGACAGAAGCCAATTAACCTGCCAGCATGCCTTTGGAGTGTGGGAGGAAACCGGACTACCCAGAGGAAACCTACACAGGGAAAGGACATGGGCAAATCTGCTACTAGAGACAAATCACCAGCAGCAGGATTACTAAAAAGGCTGCCTGTCTATTCCTATGGAATCGTTCCCTTTGTAACCGGTTTCGGTGAGATATCGCTCCATCGCTGACCTGAACGCTGCTGAATCTCGCTAACGATTGAGATTTAGTAGCGTTCAGGCCAGCGACAGAGTAACATCTCACTGCCTCATCTACAGAGGCAGCAATTCCATAGGGACAAACATGCAGCCTCTTAGTGATCCTGTCACTGACAAATCACCAGCAGCAGGATCTTTAGCAGCAGGGTCATCAATCTGGCATCAGCCTTAAGCTGGCCAAACATGGCAGAATCAGCATATTTGTGCCATGCCATGTGGGGCCCCATCAATTTCAATACAAAAGGAGCTGGATGGAAAATTATTGGCTGAACAGTAAATGCATCCTATCAGGTACAGTCACTGTTTGGGTATTCAGGCAGCCCTGGGTGCTGCGGCTATCTAAATCAGGAGCTGATGGTGTAAATACCTCCACCCTTGCTGGTCAGTGTAGATGGGGGAATGGATGGAAGAAACCTAAGCCTGTATTGCTAGCCTTGGGGTGGATTTACTAAGACTATAGAGTGTGCAATTAGAGAAACGTAAAGAGGACCTGTAACCCCATTGTAAACCTGGTATTAATATACGTACATTTTCAACAGGTGCAGATGTGCTCTAAGCCCAGAATTGGACTTTAAGGAGCACCTACTAAAAGGCAAATAGACTGTGCTCTTATGCAAGTGCAGTTGTTCCAGAGCTCAGTAAATGAGCAGAAGCTTTGCTGACTTCCATCATCCAATCATGTGCAAGCAAAAAAGCTGTTTTTTTTTTCATTTTCCTTGCATGTGATTGGATATTCTTTGTAAAGTGAAGCTTTACCTCCTTTACTAAGCTCTGGAGCAACTTCACTTACAAACGTGCACAGTCTATTTGCCTTTAGTAAATCAACCCCACTGTCTTGTCCTCCCCCCAGCCTGGACAAAAGATAAGCAGCATACTATGATCTCATTTCTCTGTCACTATGAGGTTGATTTACGAAAGGCAAAAAGACTGTGGACTTTGCAAAGTGCAGTTGCCCTCTGCAAGTGCAGTTGCCTCAGAGATTAATAAATGAGCAAAGGCTCTGCTGACTTTCATCATGCAATCATGTGCAAGCAAAAATGCTGTTTTTTTTATATTCCTTGCACGTAATTGGGTACTCTTTGCAAAGTGAAGCCTTACCTCATTTACTAAGCTCTGTAGCAAAGTGCACAGCCTATTTGCCTTTAGTAAATCAACCCCTATGCTTCCTCCTCACAACAGTATGACCAATGTTAGAACATGAGCACTGCAGCACAACTGATTGACTCCTTATGCCTTGTACACACGGTCGGACTATTGTCCAACCAAAGGCACATCGGAATTCTGACGGAATTCCATCGGAGTAAAAGAGAACATGTTCTCTATCTAAACTCCGACGGAATTCCTCAGAATTAAGTCCGATGGGGCACACACACAGTCGGAATATCTGATGAAAAAAGTCCGTCTGACTTTTTTCATTGGAAATTCCGACCGTGTGTACAAGGCATTATGCTTCTTCCCCTTCCTCCAGACTGAGCTCTGCTGTACAGGGGACTGCAAAAAGCGGATATGCTACTTGCATTAACAAATACATTTAACGATGCATTAATGAGCATGGAGCTGCATTCTTTTGTGCCTTTTATATCTACCTGGAGTTCAGTTTTAAAAACATACTCAACCATGGGTGTCCACTCCATAGGGCAAGGGGGGTCAATTGCCCCCCCCTGGAAGTCATAGTGAAGGCACACTTGCCCCCTGTGTTGCAATGGCCTCCGCGGTAGCCGTGGACTTTTTTTTCTAAGTCTGCAGACTGCTTCTGGCCTGGGGGCTGAGGCTGCTCTCAGTCCTTTACGACTATCCATCCCTCCCTCCTCATCCCCGGCCCGAGCATCAGATTGGCTCTGCTGCTCGGGCCTCTGCTTAACATCACCGTGACCCTGACCCAGCTGTTCTGTAATTGGCTGCTGCCTATGCCTGCCTGTGTAAATGTGCCTATGCCGATCTGGCCAGCGCGGCGCCGGCTCCTCCCACAGGTGCGTGGCGTGCAGTGGCCGAGAAAAGAGACTGAATACGCTGCCAGTGCCTGCCCTATCACTGAAGAACTACAGGTAACAGCAGTGCCTGTGCCACGACACCACTGTGGGCATCTTTTTGTATTGCAATGTATTGCAATACATCTGTGGTGTGGGTGGCCATATTTTGATCTTGATGAAAACAACCTATACATACAGTATGGGCTGTTTTCATAAAGATCAAAATATGGCCACAACAGATGTATTGCAATATAGAAAGATGTACATTCTCTAGGCTATATTTATATGGACATTGAGTGAAGCGGAATTATCCTCAAGAATGATGCCCCCCCCCCCCTGAAAAAAGTTTAGCGGACGCCCATGTACTCAACTCATCACTTAGAAGGCCTTACTACATAGTTGTTGGTAAACCTAAAGAAGATTGTACAATCAGATCTGTTCCACAACCTGAAACTGAGACCAGGTCCATCTGTTCTGTTTTTATGGGATGCTTGATCTGCTCAATGGCCTGCAAACAGCTGCCAAGGCTTTATAAGAGCAGGGTCCCCTCTGTTAATTGATTTTTCAGGAATTCCATGTAAAAGATCATCCACACAGAAGCAGAACAGAAAAAAAAAAGAGAGCAGCTGTCATTAGCAACTGATCAAGTTGTCACACTGTAAAAAAAAAAATCAAGGATTCAAAACAGATTCTGATTGGCTACTATGGGAAACACCTCCACGTCTCTTTTCTGTGGGTGACATAAACAATTAGATGAAAGCTTTGCAGTCAGCCTAATAGGAATGGATGTTACATCCCTGTTGTCATGAGGCGGTTAAACAAATCTAATCACCCACATAATACATTTTAATATTCAATACAATACATTTAGGGTGCACTATTAACTTGTCAGCCAACATCCCTGCCGTACAACATACCACAAATTACCATAGTACATCTGCTACGTGTTAGCGATCTGTGGAACGCAGGCCGCAGAGCTGCCAAGGCCCGCCACTGTCTCTATGGCTGATGATCATAACAGAGGGAAAGTGACGGCATCAGGAAATCATCGATTTCACCAAGTTAAAGAAAGGAGAATGCTTCCAATATTTACAAAATGGAGGCTAGGCCCCATTTCTCAAATGCCTTATACAATAAAGCAGCTATTTTCAATCAGGGTTCCTTGGAACTGTAGAGTTCCTCCAGAGGTTGATAGGGGTTCCTTGAGCTGTAGCTGACTGACTCCCCCATATGATGGTGCCTGTATAGTTCCATGGCATTTAGCGATCTACTGTCTTTGGGACTCCAGAGCCAGCAGAGCACTATTAACCACTTAAAGTGGAAGTAAACCCATCGATTTAACAGTTTCAAAAAGCAGTTACATTCCCGGCATGCCTGGAATGCCAACTGTCACATTGGTTGTGCTCTCAACCAAACTGTCAAACCATCCAATGGCTGGTGTCATAACTGATCACATGTGCAGCATCATGGCAGTTGTAGATTAAACAGAGGCCAAGATGGCAGCTTCCTTGCCTGAAAATGATAGGAGGGTTTACTTCCACTTTAAGCCCCGGACCAGCATAAAGACCAGGCCCCTTTTTGCGATTCAGCACTGTGTCGCTTTAACTGACAATTGTGCGACGTGGCTTACAAACAAAATTGACGTCCTTTTTTCCCCACAAATAGAGCTTTCGTTTGGTGGTATTTGATCACCTCTGCGGTTTTGAATTTTTGCGCTATAATCAAAAATAGAGCGACAATTTTGGAAAAAAATAATATTTTTTACTTTTTGCTATAATAAATATCCCCAAAAAATATATATATAATAAAAAAAAATGTTTCCTCAGTTTAGGCCGATACGTATTCTTCTACATATTTTTGGTAAAAAAAAATCGCAATCAGCGTTTATTGATTGGTTTGCGCAAAAATTATAGCGTTTACAAAATAGGGGATAGTTTTATGGCATTTTTATTAATTATTATTTTTTTTACTAGTAATGGCGGCGATCAGCAATTTTTTTCATGACTGCGACATTATGGCGGACACATCGGACACTTTTGACACATTTTTGGGACCATTGTCATTTTTACAGCGATCAGTGCAATAAAAATGCACTGGTTACTGTAAAAATGACACTGGCAGTGAAGGGGTTAACCACTAGGGGCGCTGAAGGGGTTAAGTGTACCTAGGGGCGTGTTTCTAACTGAGGGGGCGTGGCTACGAGTGGCACGTCACCGATCTCCGCTCTGATTACACGGAGCGGAGATCGGTGACAGTGCCAGTAAGTGAGCGGGGAGATGTTGTGTTTACACTAACCTCTCCCCGCTCCATCCCTCCGTGAGACGATCGCGGGACCCGCAGTCTGACTCACGGGGATGACTGCAGGGTCGCAAGCGCGCCGGCGGCGGCGTGCGCGCTTCCACACAGCAGGCAGTTAAAGGGGACGTACAGGTATGTGATTGTGCCTGTACAAGCCATTCTGCCAACGTATAATTGCCGTGAGCGGTCCTTAAGTGGTTAAAACAAATGGAAGTTTAGCAAAAAGGAAGCGCTGGAGGAGATTCCAGTCACGTGATCTTTGAAAGTCATGTAACTGTCTCTCTTCCTAAGATCTGGTGCATAAAGCAGATACCCCGTACACACGACCAGTTTTCCTGTAGGAAAAAGTCTGATGAGAGCTTTTGGCCGGGAATCCCGACCGTGTGTATGCTCCATCGGACTTTTTCCAACAGGAAAACTGCTGGAAAAAAAAAGAGAGCAGGATCTCTTTTTTTCCCATCAGGAAAAAATGCTAACGGGAAAACCGTTCGTCTGTATGCTTTTCCGACAGGAAAAAAACCCTGCTTGCGCGGAAACAAATCGACGTATGCTCGGAAGCATAGAACTTAATTTTCTCGGCTCGTCGTAGTCTTTTACGTCACCGCATTCTTGGCAGTCAAAAGTTCACCGAACTTTTGTGTGACCGTGTGTATGCAAGGCAGGCTTGAGAGGAATTCCGTCGGGAAACCCATCGTTTTTTTTCCGTCGGGAAACCCATCGTTTTTTTTCCGACGGGAAAACCGCTCGTGTGTACAGGGCATAAGAGAAACCTTTTGCATTCTGAAGGCATTGTATAACCGAGCGCAATATCTACTCTTCATTATAAAACAGCCCAGTTGTTAAATAAGGACAACCGTGGATGAACTGTACCTTGTGCCCAGAGCTATTCTTAGTTTTTGGGCCACCAGCCAGTTTATGGAAAAGGAAAGAGCCCTGGACTGCCGCACTCTGTACAAACGATTTGTTTTCAAAATTCCAAAATTAAAATCCAAAGTTAATACATGGGTTCAAAAGTCCAAAAACAAGCAAAAACAGAAAACTGACATGCAGGGGTGGAAAACATCAAAGATAGATGTTTACTCATAGCTCACCAGCCAGTTTACCTAGAACCTGTGCATTATGTATGTTTGGTTTTCAGCTTTTCATCCTTCGATGCATCTCAGTGCTGCTGATTAGTGATGAGCCGAACACCCCCGGGTTCGGTTCGCACCAGAACCCGCGAACGGACCGAAAGTTCGAACGAACATTAGAACCCTATTAAATACAATGGATGCGAACGTTCGAATTCTAAAGTGCTAATTATAACAACTATTATGCATGTTATTGTCATAAATAGGGTTTGGGAACCCGGGTTCTGCACCAGGGGACATGTATCAATGCAAAAAGAAGTTTTAAAAACGGTCGTTTTTCGGGAGCAGTCATTTTAATGATGCATAAAGTGAAAAAAAAAAAGTCAAATATTCCTTTAAATATCGTACCTGGGGGGTGTCTAAAGTATGCCTGTGAAGTGCCACGTGTTTCCCGTGTTTAGAACTGTCCCTGCACAAAATGACACTTCTAAAGGAAAAAAAAGCCATTTAAAACTGCTTGCGGCTTTAATGTAATGTCTGGTCCCGGTAATATGGATGAAATTCTTTAAGAAAAATGGCATAGCTACCCCATGACCCCCCCCCCCCCCTACCCCAGCCCATTACCAGCCCCTTTGGGTCTTGTATGGATATTAAGGGGAACCCCGCACATAAAATAAAAAAGGCCCTATATACTCTGAACAGCCGTATACAGGCGGTGCATACAAGACAGGGACTGTAGGTTTGTTCTTATGTAGAATCTGTTTGTAATTTTGAACAGGTACATTGTTGAAGTGTAGCTCCAGCCCAAAAATCTATTTTTAAACTTTTTGGGAAACATAGGTAAGGGGTATCACCCCTGTAACATTTGTTTTGCTGTCTGTGCCCCTGTTCAGAACATTTCACCTCACTTTCCGTCCCAATGACAACTGTTTTTGAAATGTGGTGTTTTTCTTGAAACAAGGATTGCTGATAAAGCATCAGTACAGATGAGACCCCTTTCTCCCATATTTATTCTTACAGGAGAGAATTTTCCTTTCTAGGGGTAGATTTCCTCTCACTTCCTGTTGTCTTCTTTCGTTTGCAAGTAGGAGTCGTTTGTAAGTTGGATGTTTGAAAGTAGGGACCTGCCGTATATACTCTGCAGAAATAGGCCCCTTAGTTGTTGGTGTTGGCACAACACTGTAAGCACTCAGTTACTCTTGGTTGGTGCTGGAACGCCCTGCTGTCAACTATTATATCAGGAATTTTAATTACATATAATTGTTGAACAGTGGTAGTAAAAATTGGGGCTTTGATGGTGGTGCTGGTGCCACAACACTGTAAGCCCTGACAGTTACTCTTGGTGGGTGCAGCAATGGGCCCTGCTGTGAATTATTAGATCAAGAATTGTAATTACATGCCCCTTTTGAACAGGGGCTGAAAAATTGGGCCTTTCGTGGTGGTGGTGGTGGTGGCGTTGCCACAAGACTGTAAGCCCTCAGAGTTACTCTTGGTGGGTGCAGCAATGGACCCTGCTGTGAATTATTAGATCAAGAATTGTAATTGCATGCCCCTGTTGAACAGGGGCTGAAAAATTGGGCCTTAGGCACTGGTGGCACAACACTACAACCCCTCACAGATACTGTACTTGGAGCACAGCAATGAGCCCTGTTGCAAAGTATTGCTTCAAAAATTGTAATGACACGCCCCTGTTAAACAGGGGCTGAAAAATTGGGCCTTAGGCACTGGTGCCACAACACTCCAACCCCTCACAGATACTGTACTTGGAGCACAGCAATGAGCCCTATGGCAAATTATTGCTAAAAAAATTGTAATTACACGCCCCTGTAAAACAGGGGCTGAAAAATTGGGCCTTAGCCACTGGTGGCGGCACCCATAAACAAAAATGATCTTCCAAGCTATCATCATCAATCGTATCATTGAGGACTCGGAGGAGGAGGATAGCCAGTCAACATAACAGCACAGGCACTCAGCATCAGCATCAGTCTTGAAGGGATGTGACATGTTAAAATCAATTAGTCTGTTATATCAGCATCAGGTGTGTGGTAGCTGGTGGTGATCCAAGACTGGTTCATCTTGATGAAAGTCAGTCGATCAACCGAGTCGGTGGACAGGCGCACCCTGTGATCCGTGACAAATCCTCCAGCAGCACTGAATGTGCGTTCCGAAAGAACGCTGGATGCAGGACAGGCCAGTAGCTCAATTGCATACTGTGCAAGCTCTGGCCAGTGATCCATCCTCAAGACCCAGTAAGCCAGAGGATTTTCGGTGGGGAAGGTGTCCAAGTCTGACCTTGCCCCTAGATATTCCTGCACCATGTTTATCAGACGCTGGCGATGGTTGCTGGAACCGATCATACTTTGGGGCTGCGGACTAAAGAATTGTCTGAACGCATCGGTCAGACGGCCACCTTCCCCACCGCTCCTTCTTTGACTGGCCGAAGCCTCAGCAACTCGTTGTCCAGGACCAGGAGTTTGTAACCTCCCAGTCTCTGGGAACGCGTTGCACAGACCTTTCTGCAAGGCCTCCCGGAGTTGTCTCATCCTCTGCTCCCTCTGCGACGGTAACATAAGGTCCGCAACCTTACCCTTGTACCGTGGATCAAGGAGAGTGGCCAGCCAGTAATGGTCCCTCTCCTTGATCCGAAGAATACGAGGATCCTTCCGCAGACTTTGCAGGATCAGGGAGGCCATGCAGCGTAGGTTTGCTGAGGCATTCGCTCCGGAGTCCTCTGGGTCACTAAGGACGACATGATCCGCAGCCACCTCCTCCCAGCCACGTACAAGTCCACTGGTTTCTTGGGACTGTAAATCATCCCTAAAAGACTGCTGCTGATGATGCTGAGTGCCAGCCTCCACCTCCATGCTGACACAATCCTCCTCCTCCTCCTCCTCCTCCTCCTCCTCCTCCTCCTCTTCCTGTGCGATGGGTGGGACAGAAGGAACACTGTCTGGGTAAAGGGGGCCTTGAGAGGCAAGGAAGTCCTCCTCTTCCTGCCTCTGTTCTGCCTCAAGTGCCCTGTCCATTATTCCACGCAGCGTGTGCTCCAACAGGTGGACAAGAGGTACAGTGTCACTGATGCATGCACTGTCACTGCTCACCATCCTCGTGGCCTCCTCAAATGGTGCCAGGACAGTGCATGCATCCCTGATCATGCCCCACTGGCGTGGAGAAAAAAAACCAAGCTCCCCTGACCCTGTCCTGGTGCCGTAGTCGCACAGGTACTCATTGATGGCCCTCTGCTGCGTGTGCAGCCGCTGCAGCATGGCCAACGTTGAGTTCCACCTGGTGGGCATGTCACATATAAGGCGGTTCTTGGGCAGGTTCAACTCCTTTTGCAGCTCAGCCAGGCGAGCACTGGCATTATAAGATCTGCGGAAATGCACACAGACTTTCCTGGCCTGCCTCAGGACATCCTGTAAGCCCGGGTACCTGCCCAAGAACCGCTGCACCACCAGGTTAAGGACGTGAGCCACACAGGGCACATGGGTCAGTTGTCCCTGTCGGAGGGCGGAGAGGAGGTTGGTGCCATTGTCGCAAACCACCATTCCTGGCTTAAGCTGGCGTGGCGTCAACCACCTCTCGGCCTGGCCCTGCAGAGCAGACAGGACCTCTGCCCCAGTGTGGCTTCTGTCCCCCAAACACACCAGCGCAAGCACGGCATGGCATCTTTTTGCCTGCGTACTTGCGTAGCCCCGTGAACGGCTACGGAGCACCGCTGGTTCATAGGACAAACCACAGGAAGAGGCCATGGAGGAAGAAGAAGAGGAGGGGGTGGAGGAGAGAGGTGTGTCACAACCAGTAGTAGCATTTTGGAGGCGTGGCGGTGGGACAACCTCCAACACTACTGCACCTTGTCCTGCATCCTTCCCAGCTGCCAAAAGAGTGACCCAATGGGCCGTGAAAGAAAGGTAACGTCCCTGTCCATGCCTGCTGGACCATGAGTCAGCGGTAATATGCACCTTACCGCTGACCGCCCTGTCCAGCGAGGCCAAGACATTGCCTTCCACATGCCGGTAGAGAGCCGGAATAGCCTTCCGTGAGAAAAAGTGGCGTTTGGGAACCTGCCACTGAGGAACCGCACATTGCACAAACTCACGGAAGGGGGCCGAGTCTACCAACTGAAAAGGCAGCAGTTGAAGCGCTAGCAATTTAGCCAAGCTAGCATTCAACCGCTGGGCATGTGGATGGCTGGGAGTGAACTTCTTTCGACGGTCCAGCAGCTGGGGCAGGGAAATTTGCCTGCTAGAATCGGACGTCGGTGTACTGCTAGCAGAGTGGGCGCAAGTACTTGGCTGTGACACACCTAATTCTACACCTTCATTCCTCTCAGTGCATGTTTCAGAGAGGACTGAAGTTATAGTGGGGTTGGAGATCCCAGCTGATGCGGTGCAAGGAGAGGTCCGCTTTGTTCTTTGGTGTGGGTCTTTGAGGTAGGCTTGCCAACGAGCTGCATGGCAGGTCAACATATGTCTGGTCAGGCATGTGGTACCCAAGCGGCTGATGTTTTGGCCACGCGATATACGCTTGAGACATATGTTGCAAACAGCAGCTGTGCGATCTGATGCACTAGCCTCAAAAAAGGCCCACACCAAAGAACTTTTTGAATGACGGGCAGAGGCAGCGCCCTGCACAGGCGGAGCTCTGCGGTGTGATTCCGTCGGTGTACTGCCCTTACGCTGGCCACCAAAGGGCATCCTGCCTCGTTGGAGATGTGCCTCCTCCTCATCCTCCTCCTCCTCCTCTCTCCTATTAGGCACCCACGTGGAGTCAGTGACCTCATCATCACCTCCCTCCTCATCACTGGAGCCAATCTGGCAGTATGCTGCAGCTGCTGGAACATGACTGCCAGATTGGTGTCCTTCTTGAGCATCCCCTCTGTCTGCTCTCACGCTACTGCCTTCCTCTAGCTGGGTTTCATCATCAGACCCTTCGAAACGCTGGGCATCCTCCTGGAGCATGTACCCAACACTGTGCTGAAACAGTTCGGGGGACTCCTCAGGAGGAGGACATGGTGGGTCTAGGGAAGGAGTGACTGATGATGAGTCTGACATTGATACCAGGGAAGAGGACGCTTTGGCAGCTGCTTTTCCAGTACCCTGAGCCTGGGTGAGAGAGGATGAGGAGGAGGAGGAGGGCTTGGTCATCCACTCTACCAAGTCTTCGGCATGATGTGGCTCAACATGTCCAGCTGCGGAAAAGAAGGACAAGCGTGTCCCATGGCCATGTGCTGATGACAATGCACCGCGTCCACGACCAGCACTGTTGCCCCCAGACACAGAGCCTGCTTGCCCTCTTTTATTGCCTCCTGACTGTCTGCCTCTCCTTGTTTGCCTTCCAGACATTCTAATAGATGGCCTGCAGGGAGATGGGAAAAAAGCAATAAGGGCTACCTTCAGGTGTCCTTCTCTGTCCCTTGAAACAAGGACTTTGACAGTGAAAGAAACTGACACACTCTCCCTACCTACAGTTTTCTGTCCCTAGAAAAAATGTTTTTTTTAAGCACAATTTAGCACAAGGAGAATTCACTCACTGTCCTTCCAGGTCCCTGGAAACAAGGACTTTGACAGTGAAAGAAACTGACACACTCTCCCTACCTACAGTTTTCTGTCCCTAGAAAAAATGTTTTTTTTAAGCACAATTTAGCACAAGGAGACTTCACTCACTGTCCTTCCAGGTCCCTGGAAACAAGGACTTTGACAGTGAAAGAAACTGACACACTCTCCCTACCTACAGTTTTCTGTCCCTAGAAAAAATGTTTTTTTTAAGCACAATTTAGCACAAGGAGAATTCACTCACTGTCCTTCCAGGTCCCTGGAAACAAGGACTTTGACAGTGAAAGAAACTGACACACTCTCCCTACCTACAGTTTTCTGTCCCTAGAAAAAATGTTTTTTTTAAGCACAATTTAGCACAAGGAGAATTCACTCACTGTCCTTCCAGGTCCCTGGAAACAAGGACTTTGACAGTGAAAGAAACTGACACACTCTCCCTACCTACAGTTTTCTGTCCCTAGAAAAAATGTTTTTTTTAAGCACAATTTAGCACAAGGAGACTTCACTCACTGTCCTTCCAGGTCCCTGGAAACAAGGACTTTGACAGTGAAAGAAACTGACACACTCTCCCTACCTACAGTTTTCTGTCCCTAGAAAAAATGTTTTTTTTAAGCACAATTTAGCACAAGGAGAATTCACTCACTGTCCTTCCAGGTCCCTGGAAACAAGGACTTTGACAGTGAAAGAAACTGACACACTCTCCCTACCTACAGTTTTCTGTCCCTAGAAAAAATGTTTTTTTTAAGCACAATTTAGCACAAGGAGAATTCACTCACTGTCCTTCCAGGTCCCTGGAAACAAGGACTTTGACAGTGAAAGAAACTGACACACTCTCCCTACCTACAGTTTTCTGTCCCTAGAAAAAATGTTTTTTTTAAGCACAATTTAGCACAAGGAGAATTCACTCACTGTCCTTCCAGGTCCCTGGAAACAAGGACTTTGACAGTGAAAGAAACTGACACACTCTCCCTACCTACAGTTTTCTGTCCCTAGAAAAAATGTTTTTTTTAAGCACAATTTAGCACAAGGAGACTTCACTCACTGTCCTTCCAGGTCCCTGGAAACAAGGACTTTGACAGTGAAAGAAACTGACACACTCTCCCTACCTACAGTTTTCTGTCCCTAGAAAAAATGTTTTTTTTAAGCACAATTTAGCACAAGGAGAATTCACTCACTGTCCTTCCAGGTCCCTGGAAACAAGGACTTTGACAGTGAAAGAAACTGACACACTCTCCCTACCTACAGTTTTCTGTCCCTAGAAAAAATGTTTTTTTTAAGCACAATTTAGCACAAGGAGAATTCACTCACTGTCCTTCCAGGTCCCTGGAAACAAGGACTTTGACAGTGAAAGAAACTGACACACTCTCCCTACCTACAGTTTTCTGTCCCTAGAAAAAATGTTTTTTTTAAGCACAATTTAGCACAAGGAGACTTCACTCACTGTCCTTCCAGGTCCCTGGAAACAAGGACTTTGACAGTGAAAGAAACTGACACACTCTCCCTACCTACAGTTTTCTGTCCCTAGAAAAAATGTTTTTTTTAAGCACAATTTAGCACAAGGAGAATTCACTCACTGTCCTTCCAGGTCCCTGGAAACAAGGACTTTGACAGTGAAAGAAACTGACACACTCTCCCTACCTACAGTTTTCTGTCCCTAGAAAAAATGTTTTTTTTAAGCACAATTTAGCACAAGGAGAATTCACTCACTGTCCTTCCAGGTCCCTGGAAACAAGGACTTTGACAGTGAAAGAAACTGACACACTCTCCCTACCTACAGTTTTCTGTCCCTAGAAAAAATGTTTTTTTTTAAGCACAAATTAGCACAAGGAGAATTCACTCACTGTCCTTCCAGGTCCCTGGAAACAAGGACTTTGACAGTGAAAGAAACTGACACACTCTCCCTACCTACAGTTTTCTGTCCCTAGAAAAAATGTTTTTTTTAAGCACAATTTAGCACAAGGAGAATTCACTCACTGTCCTTCCAGGTCCCTGGAAACAAGGACTTTGACAGTGAAAGAAACTGACACACTCTCCCTACCTACAGTTTTCTGTCCCTAGAAAAAATGTTTTTTTTAAGCACAATTTAGCACAAGGAGAATTCACTCACTGTCCTTCCAGGTCCCTGGAAACAAGGACTTTGACAGTGAAAGAAACTGACACACTCTCCCTACCTACAGTTTTCTGTCCCTAGAAAAAATGTTTTTTTAAGCACAATTTAGCACAAGGAGAATTCACTCACTGTCCTTCCAGGTCCCTGGAAACAAGGACTTTGACAGTGAAAGAAACTGACACACTCTCCCTACCTACAGTTTTCTGTCCCTAGAAAAAATGTTTTTTTTAAGCACAATTTAGCACAAGGAGAATTCACTCACTGTCCTTCCAGGTCCCTGGAAACAAGGACTTTGACAGTGAAAGAAACTGACACACTCTCCCTACCTACAGTTTTCTGTCCCTAGAAAAAATGTTTTTTTTAAGCACAATTTAGCACAAGGAGAATTCACTCACTGTCCTTCCAGGTCCCTGGAAACAAGGACTTTGACAGTGAAAGAAACTGACACACTCTCCCTACCTACAGTTTTCTGTCCCTAGAAAAAATGTTTTTTTTAAGCACAATTTAGCACAAGGAGAATTCACTCACTGTCCTTCCAGGTCCCTGGAAACAAGGACTTTGACAGTGAAAGAAACTGACACACTCTCCCTACCTACAGTTTTCTGTCCCTAGAAAAAATGTTTTTTTTAAGCACAATTTAGCACAAGGAGAATTCACTCACTGTCCTTCCAGGTCCCTGGAAACAAGGACTTTGACAGTGAAAGAAACTGACACACTCTCCCTACCTACAGTTTTCTGTCCCTAGAAAAAATGTTTTTTTTAAGCACAATTTAGCACAAGGAGAATTCACTCACTGTCCTTTCAGGTCCCTGGAAACAAGGACTTTGACAGTGAAAGAAACTGACACACTCTCCCTACCTACAGTTTTCTGTCCCTAGAAAAAATGTTTTTTTTAAGCACAATATAGCACAAGCACAAAACACACTGACACTCTCCCTACCTATCCTTCTCTTTCCCTAAACTAAAGGAATCCAGGTTAAGCAAGAAAGAAATAAAAGTCACTGTCCCTGCCTATGCTGCTCTATCCCTGCTCCGGAACACACTACACTAGGCCGCCGTGCTGGCGGCCTTTTATAGTGTGGGGCGTGTACTAAACACCCTCAGCAATAATTGGCCACAGGCATCCTGCCTGTGGCCAATCATTGCTCTCCTCGCTGCCGGCGCTGTGATTGGCCAAGCATGCGGGGTCACAGTGCATGCTTGGCCAATCACAGCGCCTGGATGACACTGCGATGGCGTAGTGCATTGTGGGCCGTTCGCGTCACTCGAATTTGGCGCGAACGGCCCAAATCGTTCGATCTTCGTCGAACGATCGAACAGCCGATGTTCGAGTCGAACGTATGTTCGACTCGAACACGAAGCTCATCCCTACTGCTGATATGTCTACATGTACTCCAGCAATAGCTGCATGGCATCTCTCAGGATGAGTTTCCTGATGGTGACATCAACAGACCATGCCAACTTAAAGCAGATCTTCACCCTAAAGGGGTGCCTAGGGGATCTGAGAAGAAGTCCGGCCCCTCCTCTCCTTGTCATGTGCCCCCCTTCTCTTGTAACGTGCCCCAGGACCATTCACAAAGCACTTGTGCATGCCCAGTGGAAAGCTGACTGTGAAGCCGCAAAGAGACACAGCCAGCTTCCCACAGTAAGCATGCCAGCGGCAGGTACTCGAAGGCCGGCGAAGAACCGGATCGGGTGAGGACATCGCTGGTTCCCTGGATGGATAAGTGTCCTTTTATTAAAAGCCAGCAGCTACAGTATATGTAGTTGCTTAGTTTTATTTTTTTCTTTCAATGGGGAAGATCCTCTTTCAAGTGTGTTTAAGTTGCCACTTGCAGTCTTCATTGAAAGCCTACATGAAGAGGTGACAAGAGGCATTGTCACCCTATAACAGAAAGTACCTGAACTAGAACCTCCATGGCAGCATTGCCAGGTATAATTCTAATAAAAGCTGCAGATTTAAAAATTGCATTTGAAATGATACGAACATGTTAAAGGCACCTTAGTCACAATGCAGCACTTCTAGCTGACTGGACATCAAGTGCTCAGTTATCTGTTCAACAACTGGATGTTATAGCGACCTAATTTAGCCTTTTCTGAACAACGGCCAAATCCCAGCACCGGCAAATCAAAATTAAAGGTCATGCTGCCGTTCTCTGAAAGTTTGGCTCAGACTGTGGAAGATTTACTCAGAAATTACATTTATTCTAATGCTCTCTAGCATCAATATTATCTTGACAGGACAATGATTTTGTTTAGAAGGGGTCAAAATAACAACAGTTCATTTTTCTATATGGAGTTGGGCGACGATGACATGAGCAAATGGACTGGAGATTGACTTTGAATTGGACACAGCTAACGCCTAATTGCGATTTGCTGTTCCTCTTGAATATGTGCAGATCTATGTGTCCCGCCATGAACTGCACACATATTGTAGGTTTGCTAATATTCCAACACATCAGTGGGCTGAAACAACAATTGAGGTATCTGACCTGCCAAGTCTGCAGCAAATCATCAAGTCATTTGTTTTTCTGCATTCTGACACATAAATGTATACAGTGGGGATCGAAAGTTTGGGCACCCCAGGTAAAAATGTGTATTAATGTGCATAACGAAGCCAAGGAAAGATGGAAAAATCTCCAAATGGCATCAAATTACAGATTAGACATTCTTATAATATATCAAAAAAAGTTAGATTTTATTTCCATCATTTACACTTTCAGAATTACAGAAAACAAAAAAATGGCGTCTGCAAAAGTTTGGGCGCCCTGCAGAATTTATAGCATGCACTGCCCTCTTTGCAAAGCTGAGACCTGCCAGTGTCATGGATTGTTCTCAATCATCGTCTGGGAAGACCAGGTGATGTCAATCTCAAAGGTTTTAAATGGCCAGACTCATCTGACCTTGCCCCAACAATCAGCACCATGGGTTCTTCTAAGCAGTTGTCTAGAAAACTGAAACTGAAAATAGTTGACGCTCACAAAGCTGGAGAAGGCTATAAGAAGATAGCAAAGCGTTTTCAGATGTCAATATCCTCTGTTCGGAATGTAATTAAGAAATGTCAGTCATCAGGAACAGTGGAAGTTAAAGCAAGATCTGGAAGACCAAGAAAAATATCAGACAGAACAGCTCGCAGGATTGTGAGAAAAGCAATTCAAAACCCACGTTTGACTGCACGATCCCTCCAGAAAGATCTGGCAGACACTGGGAGTTGTGGTACACTATTCCACTATAAAGAGATACTTGTACAAATATGGTCTTCATGGAAGAGTCATCAGAAGAAAACCTCTTCTACGTCCTCACCACAAAAATCAGCGTTTGAACTTTGCAAATGAACATATAGACAAGCCTGAGGCATTTTGGAAACAAGTTCTGTGGACCGATGAGGTTAACATAGAACTTTTTGGCTGGAATGAGCAAAGGTACGTTTGGAGAAGAAAGGGCACAGAATTTAATGAAAAGAACCTCTGTCCAACTGTTAAGCATGGGGGTGGATCAATCATGCTTTGGGGTTGTATTGCAGCCAGTGGCACAGGGAACATTTCACGAGTAGAAGGAAAAATGGATTCAATAAAATTTCAGCAAATTTTGGATGGTAACTTGATGCCATCTGTGAAAAAGCTGAAGTTAAAGAGAGGATGGCTTCTACAAATGGATAATGATCCTAAACACACCTCAAAATCCACGGGGGATTACATCAAGAGGCGTAAACTGAAGGTTTTGCCATGGCCTTCACAATCTCCTGACCTCAACATTATTGAAAACCTATGGATAGACCTTAAAAGAGCAGTGCGTGACAGACAGCCCAGAAATCTCAAAGAACTGGAAGACTTTTGTAAGGAAGAATGGGCAAAGATACCTCAAACAAGAATTGAAAGACTCTTGGCTGGCTACAAAAAGCGTTTACAAGCTGTGATACTTGCCAAAGGGGGCAGTACAAGATATTAACTCTGCAGGGTGCCCAAACTTTTGCAGACGCCATTTTTTTGTTTCCTGTAATTTTGAAAGTGTAAATGATGGAAATAAAATCTAACTTTTTTTTTGACATATTATAAGAATGTCTAATCTGTAATTTGATGCCATTTGGAGATTTTTCCATCTCTCCTTGGCTTCGTTATGCACATTAATACACATTTTTACCTGGGGTGCTCAAACTTTCGATCCCCACTGTATACTGTACATCACGTTGACCCATTTCTAGAAACATGCTGTAATATAAGTGCATGCATTTACGTTAGTTTGATTGCAGGAAAACAGAGAAGTGTAAGTAGGACCTTTAAAACTCAATCCCTCAGCAACACATAACCTTTCCCTCACTCCCCCACCACTGTGTTCAGCCCCCCGAGAAATTAGTTCATACTTCCAGGTATAGAGGAATGCGTGGCACAGTCTATGCTATACTTCACAGAAACCACTCTCTAAAAATTCACAAACGACTTACTAACAGCTAAAACCAGCGGTCACTATTCCGTACTCTTACTTTCTCTGCTGCCTTTGATACACTTGACCACCCCTTCTTCCTCAATAAACTCTATTTCCTTGGTCTCTGTGACTGTACTCTCCATTGGTTCGTATCTTACCTATCTCGCCGCACCTTCAGTGTCACCTACAACTCTACTTCCTCCTCTCCTATTCCTCTTACTGCCGAGGTCCCCCAAGGTTCTGTCCTTGGACCTCTCCTATACCCCTTTCCTGGGTCAGCTTATAGCTTCCTATGGGTTCCAATACCATTTCTATGCTGATGACACCCAAATCTATCTGTCTACCCCACAGCTCACCCCATCAGTTTCCTCACGTATCACTGATTTACTAACAGACATATCAGACTGGATGTCACACCACTTCCTCAAACTCAACCTGTCCAAAACCGAACTTATACAGTATTTCCTCCATGCCCGCTCCCCTGACTTCTCTGTCAAGATCAATGGCACAACTATCAATCCGTACCCGCATGCCAGGGTGCTGGTAGAATAATAATAATGTATAGTAATAACAATAATAATAATAATGCAACAGTACTAGTGCTTCGTGACTGGCCCAGCTCTGTCACATGGGGTCAGGGAAATAATCAACCTTATGTAACCTTGCACGGACAAAGCAAAAGTTAGTTTAAATGGCCATTTGTAATAATCTGAGTCACCAGTCTAAAACTGATAATAGTGCAACTGGCTCCAAACTAGAAATGATATGATGTTCTATGTTATGAGGAACATCTAAAAATGTTAATTGTGCCTAAGCAGAACCCTAAAAAAATCGACCTTTCATCCTTGATTTACTGCTAAAATGATAGCAGTGCACTTCCTGAGCCTAGATACGACCGTGCTTTGATCCTAATGCCTTGTACACACGATCGGACTTTCCATTGGGATAAACTCCGACGGATTTTTCAGACGGAATTCCATTCAAGCATACACACTGTCAAAACCAAATTCCGATCGGCAAGAACGCGGTGACGTACAACACTACGACGAGCCGAGAAAAATGAAGTTCAATGCTTATGAGCATGCGTCGACTTGATTCTGAGCATGCGTGTTCTTTTCTCTGTCGGAGTTCCATACAGATGGACGGAATTTCCGATAGGAATTTTTTCCATCGGAAAAAAAGAGATGTTCTCTTTCTAAATTCCGACGGAAAAAAGTCCGATGGGGCACACACACGTTCGGAATATCCGATGAAAGAATTCCGTCTGACTTTTTTCATCGGTAATTCCGACTGTGTGTACAAGGCATTATAGTTGTATATCTGTGGTCTGAGAGCATCTAAGGTATTGCTGCCTTTGACTGCTAGTCTTAGAAGATTTGGAGTGAGATTTGGCAACGTCACTACTAGACTGCTCGCTGTTTTCTTTGCTGGACCTGCAGTGCAAGGATCTCCCTGCTTCTGCTTCATTCATTCTATGGATTTATATTTCCTCCACCTTCTGATGCTTTTTGATTATTACCTCCACCAGTCTCCATGGGTCCAGCTCTGACATGAAGAAGCAAGCTCTGCCTCTCCCAAGATGGCCACCTTAATGCAGCAACACAGTGCAGAAAAAATCATGGTAAGTCTGTAATGAGGACAAGATACATTGCAGGGAGCCTACAGGTAATATTGTAGACTGGTCCTTAGTTTTTTTGGGCACAACTTCCACAGGTACAGTCTTAAAAGTGGTTGTTAAGCCACTGTGACATCTTTATATAATATTTTTTGTTTCCTAATGCTATGTGCTCAGTCTCTGTGTTTTAAAAAAAAAAATACCTGATTTGAGAGCATCGCTTGGCGCTCACGTGACCGGCCGCCTCTCCCCCCTCGCAATCTGACAGCTAGAGCAGGAGGGGACAAGATTCCCCCGCTGACATCAGAGGAGGAGAAGAGGAGAGAGGCACTCTGAAATCAGGTATAGCCGGCTTTTTTTTTATAAAACACAGAGACTGGGGCACATAGCATTAGGAAACAAAAATGTTATCTCAGCAGCAGAAGGGGAGGGGGTGGGCACTGTCACGAGCAGACAGGCAGGGAGGGAGGGAGGAGAGGAGGACAGGAAAGCTGCGGATGATGGAGGCACGTAAACTGACCACGGTGTCAGGGCTCTGCAGCCATGATAAACCGTAGTCAGTTTACAGGGGGAGGGCAGAAACGGGCAGGATCAGCAAGGTATTACAGGTGTTACAGGGGGCCAAATTACACAGCACAAACACTGTGCTGTATAACATGCTTTAAAGGAACAGGATCATTTTTTTTTAGGGGTACCCAATACTTTAAAGCCTCGTACACACCGAGGAACTCGTCGTAAAAAAAAACGTTGTTTTTCTCGACGAGATTCTTGTCAAGCTTGACGAGATTCTTGTCAAGCTTTCCTTGCATACACACTGTCAATTCCAAATCTCGTCGTTGGAAAGCGCAGTCACGTACAACACGTACGACGGCAGTATAAAGGGGAAGTTCGATTCCAATGGCGCCACCCCTTGGGCTGCTTTTGCTGATCTCGTGTTACTGCGTGTTAATAAAAGTTTGGGGAGAGGCGATTCGCGCTTTTCAGTCTTCGTGCTTTCAGTTAGTTTTAGCGTGACGAATGTGCTATCTCCATTCCGAACGCTAGTTTTACCAGAAGGAGCGCTCCCGTCTTATACTTGATTCTGAGCATGCGCGATTTTTTAAGACTCGGAAAAGCATACACGCGACCGGTTTTCTCGTCGGGGAACAGGCCGACGAGAATCCAGACGAGAAAAACGAGAATCCTGACGAGAAAATGGAGAGCAGGTTCTCTATTTTTCTCGTTAAGATTCCCGGCAGTTTTCTCGACGAGAAACCATACACACAAACGTTTTTCTCGGCAAAAAAGATCTCCCAACAGTTTTCTTGTCGTTTTTTGACGAGAAAACCGGTCGTGTGTACGAGGCTTTACTCTTAGGTACACCACAAACTATATTATTTTTTCAGTTTTTACTGAAAGCAGTTGTTATTCTATGCTGCACTGACATTCTGTTGTATGGTCAGTTTCGATGTAAATTGTGCTTAGTAGAGGTCTTCTGTAACTACTTCAGTCAGCTAAGCTTTGTGTGCCAGAACAATTTAATTACTTAGCCAGCAAATCCAGGAATCAATGTATTGAACCTGAACGTTCATGTTTTAAATTGTATTGCATATAGTCACAATAAAAACATTTCTTCTGTCTCCATAGTTACATCTCATATTTCGCTGGTTTTCTATACTGCAAATTGTTTTTGGCAAGAGGAAGCACCCACAGAGCTGACTGGGGACAGTGATGTATGCAAACTACACACAACTGCACTATCAGCTTAACCTGTTTTCAGTGAGTTCTTTAGAGGACATTTAAAGTGGTTGTAAACCCACTTTTTCAACTTGCACCTACAGGTAAGCCTAGATTAAGGCTTAACTGTAGGTGCAAGAAATATCTCCTAAACCTACACGGTTTAGGAGATATTTACTAAAATGACAAGCGCCGCTGTCTACGGCGCATGCGCGCCGTAGACAACGGCGCATTTATGGGGTTAATCCCATTCACATACTCGGCTACTTCCCAGCAATCGCTGGGCGTAGCCGAGTGGGACGCCTCCCGCGCGCATGCGCAGAGTGACGTCTCCGCCGCTCCGGCCAATCACAGCGCCGGAGCGGCGCTGTGATTGGCTGGTGCGGCGATACCCGGAAGTAACATTCCGGCTATCGCCGCAGTGATGTCTGCGGCTGGACAGAGGGACGAGGACGGCTTTGGGGGCCCCGATCTAAGGTAAGTGGAACATAATGAGCTATTATGCTAGTCATAATAGCTCATTATGCCTTTCTCTTGCAGGTGGGCCAAAAAATAAAAAAAATAAAAGTGGGTTTACAACCACTTTAAGTATCGGTCATATTTTTCTCAGAAAAAAAAAATAGGAGCTGGTTAAAAAATTTTTTTTTTTACCATGTACTATACCATGTACCATGTGCTAAGAACTACAGTATTTATATCTGAAGTGGTCACTTAAAGTGAATGTAAACCCATCCAATGAACTTCTCTTATTTGATCCATTTTGTTTTAAATATACCATTGGAAGTATTTTGTTATATCTATTCAATAAGAGCAAATATATATTTTGAAATTCAGAGCTCTCCTGTGTCCTGTGCCCACTTCTTGTGTTAGCTCAGGAAGTCCAAGGCAAGTGATGAGGAAGATGGAGCAAGTACCTGCTGAAAAAGGTCCTTGCTAACCTCCAAAAATATTACAAATTTGTTAAAGTGGAACATTAGTCAGAAAATGAAGTCCTGCTAGATGCCTTCAGGCTGGCCCCTTTTGCAGGTATATCAATGTAAAAAACACTTTTGTGTAGCTGCGGGTTCGTGCCTGGGGGTCCGGTGCGTGTCTGTACACCGGTTCAGGTGCATTTTAAGGTTTGCCTGAATTCGCACCCAAACACGTGTAGCGCTACCCCCAGTTAAGAGAGCCGCTGATATTGATTTGGGCCCTGTAGTGCACTGCTGTCAACCCCTGGCAATCGGCTCTAACCTCCCGTGGCACAGCTGGTGATAGAGGGATAGGACCGCGTGACCGCAACTGTTGGTGACGCAGTCCTATAACAAACATACACAGAATATACTTTAAAACTCCTATTAAAGTAAGCGGAACTGACACCAAATGTACTTTACCCAGATATTTTACTGAGGCTAATGGGCAAGTAATAAACAACAGTATAACAAGTTGCAGATCCCTGCAATAAACAGTAATAAAGATAAACAGAGTAATCAGAATAATTAAGTATTGCTATGCAACTCTAGCGCTGCCCTTTTACAGCTACTTCCCCTCATGGGTAGACTAACACCCAGCAATGTCTACCTATGCAGTCAGGCCTGACTGATCTAAATGGAAGTTCAGTGAAACAATATTTGCTAGCAATCTCTCGGTGGTGCACTTGAAGAACAACTTTGTAATCCCAACGAATAGTAAAGATAAAGTATCTGTCTTTAAACAGCTCTCACCACCTGGACAAGTCCAAGTCCCTTTCCTCCATCGATTCGTCTAGGAACAGGAATCCACCGACATCCAAGTCTTCAATCCTTCTGGTGTACTGCAGCAAGGAGGATTAGATGTCTCTAAGGCTCTGCTAGGCTGGCAGAGGGCTCTTTGGAAAGGAGCACAC
This sequence comes from Rana muscosa, assembly GCA_029206835.1. Lineage (NCBI taxonomy): Eukaryota > Metazoa > Chordata > Amphibia > Anura > Ranidae > Rana > Rana muscosa. The sequence continues at coordinate 416,007,007 of CM055127.1, read as the reverse complement.
GGCCCAGGCTTCAGGCCTTGTGCACACAGCAGTTCAGCACAGACATCCTCTTGCTAGGAGAGGGGTGTCCAAAGAGGCCGACCAAAACTCCGCCTCCCCTTTATAAAGTCTGCCCCAGCAGTCTCTGTTCTGGAGCAATGCACCCTGGGTGCTGCAAGATGTACTGGGAGATGTAGTCTCTCTCTCCTCTGCTTTCACTTCCATAATGTCTCTTTACTTCCTCCTGACTCACCTCTCACCTGGAACTTCTTGTCTCTCTGCATTAAAGGGGAACACCCCGCTACACACTCCCCCCACTTGAACTCTTTGGTCCCCAAAGATAAACTTCAACAAATACTGTTTACCATTTTGGACAATGTCGAGCATGATGTTGGCATAGGGAATTCCCACCAAAACTTTGGGATGGAACTCTCTTGCCCACAGGTCACACTACCATGAGTGGCCTGCCTAACTGTGCCAGACAGTGAGCTGGGGTTGCCCTCCACCAAATGGATGGTGGAAGGATCAGGTTGTTCAACACTTCTCCTAGCCGTTACAACAGAGTCCTCTGAGCTCGTCCCCATTTGGGGGTAAGTTAGTTTCTTGGGAGGCCTGATGACTCTGCGAGCCCTCTGCTCTCTTGGTGCTTCTGACTCTGGCACCACAGGCTCTTCTTCAGGAGTAAGTTCAGGTAACATTGCTGGTTCTGGAACCTCTGATTCAGAAGTCAACTGACGTATGGAATCTCTAGAGTCCTCCTCTGCGCAAGTGTCAGGAACATCTTCCCAGTAATCAGCTGAGGGACTGAAGGGTATGAATTCAGTAGCCTCCGGATTCAGCGTTGCATCTGGGGTATCCCCTCCATTTGGGAGATCTATGGCGGACGTTCCCAGAGTCGAGGGAGGCCACAGCCAGTCCAGTTCTCCACCTTCTTCTGTACTCAATTGGGAGGCCTCCCCATCTTTGGCTCGAGAGGTCTGGGACCGAGTGTTCGGCCTAGGAATATCCAGGATAGAGGCCGGTTCAGGGGAGTCTCTCACGGGAGGTATTCTGACTGCCTCAGCAAGTGGGAGCAGGTGGTTCCGATGCCACGTCTTCAGTGGACCCACCTTTCCTTCTGGCTTTAGTTTGTAGACAGGCAAACCGGGCAACTTCCTACAGACAACATAGGGCTCAGATCTCCACCTGTCGGCAAGCTTGTGTTTTCCAGGGACCCCCAGATTGCGTAGCAGTACTCGGTCCCCGGGCTGCAGATCTTGCACTCGAACCTTCAGATCAAAATTTCTCTTGTTGCGGGCCCCCCTTTGATCCGAAGCCGCCTGGGCTTGTTCATAGGCCACCTGCAAGCTACGTCTAAGTCTGTCCACGTATCCCTTGTGGGATGTAGCTGAGGTATTGTCTATAGAAGTGCCAAAGGCCAGGTCCACAGGTAGCCTTGCTTCTCTCCCAAACATAAGTCGATAAGGGGAGTAGCCAGTGGCGTCACTTGTGGTACAGTTATAGGCATGTACTAGGGCTGATATGTGCTGACTCCAGTGTTGCTTCTTCTCTGTTTCTAAGGTTCCCAACATGTTGAGCAGGGTCCGGTTAAATCTCTCCGGCTGAGCATCTCCTTGTGGGTGGTAAGGCGTGGTTCTGGTCTTCTTTATTCCTAATGAATCCAAAAGTCTTCGGATCAACCGACTCTCAAAGTCCCTTCCTTGATCTGAGTGGAGTCTCTGTGGTAGTCCGTAATGGACAAAATACTTCTCCATAAGTATCTTGGCCACGGTGGATGCCTTCTGGTCTTTGGTTGGGAAAGCTTGAGCATAGCGGGTGAAATGGTCGGTTATTACCAGAACATTCCCCAATCAACTCAGGTCGGGTTCGAGGCAGAGAAAGTCAATGCATACCAGATCCATTGGGCCTTGACTCTGTAAATGGCCCATTGGGGCAGCTTGATGGGGTAGGGTCTTTCTCTGAATGCATCGTGCACAGGAATGGCAATACTCCTCTACTTCTGCCCTCATGCAGGGCCAATAGAACCGATTTCTGACAAGCTGGAAGGTCCTTTCTGCCCCTAGGTGACCATGATGGTCATGCAGGGCAATTAGTACAGTCTCTCGGTGCTTCTCTGGAAGAAATAACTGCCACTTATCTTCTGAGTCATCAGAGCGGCCCCTTCGGTAGACCACTCCCTGATGTACCTGTAGCCTGTCCAATTCCTTCCTCAACAGGCGAGCCTCCTTTGAGGGGTGATGTAGGAATTTGTTGGGATCCTGATTCTCCAGGGCTTCGAGGACCAATCTCCCCATGGGGTCTTCCAATTGGTCACACCTCAACTCCTTCTTGGACAGTCTCGGTAGGTTGTCTTCCTCCAGTTGAGTTACCCCACAATAGTGTTTGGGGACTCCTACCATGGTAACCCCTATTTCTTCTGCTCTGGAGCCTCCTCTGGCTTGGAATTCAGCCCCTTGACAAAGGGCCCGCACCCCGTCCGGTGCCACTTGGGTCCAATCTTCCCAGTCATTTGTCGTGGCATGAGACCTCCGGGACAGGGCATCTGCATCCCTATTTCCGGATCCTGGTCTGTACTTCAGACTGAAGTTGAATCCAGACAATGCGGCCAACCACCTGTGTCCGGTGGCATCTAGTTTCGCGGTGGTGAAGAGGTAGGTCAGGGGGTTGTTGTCTGTCTTCACAGTAAACTCTGCCCCATACAAGTAGTCTTTTAGCTTGTCTACTACCGCCCATTTGAGGGCCAGGAATTCCAGCTTATGAGTGGGGTAATTCTTTTCTGAGGGGGTCAGGCTCCTGCTCACATAGGCCACTGGTCGCAGTTGTCCTTCATGTTCTTGGTAGAGTACACCACCTAGACCCTCATGGCTGGCATCCACATGTAATTCATAAGGTCTGGTAGGGTCGGCGTAGGCCAGGACTGGGGCAGTGGTTAAGCTCCTCTTCAGAGCATGAAAGGCCTCTTCACACCTTGGGTTCCACTGATCTTGAACTGACTCACCAGGCCTCCTGGGCCCTGAGTCATCCTCTTCCCCTTCTGCCTTTAGCAATTCATTCAACGGGCGGGCAATCCGAGCAAACCCCTCCACAAACCTCCTATAATAGGAGCAGAACCCCAGGAAGGATCTGAGCTCTGTTACTGTGGTGGGTCGTGGCCAGGAAGTGACTGCTTCCAACTTCTCAGGATCTGTGGCCACCCCTTCTTCAGACACTATGTGCCCCAGATAGTTCACAGAAGACTGGTAGAACCGACACTTCTCGGGGGAAAGCTTAAGTCCCTCTTCGCTGAGTCTTCTCAATACTTTCTCCAACCTGGCTTCATGCTCTTCCAAGGTTCTTCCAAAGACAATGACATCGTCCAAGTACACAAGGACTTCTATAAGATTCATGTCTCCAACAGTCTTCTCCATAAGGCGTTGAAAGGTAGCAGGAGCTCCAGACAGACCCTGAGGCATCCTATTGAATTCGAAGAATCCCACCGGGGTTATGAAGGCTGTCTTCTCCCTGTCTTCTGGGTGCATAGGGATTTGATAGTACCCACTCTTGAGGTCCATCACACTGAACCATTTGGCTCCAGACAAACTTTGTAGGGCATCTTCTATCCTTGGCGTGGTGTATTGGTCAGGGATGGTTCTCCTGTTGAGAGTCCTGTAATCGATACATAGCCTCAACGACCCATTCTTCTTTCTGACCACCACGATTGGGGAGGCATAGGGACTTCTAGACTCCCGGATCACACCAGTCTTCTTTAGTTCTACAAGTTGTTCCCTCAGATCCTCCAGATCTGCCAGGGGGACCCGCCTGACCCTCTCTCGGAAGGGCTTATCTTCTTGGAGGCGGATCCGATGGGTGGCACTTCTTGCACACCCCACATCGAATTCATCTTCGGAAAAGATCTTCTCCCACCTGGACAGCTGGGCCTTGGCTCTTTCTTTCCAAGCCCTGGGTAGGTTCGGGTTTTCCACGGACAGTTTCTCCCAAACATCTCCTCCGTCACCCGTCCCCTTGACTTCGGACCAAGTGACCGGGGCAGCAGGGCTCACCTGACCAAGCAACACTCTGGCAGGGATCTCCATGGGTCCTCCCGTAGTGTTCCTAACACTCACCGGAACTCTGCCATGGGCCTTCTTCAGGGCCTTGAACGGAATCACTTCTGGTATCACTTCCAGGCCTGAGGACTCTTCCCTTGGGTCTGATTCCAGCATGACAAAGGGGCCAGGTTGTTCCCACGAAAGCTTCACAGTGGCCCTAAGACAGGTTACTTCTCCGGGCTGTAGCACTACTCCTTCTCTGCCAAGTCTCCACACCAGGGATGAGCTTCGAGTTCGAGTCGAACTCATGTTCGACTCGAACATTGCCTGTTCGCCCGTTCGCCGAACAGCGAACAAATAGGGGTGTTCGCGGCAAATTCGAAAAATCTATGGGAGAAATCTAAAGTGCTAATTATAAAGGCTAATATGCAAGTTATTGTCCTAAAAAGTGTTTGGGGACCCGGGTCCTGCCCCAGGGGACATGTATCAATGCAAAAAGAAGTTTTAAAAACGGCCGTTTTTTCGGGAGCAGTGATTTTAATAATGCTTAAAATGAAAAAATAAAAGTGAAATATTCCTTTAAATTTCGTACCTGGGGGGTGTGTATGATATGCATGTGAAGTGGCGCATGTTTCCCGTGCTTAGAACTGTCCCTGCAAAAAATGTCATTTTTGAAAGAAAAAATTGCATTTAAAACTGACTCGCGGCTATTAATGAATTGTCGGCTCCCGGCAATACATACAAAAGTCATTGATAAAAAAAAAAAAAAAAGCGTGGGGGTTCCCCAGAATTCAATTACCAGGCCCTTCAGGTCTGGAATGGATATTAAGGGGAACCCTGCCGCAAATTAAAAAAAAAATTGACGTGGGGTTCCCCCAAATATCCATTCCAGGCCCTTCAGATCTGGCATGGATTTTAAGGGGAACTCCACCCCAAATTTTAAAAAAAAATGGCGTGGAGTCCCCCTAAAAATCCATACCAGACCCCTTATCCGAGCACGCAACCTGGCCGGCCGCAGGGGAAAAGGGGGGGACGAGAGAGCGGCCCCCCCTCCCTCCTGAACCGTACCAGGCCACATGCCCTCAACATGGGGAGGATGTCCCCATGTTGATGGGGACAAGGGCCTCATCCCCACAACCCTTGCCCGGTGGTTGTGGGGGTCTGCGGGCGGGGGGCTTATCGGAATCTGGAAGACCCCTTTAACAAAGGGGACCCCCAGATCCCGCCCCCCCCCTATGTGAATTGGTAAGGGGTACATTGTACCCCTACCATTTCACGAAGAAAGCGTAAAAAAATGTTTAAAAAAACACACAAACACCTTGAAAAAGTCCTTTTTTAAAAAAAAAAAAAAAAAAAAAAAGCGGTGAAATCCAGTGTCCCGCGGCGATCCCGATGTCTAGCGCTGTCCTTCATTGGTTGTGCCTGAGCGGACCTGATGGGGAACTCCCTCTCAGTATTTTAAATGTATAGACCCGCCCCTTCTAAAGTTCCCCATCAGGTCCGCTCCCTCGGTATGTCGGACCCGCCTACGTCATTGGCTTGAGCGGGGAACTTCCTTCACTATGTAATTTAAATTTACATAGTGAAGGAAGTTCCCCGCTCAAGCCAATGACGTAGGCGGGTCTGACATACCGAGGGGGCGGACCTGATGGGGAACTGCTCTCACTTTGGTAATACATGTATAGACCCGCCCCTTCTCATGTTCCGCATCTGGTCCGCTGAGCGGACCTGATGGGGAACTTTAGAAGGGGCGGGTCTATACATTTAAAATACTGAGAGGGAGTTCCCCATCAGGTCCGCTCAGGCACAACCAATGAAGGACAGCGCTGGACATCGGGATCGCCGCGGGACACTGGATTTCACCGTTTTTTTTTTTTTAATAAAGGACTTTTTCAAGGTGTTTGTGTGTTTTTTTAAACATTTTTTTACGCTTTCTTCGTGAAATGGTAGGGGTACAACGTACCCCTTACCAATTCACATAGGGGGGGGGGCGGGATCTGGGGGTCCCCTTTGTTAAAGGGGTCTTCCAGATTCCGATAAGCCCCCCGCCCGCAGACCCCCACAACCACCGGGCAAGGGTTGTGGGGATGAGGCCCTTGTCCCCATCAACATGGGGACATCCTCCCCATGTTGAGGGCATGTGGCTTGGTACGGTTCAGGAGGGAGGGGGGGCCGCTCTCTCGTCCCCCCCTTTTCCCCTGCGGCCGGCCAGGTTGCGTGCTCGGATAAGGGGTCTGGTATGGATTTTTAGGGGGACTCCACGCCATTTTTTTTTTAATTTGCGGCAGGGTTCCCCTTAATATCCATTCCAGACCTGAAGGGCCTGGTAATTGAATTCTGGGGAACCCCCACACTTTTTTTTTTTTTTTTATCAATGACTTTTGTATGTATTGCCGGGAGCCGACAATTCATTAATAGCCGCGAGTCAGTTTTAAATGCATTTTTTTCTTTCAAAAATTACATTTTTTGCAGGGACAGTTCTAAGCACGGGAAACATGCGCCACTTCACATGCATATCATACACACCCCCCAGGTACGAAATTTAAAGGAATATTTCACTTTTATTTTTTCATTTTAAGCATTATTAAAATCACTGCTCCCGAAAAAACGGCCGTTTTTAAAACTTCTTTTTGCATTGATACATGTCCCCTGGGGCAGGACCCAGGTCCCCAAACACTTTTTAGGACAATAACTTGCATATTAGCCTTTATAATTAACACTTTAGATTTCGAACGTTCGAGTCCATTGTATTTAATAGGGTTCTAAAGTTTACACGAACATTTTGTCTGTTCGCAGGTTCTGGTGCGAACCGAACAGGGGGGTGTTCGGCTCATCCCTGCTCCACACCTTCCCTATCCCCTCTCCCGGGGTCTTCTGCTCTAAGACCAGTCGTTGGTAGGCCGTCTTTAGCATGGGATGGATTTTGGTGGCTGAATGGTTTCTCTCTTTCACTAGAGGGGTCAGGAGTCTCCTGACTAGATCCGTGTTTGTCCCAATGATCAGGGAAATCTTGCTGGCTCCAGGCGGCCGGGGACACACAACTGCCAGGGTGTCAAACACTTCAGCCTTCCCAGCCACGGATGGGTCGAAAGTCATCTTTATGGGCAGGTACCCATCATAAGGGAAACTCTGGGTTCCAAGTCCCCATATCTCCAGCTCTTCTATCTTCTGGATAGGCAGATGACTCAAGTGCCTATCATAGAAGTCCCGGTATAGTAAAGTCACCTGTGCTCCGGTGTCCAAAAGAGCTTTAGTATAGACTCCTTCCACTTGAATGGGCACAGTAGGAGACGGGCCCACCAGTTCCTTTGGGTATGGCCGGACTGGGGTCACCTCTTTTTTTTGGCTTTCGACCCTTGCCCTGCTCCTTTTGGACTTTAATTTTTCCTGAGCCTGGCATGCATTGACTTTCTCCCTCTCAATGGGGGCACAAACCCGCTGAGGGATGTTATTGTTCCTTTTAGGTGGATGTTCCTTCTTTGGGGTGCTGTACTTCCACTGAGGGGTCTTGCCCCCTCCCTCTGGGGTACATCTTGGTGGGGGTGTACTATACCTCCTCCTAGGAGTTTTGTCTCCTCCATTCTTGGCCTTTTTTTTTAGTTTGGAGCGCACTGAAGATGATGGGCACCCGGTTGACTCCTTCACCGGGGCCCTTTGGAGTTTCCCGCCGGCTTGCAATTATCTGTTCTCTTCTTCTTTGGGCTGGAGCATACGTTAGCAAAGTGGCCACTCCCTCCGCAGTTATAGCAAATCACCTCTTCTCGGTCCTGTAGGGAGGCCGGTGCTGAGGTGTTCGGGAACAACTCCTTTCTTGGGCTTGGTTTCTCTCGTCTTCTCTGATCTTTCTCCATCAAAGAGGTCAGCATCTCCAACACTTGGGCCATTTGCGATTTCAGAGTGTCAACCTCCGCTTCTCTTTCTGGGCTCTTGACCGAATGTACCAACACTGGTACAGGTGTGACATTCGCCTTGGCCACCTGCTGATCTTCCTCCAGCGCCTCTTCGTCCCTAATAATTTTTATTAGATCAGAGTAGGTTAGTGACATTCCTCCTCCTGAGGTTTTCAGGTGCAGCCAGACCGGGTCTGAGCGCCGCGCTCCCCTCATGATCTGCTTCATGCGTGCTTCATCTGCATCTTTGGGCAGCATTCCCTTCTTCAGTACAATCTTGCATAACTGCCTGTTCAGCCTTCTAATATATTCTGACAGTTTCTCATTCGGCTGCTGGAGAGTGTGTTCAATTTGATAAATCATCTCTGACACCTTCTCCAGCTGACCAAACTCTTCCTGCAGCATGGCCAGGCAATCTTGAGCTGTACAGTTTTCATTTCCAAACCGGAAGCTCTTCACCGATTCTGCCGCGGCACCTTTCAGACTTTCTAAGACTCGCTGTCTCTTCTGTGCCTCAGGCACCTCCCATGCTTCTACTGCCTGCAATGCCTGTTCCACCCAAGTGTCAAAATCTTCCTCCCCCGCAGGGACGGGGAGCTTCCCTGAGAAGGTGCTAAGCTTCTGGTAACCGGCCTCCACATGCACCGTACTGCTTTTCAGGCACTTAATTACAAGGTCTCCTAGAGCATTCAACAATTCAGGCCCTATAGCGGCCAGCGGTGATCCCGGGCTTAATAGTTCCTTAAGCTTTTCTGCTTTAGGGGATAGTGGTGGAGATAATTGTGGGAGTGATGGCTTTGGTGTCTGAAACCATTCTTCCTTCACTGGCAGCGTATGTATCAAGTGATAGATCTGATTATCTATGGCTTGTATACTCTGACTTTTAAAATGCTCTGGGATTTCGTTTTTCCATTCTACCAGTGCGTATGTAAACGAGATCACTGGATCTGGCCTAAAATCCATCACCCATGCTTTGTGGCTCGGAGACAGTAACAATACGAGATGTTTTATCTCCTCTTCCTTCCATCTTTCCCCCGGGAGTACAATGACTACCGCCGCGGTTGGATCGGCGCCAATCGCTGCACACCACTGTGACATTGCCAGCGGGTCCATGCTGGTACTTCTGACCGGCTTGATTGCAGCGTGCAACGTACAAGGATCCCGGACTCGAGCCCCCACGTGTAGCGCTACCCCCAGTTAAGAGAGCCGCTGATATTGATTTGGGCCCTGTAGTGCACTGCTGTCAACCCCTGGCAATCGGCTCTAACCTCCCGTGGCACAGCTGGTGATAGAGGGATAGGACCGCGTGACCGCAACTGTTGGTGACGCAGTCCTATAACAAACATACACAGAATATACTTTAAAACTCCTATTAAAGTAAGCGGAACTGACACCAAATGTACTTTACCCAGATATTTTACTGAGGCTAATGGGCAAGTAATAAACAACAGTATAACAAGTTGCAGATCCCTGCAATAAACAGTAATAAAGATAAACAGAGTAATCAGAATAATTAAGTATTGCTATGCAACTCTAGCGCTGCCCTTTTACAGCTACTTCCCCTCATGGGTAGACTAACACCCAGCAATGTCTACCTATGCAGTCAGGCCTGACTGATCTAAATGGAAGTTCAGTGAAACAATATTTGCTAGCAATCTCTCGGTGGTGCACTTGAAGAACAACTTTGTAATCCCAACGAATAGTAAAGATAAAGTATCTGTCTTTAAACAGCTCTCACCACCTGGACAAGTCCAAGTCCCTTTCCTCCATCGATTCGTCTAGGAACAGGAATCCACCGACATCCAAGTCTTCAATCCTTCTGGTGTACTGCAGCAAGGAGGATTAGATGTCTCTAAGGCTCTGCTAGGCTGGCAGAGGGCTCTTTGGAAAGGAGCACACGGCCCAGGCTTCAGGCCTTGTGCACACAGCAGTTCAGCACAGACATCCTCTTGCTAGGAGAGGGGTGTCCAAAGAGGCCGACCAAAACTCCGCCTCCCCTTTATAAAGTCTGCCCCAGCAGTCTCTGTTCTGGAGCAATGCACCCTGGGTGCTGCAAGATGTACTGGGAGATGTAGTCTCTCTCTCCTCTGCTTTCACTTCCATAATGTCTCTTTACTTCCTCCTGACTCACCTCTCACCTGGAACTTCTTGTCTCTCTGCATTAAAGGGGAACACCCCGCTACACACGCAAGGACCTTTTGCAATCTGCTCGGCGGCGGCCCTGGACCTGTGTGAACCGACTCCTTTGAGTGCCGGTCACACTCACCTATCATGTGAATTGAATGCAGAGAAACCTGCATCCAATTTGCATACTGTATATGTAATCCCAGCCTTAAAGCGGAGTTCCAACCAAAAGTGGAACTTATGCTTATTCATCTACTCCCCCCCTAAGGTGCCACATTTGGCACCTTTCAGGGGGGAGGGGGGGTACCCTGTCCCCACTTCCGTCGGACCTCGCCACAGGGAGGTACATCAGAAGTCCGGCCCCTTCATTTCTCTGCTGCCAGACAAATTGGAATGCGCAGCGCGCGTAGCACATGCGCAGTAGGGAACCGGGCGTGAAGCCGAAAGGCTTCACTGCTGGGTTCCCTTACTGGCAATGGCGGCAGCTGCACCTGACAGCCAATCCAATTTTTTAGCTGCTGACTTTTAATTTTTTGTGGAGGGGGGGGGGGGCGCGGACCTCCGCTTTAAACTAAGTAACTATACTGTATAACATTCAGTAATACACTGTCTCGCCCTGCTCTGCACATGCTCAGTTGCTTTCTATTTTTAGGCACTGCCGAATTTGTAGAGGCCGATCTGCTAAAAGCTTTAAAGTGTAACTTGAGTCAGAAAATTAAGTTCTGCTAGATCACTTCAGGCTGGCCCTTTTTGCAGGTATAGCTATGTAAAACATTAAAACTAAGTGCCTATACTGTATAAAATCCAGTAATACACCATCTTATACTACTCTGCACATGCTCAGTTGCTCTCCATTTTTGTGTATTTTTAGGCGCTGCTCAATTTGTAGAGGCCGATCTGTTGACAGCCTTAAAGCGGAATTAAACCCTCCTAATCCTTTACAGCTAAGGAAGCTGCATCTGCTTGATCTGCAACTGCCATGGTGCTGCACATGTGATCACTTATGACTCCAGCCATTTGATGATTTTACAGTTTGGTTGAGAAATGCAAACGTGACAGTTAGCAATCCCAGCAATACAGCAATTTAACTGTTTTCTGAAACCGGTAAATTGATGGGTTTAGTTCCGCTTTATGATTTACTGCTGTTCAGGGAGCATCAAATAAGGTTTTAGCAGTAGACAGGTACACTTAAACCCCAGCACTAGTTACAAGCACTTCCTGCCGAGCACAAAACAGACGTGATGTCACAGTGGACAATGGCTCTATAAACATAATCATGCGGATGAACAGACAAGGTATCAGTGTTTTCCAGAAAGGAAATGGAAAATATAGAGAACAGGAAGGGAACAATTGTTTTCTATACAAGGAGAGATTCTCTTATGAATACTACAAAAGGCCATAGAATATTTTCACTGAGAGCAGTTTTAATATATTATTATAATGTACAGTATATATAATGTATACACTGTATAAAATTAGGTATATATATATTATATATCTAATAATGATATTCTAAAATATACAGTATATATACAGTATATATATATATATATATATATATATATATATATATATACATACACACACACTATAAGCATTGGACAGGTATGCAGAAGCACAAGTCATCAAAACTCATCAATAACAATTAAGAAGATAAACTGGAGTACTGTGCAGATCATCATAAAATTACCTTTCTGTACTTCAAACAGAATTCCTGGGCAAGGATTTATGAGTATTATTTTCTCTGGGAACACCTGGAAGTGCTTCACGGTTATCTACTGTAGTGAAACTACTGATTAGCTTAGACAACAAAGTTTCACTGAAAGTTGTGGGAATGTCATATTAATAATTATGTACCGCACAGGTTGTTTAATTTGAAAAGCAAAATCCTGATTGGTTGACTTGGACTGTTTTTCGTTCTTTGTTAATTGTGGAATGGCTTAAGCATCACACATTTGCTCAAAATAAAAAAAACTGACCATAAATAACCAATGACTAATACTTTAAAGTAGACTTCAAAGTACATTGGGAAGTGGTGCATGCTATGGTGGTTTCCAGCTTCCAATGGAATCCCACAGACATGGCACATACAGTACATGCCTTCAATGGACCAAGCCATACCTAAACATCAGCTCTAAGGTAATTGTAGCTGTATGAGTGCTAATGCAACAACACAGTGGAGTAACGCAGTGGAGTACTGTTCATGATACTTATTTTTATTTGCACAATAAGAGTATGCTTGCAGCGTAGAAGAAGTGGATACACCTCGAAAGTTAGTCCTAAAAATGTAGTTACCGTAATTTCCGTCGTATAGGACGACTTTTTAACCCATAAAAATCTTCTCAAAAGTCGGGGGTCGTCTTATACGCCGGTACCTGACATGTAGAATCTCAGTCAGACCGCAGCCGTCCATTTTTCAAAAGCCGCGCCTCCTCCTCGTGCTGTTCCGTGATAGGTGGAACACTCAGCTTCCCAGCAGAGCCTCTGTTCAGTGTTCCGCCTATCACGGATGCCCTCTTGTCCTCGGCCTCGGATGAGAGGGCATCTGTGATAGGCGGAACGCTGAACACAGTGTCTGCTGGGAAGCTGAGTGTTCTGCCTATCACAGAACAGCACAAGGAGGAGGCACGGCTTTTGAAAAATGGACGGCCGCGGTCTGACTGAGATTCTACATGTCAGGGATAAGGTATGGGATCGTCCAGGCATGCAATGGTACAGTGAGGTATGCAATGGCACAGTGAGGTATGCAATGGCACAGTGAGGTATGCAATGGCACAGTGAGGTATGCAATGGCACAGTGAGGTGAGGCATGACTAGTCGGAAGGGGGTCATCTTATACAGCGAGTATATCCCAAAACCAAAATTTTAGCTGGAAAATTAGGGGGTCGTCTTCTACGGCCAGTCGCCTTATACGCTGGCAAATACGGTAGTGAAAGTAAAAAAAGGATCAACTACAATACTCAATGGTGTTCCTGCAGGAAAGGGGAGGGAGCAGCAAGGAAGGCTACAGGTGAGAGGAAGGGAGACGCTGCAAGGTGCACTACAGACAGGATACCGAGCCGAGAACCTCGGGAGCCCCATCCATGACCTGAGAGGACCTGGAGATTACTGGGCAATGCTGGATGTAGAAAACTGCCAGGCTCAGGATACCAAGGAACCCAGGATATAACCTCTGTATGGGCCCCACGGAGCTATCATAATTGCGAGGATCGTTGATTGATCCACCTGTTAGAATCAGATCTGTGAGAGTGACATCCACATCCCTCTAGCCATCTACTAGCCTATGATCAATACACTGCATAAAGTTTGGATTATTCTGGTAAGCAGACTCTGTGTAAGGTGGCGGTTTTCACACACTGGTGGATGTGTTCCATGAAGGCTGTCTATTAACAAGGTTTTTTTCACATTTATATCTGGTGAGGAGACCCCATATATGGTGATGGTTCACGATAAATAGAGGCCACACACTGGGTGCTGTTTTGTCTTTTCCATCCCATACTTTTTACATAACATAGAGACATTTCATGTAGCAGGATTACGCTATGTGTTTTTCTTTGTTTTGTTTTTTTATTCCAAAAATTTGCTTCCTTGGATACACGTACCAACGCATTCTGTGGAGCCATCCCCCCATTGCTGCTATTCACTTTCATTGGAGGAATTGACACTGGCGTGTCAAACAAAGGCCTAGGCTGGGCTATAGCCATTTGTCTATATTGGCTTATCATCTGGTAAGCATATACCTTGATAAGATCTGCCCAGACATCTATGACAAGCACAGTGCCTTTTGCTGTTTGCGTTGGTTTTGTCATTACTTTTGTTCTATAAGGACTCTATATCTTTGGACTTTTATTAATTAACTTTTTACCCATAGCGCAATTTTTTCCATTCCATGTTTATATTGTGTTTATCCCACTATTATTGCTGCTGCCAAAGGGTTTATTCATAATTTTTAATTTTATTTATCATTTATATTAGTTAGCGCAGTTTTTTTCCCTTTCTAGCAGTATATAGCAGTCTTGTGACTTCTATCAGTGTCTGGTTAAAGCTTGTAGGAGGAGTTTTCATTCTACTCTGACTGCCCTATGAGGCTGCAGGTTACCTGACCCTCTGTCTGGACAGTGCTGATTGGCCCTGTGCCGATCACATGCACCCTCCCAAGAAGAAAAAAAAAGTAATACACACCAAACTGAGCATGTGCAGAGTGACTGCAAAGGCTCTGTCTTATCAGGAGATGGATTGGGAACAGTGGAAGAAGGGGAGGATCAGAGAAGACGGCATCATACAGCCTTTGGGATTAACCCCTTAGGTTCCACAGTGAGTATAACAAGCATGCTTTACTGGATATACAGACTGATTGTACTGTTGTGGGCTTAGTAACATTTTAAGTTTTCGAAGTTACATTACTGGCCATCTGTGATGACAATTATAGAAGGCTTTTACAGGGCACAAGTCAAAGGTTGCACAACTGTATTCTTCCTTTCAACTATGAAAATAGGAGTATCAGTACTTATTGTCACCAGGGCAAATAGAAAAAGTGAATCGTTCCAAAGGGATCATAGACGGCAATAAAAACTTTGCAGAGATTCTAACTTTTCTCATTATAAAATAAAGAAATGTCTAGATACACTTTAAGCACCTGCAACCTATGTGACCAGTATACATTCCCACTTAAAGCTAAACTACAACTTTAAACTGATGTGTGGCAGACACAGATTCCAATCCATTGCACTGCCTCCATTTACAAAATAATTTAATGAATTTGGAAGGAATACGCAAATGAAATAGAGGGTGTTTGTACTTATTTTCCTGGAGTTGGTCTTTAATAAATGATTGTAATGGCACATTTTGGAAAATCATTTCCTCCTAAGGACCACCATGATCTGCAATCTTTTGACAGCTGCTGAAGCCAGATTTGCTGCTTTGCACATTGCTGCTTATTTTTGAGATTCAACATCTAAGCAGAAATTCATCTTATTATTCTACAGCTGTTTATAGAAAGGTTTCTGGGTCTCGAAATCTGAAGGAAAAAAAAGAAACTCTGCTAGTAAAATATGATCTCAGACATTTGCAATTAAATTCACTCGCATTTCTCCAGCCTGTCTGTTTTGCTTAAATTATGCAGAAAGCAGGGCACAGCTAGCGCACCATTTCAACTCTGCAGATAGCTAACAGCCTGACTTCACCTGGAATGAATGAGGCTCACAGTTTCCAAACTTCTTTTAATGGGGGGCCTAGTCTAACAAAAGAAGGGCAATCATTCTAATATAAGCCAGAGTTTTCCAAAATGGTCTTTAGGGAGCATTACCGAAGAGTGTTTTCCAGCGCTGTTGTCGAAAGAACAGGTACAATTTTACGGCAATGTCACAGAGGTCTTATTAAAATCAATTTCCCAATGAAAGATTGTTTCATGTCTCTTTCTGTATA
This sequence comes from Rana muscosa, assembly GCA_029206835.1. NCBI lineage: Eukaryota > Metazoa > Chordata > Amphibia > Anura > Ranidae > Rana > Rana muscosa. Next base: position 415,991,562 of record CM055127.1, on the reverse strand, counting down.
AACTAGGCATAGCATTGGTAAGGACCACTCTCCCCATCACTTAAACATAAAGGAGACAGATAAACTTCCATAAACACTCCACATGGTATTACTGACAAGGAAAAAAACTTCCATTTACTGTTAGAGACAATGTGGCCAGACCTTTCATTTCAACGGCAATCTTCTCATAAGGTTATACGTGCATTTAACACATTTTAGGCTAGGTTCACACTGCTGCGAATTCAAAATCGCGAGATTTTACCGCAATTTCAGGGAATGCCAGTCTATAGAGCTGAATTTGCATCGCACATGGATCAAACTTGCACAGGACCCTTTTTTCCCGCAGCTTAAGCCGGCCATACACGGTTCGAATTTCGAAAGAATTTTCTTTCGAAAATCGTTTCAAATAATTTTCGTGCGAATTTCGCACCGTTAGTGGGCTGCAGCAACAGCCGATTTTCGTGCGGCAATCAAATTTGAGGAATCGGACATGTTGGAAATTTTTTGAAAAACGAACGATTTTCTAATCAATGATGGGAGAATCGTGCGAGAAATGTAAGAGAAAAAAGAATGCGCATGTGCAAGAAAAGAAAATTCCCGGAGAGAAAAGAAAATTCCCGGCGAGAAAAGAATATTCCCAGAGAGAAAAGAATATTCCCGGCCGAATTTCGAAAATCAATGGTGGCATCATCGGATTACAAAAAAAAAAAAAACTTTCTGATTTTGAAAAGAAAATTTGTTCGAAATTCGACCGTGTATGGCCTGCTTTAGATTCGCAACGCATTGATGTGAACCGCACTAATGTAAAACAATGTTATTTAACTGACTTGCACATTTGAGCAATCGCAACGGCTCAAATTCGCAATAGAATTTGCAGCAGTGTGAACCTAGCCTTGAGAATGCTATTTACAAAGCCTACCTTGTGTAGGCATCTGGAAGCCCTGAGACTGTTGTTGGGTGCCACTATCTTGCATGTTATGACAGCAGCCCCAGCAGACTCACAGCTGTCACTCAATCAAGTGACACTCTATAGCAGTGATGGCAAACCTTGGCACCCCAGATATTTTGGAACTATATTTCCCATGATGCTCAACTACACTGCATGAGCATCATGGGACATGTAGTTCCAAAACATCTGGGGTACCAAGGTTCGTCATCACTGCTCTATAGTATTCCCCTTCACTCCTCCCCACTGGCTTCATACAAAGTTATGTAGGCAGGTGACTGGAAATGTAGAGAAGCTGGTCCAACACAGACAGTAATTAGACACTTCTGATTGAGGAGAGGGCCATGACATGCAAGAAGGGAGAAGGGTGTTTTAGGGACTTGACTCAAATTTGCTAGCAAGTTCAAAGTAGAGCTGCATGATTCTGGCTAAAATGAGAATCACAATTTTTTTGCTTAGAATAAAGATCACGATTTTTTCACGATTCTCGCGTCGTAACATCTTCTTTCACATTATACCAAAAAATTGGTCTAACTTTGCTGTTTAGTTTTTTTTAATTCATTAAATTGCGTTTGAAAAACCACTGCGCAAATACGGTGTAACATAAAATATTGCAACAACCACCATTTTATTCTCTAGGGTCTCTGTTAAAGAAAAATATATCATGTTTGGGTGTTCCAAGTAATTTTCTAGCAGAAAATAATGATTTTTTACTTGTAAGCAACAAATGTTAGAAAAGGTTTGGTCTTTAAATGGTTAAACTTCCTTCATCTACACGCCTGAGTTCTTTGATAAAAGAACGAAGAGATACTTTGTTTCCACTTATTCACGTGTTGTATTAAAACTTGGCAGGCTTCCTGGATTTCGTTTATCCAGCTGTGAGAACTCTCTGCACTTGTTAAAGAGAGCCGTGACATGCTGTTTTGAAGATCGAAAAGGGAAAAAGATCGCGATTTCGATTCTTCACGATTTACTGTGCAGCTCTAGTTCAAAGACACATTGCAAGAAAAAAAAAATGTTGATATACTTGATTTTTCTGTGCTTTTACTTGCAATATTTTTTAATTAGTGACCAGGTCTCTTGCAGGGGATTGGAGGGAGTGCTTGCATCGGATGGGCCATTGAAGCTTTTGAGTGATGGCATCATTCCAGGCTTTATCAGACGTTGTCGAGTGCTCTCCTCTCCCCTGCAGCCGGAAAAAAGACAGGCTGACAGAAGGGAGATCACATGACTGGACTAGAGCGGCATGAAAAGAGGCATGCATACTGAAGCCTAGTACGTACAGGCCGAATGTGGAGCGATATTGGCTGATTCCATAAAAACTGGCCAACATTCGGCCCGTGTGTATGGCAGCCGGTCCAACGGATGCCGGCTTCTGTCAGATGAGCATTGCTGGAAAATGAGCATGCAGGAAAACAAGCATGCTGGAGAACTAGCAGCTGACTGTCTTCCAATCAGCGCTCTCAGCCAATGTCATTTTTACACTTCTGTGCAGTGAGTTGTGACAGGATGTAATGTGCTGCCACATGTGGTAAAGGCACTGAAGTCAATGAAAAATATAAATAAAGGGGAAAAAAAGTGCAATGTATGTTACAAATGCAGCACAGCGCTATGGAAAACTATTACTGGTACTTATTTGACTATAACCGAATCACAGTAGACTCATTGGCCAATTAATTTTTATCTCTGTGACTGTTCAGCAGGGAAGCTGACCATTCTCACATCTAAAAACCTGTCTAGAGCCTCATACACACGATCGGACTTCCACCGGACAAATCCGTGGATTTTTGTCCGAAGGGCCTTAGCCGTGAACTTGTTCTGCATACAGACGGCAGAACATTTTCAGCCAACATTCACGAAACTACGTGGTTTTTCTGCTCTTTAGTGCCACCCTTTGGGCAACTTCTGCTAATGTTGTCTTATGGTTAGCATTGTTTCGGAGCATGCGTGTTTGTACTTTGGATTTTAGTCCGACGGATTTCTGTACACACGATCGGATAATCCGACAGAACATATTTGTTGTCGGACAATTTGAGAGCATGAGCACCCAACATTTGTTGTCGGAAATTCCGACAACAATTGTTCGATGGAGCATACAGACAGTCGGATTATCCGACAAAACACGTCCATCCAACAATTGTCGTCGGAATATCCGATCATGTGTACGGGCCTTTAGGCTTCATGCACACAAACACGCAGCAGATTAGAAGAGTACAAGCTCCTCTGGTGCCCAGGGAGCCGCATGTGTTGGCTGTATGCAGGCATGTTCAGGTAAACATTGATGGCTTCTGCATTGGTGTTTACCCACATAGGCACGTATGGTGCTTCTCCCCAAATGCAAAAGTGCCATGTTCAGGAAGAAGTGCCATACATACATTCACCCGAGGGCAGTGGTGTCATTTGGGTTGTTGTCACCTGGTGTGGTAAAATCTGGTGTCACCCCCCCCCAATAATTAATGGGGATCTCTGCAGACTGTGATGTAAAGAGGGCCTCTGATATGAGGGGTTCTCTGGTTACCTCTGGTCCACAGAGATCCCACTTATATGAGAGTTCCCCTAAACCCCAGAGTCTGCAGAGTTCCCCTTTAAACCAGCGTGCCAAAGTATTTCTATAAGGGGGGCAGGTCAGCCATGGCAGACCCCTCACAGAGTCTTTTACCTTATATGACCAGCCCAAAGTATGTTTGAGCATTGCCCTCCCCTCCATGGGACTACAAATCCCAGCATAGTAGGCTGAGATCCCATTTTTTCAGCTGCTTCCCAGTTTTCGTCACACAATATGACTGAGCATGGCTGCACTGCAGGATAGGACACCCTCTCTCCCTGGCTGCTGCAGTGCTGCACACAAACTGCCACTGCCAGAGTCTTTGCCCCGCCTCTCCCACTCTCTCCTTACCAGACAGTGACATATCCTTAGTCCCAATTCCCAGCAGGTCCCCCCTCACCTTAGTTGGTTCTGTTGTCTGCAGGGCGGAAGCCAGGAGGTGGGGCACTCAGGGGCAGAGAAGGGAGGAAGATGTTGCATCCTCCTCCTCTACCAGGGCCTGTGCGTCCACTTGATTGGTTGACAACAGGGCCACCATCAGGGGGGTACAGGCAGTACACATGTAAGGGGCCTGGATGGCAACCCCCCCTTTTTTTTTTCTTGTAAGGAGCCCGGAGGTCCTCAGGGGCCCGGATGGCAACCCCCTTTTTATTTATTTTTATTTTTTCTAAAAAAAATAATCTTGTAAGGGGCCCGGATGGCAACCCCCCTTTTTTTCTTTGTTTTCAATTTTTTTTTCTTGTTCATCAGCACCCAAAGCCCCCCGACCTTAATTCTTGGGGGGGACATACGGCAGCACCCCCCCACTTCTCAATTTGTGGTACCCCCCTGCTTCTCAACTTGCGGCATCCACCACCCCCCGTGTCTCAACTTGCGGCACCCCCTGATTTTCAATTAGTGGGCGGCAGCCCCCCCGGTTCTCAATTTGCGGCGGCAGCAACCCCCCCCCCCAGTTCTCTGCTCCAGGGGGCCCATGCCTGAAGCTGTGTAAAATTTCTGATGGAGGCCCTGGTAGGCAATGATAATTTTCACAGCAGTGGACACTGGGCAGTGGTGCCGCGGTGCCAGGGGAACATTTTTGGGCGGCCGGGCCTATATTAAGGAAACGGCCTGGAGCTGCAGCTCCAATAGCCCCTACGTTAATCTGGCCCTGATTAGGGTGACGCCATCTTAGCTGGATATCACTTCCTATTTGATGGTGTCACCCCCTCTGGCGGTTCCCCTCCTGCACCCCCATAGCGATGCCACTGCCCGAGGGCAGCTGCATACAGCCATTTTATGTGTAGTGGTGGTTCTATGTGGCACCTGCGGCTCCCCAAGAGCCAAAAAGCACCTGGGATTTTGCACCTCAACCCATAGGATCTGAGGCCTAAAACACAACTCTGAAAACAGAACATCCCACAAATAAATTCTGGTAAATGTTACTACAGTAATAACTCAAACCTATTCTTTATGAAATACAGAAGATCTCCCCACTAAGAAAGGCAAAGTACAAATAAATATGAAATCTTAAAAAGCAGCATCTAGGTGGGAGAACAGCATATGAGATAAAACTGAGGGATGGAGACAGCGTGGCGATTTCTTTCCTTAAAGTTATACTTTAAACAGCGGTGCCTTAACTTTAGAAAAACAAGTGAGGTCTTATGAATAATAAATAACTTTCCAAGCTGAAGAAAGTTTCTTCAGGCAAAAGATATTTTCCATTTCAGCTCACAGCTGTGAAACATTAGCATGCTTTAGCATTTCCTTGTCTTTTCAACAAACATCTCGCCGTTTGCCAAAATGTATGATTGGGGTTTGAACTTTCACTGTTACGTGCCGTGGACTTCGAAGGCAGAGCACATCGGTGTGATCGCAATCTCCGAGTTTTCCCTGTGAATGCAGGTCACTTTCAAGTAAAGATGTGCGCAGCCTCTGGCAAATCAAAAAACAGGACAGCAAACTATTACACGTAAGAAATAATATACAGTACTTACCCTTTTTCCTGTATTTGTACCTATAAAGTTTTTGAAACCAGGACGAGGTGTTGGAGGAAGAGAAATGCTGACTATGACCCTAAGAACACCATCCCCACAGTCATACACGGAGGTGGAAACATGATGCTTTGGGGCTGTTTCTCTGCTAAAGGTACAGGCCGACTTTGCCATATTGAGGGGCCAATGGACGGGGCCACGTATTGTAAAATCTTGAATGAGAACCTTCTTCCCTCAGCCAGAACGCTGAAGATGGGTCGTGGATGGGTCTTCAAGCATGACAATGACCCAAAACATTCCACCATGGCAACAAAGGAGTGGCTCAAGAAGAAGCACATTAAGGTCATGGAGTGGCCTAGTCAGTCTCCAGACCTTAATCCTAAAGAAAATGTATGGAGGGAGCTGAAACTTCGAGTTGCCAAAAGACAGCCAAGAAACATTAAAGAGGAACTGCAGTCTGCTCACATAATTTGTAGGGCTGTTACTGATTAAAATTTTCGTGTTCGATTAATCGTTTTTTTCTTTTAAATCGATTAATCGACTAATTTCATTTAATTATAACGCGCATACAGATCCAACTACTTTTAGCTGATCTCCTTGCAGGCCGATTCCCAGTGCAACTACCAACCACTGGAAAAATGGATAGCAGGATACAAAAAACACACAAAGGCAGCGCTCAATGGGAATAGCATTAAAACTTTTATAGTCTTCAAGTAGGTAACAAAATAAATATTGCACTGGAGATAAAATCAGTGTAGCTCCATAAACTGTAAAAATGGTGCGAGTAATACTGAACGGTAGCAAAAGCAGTTATAAAAACATGTAGCTAAGTATGATACTGGTATAAAAATGTGTACAACGATACCACTGCTGAATCCAGATGAGAAGGGGTTAACATCAGTCCGTCGGCATGTAGATGTCCCGTGAAGGGAACTATCACAACTCCCAGTGGATGGCTGTAGAATCTCAGGTTGATAGAGGGAAGTGATAGAGGGAAGTCTAACAGCCCTTGCGTGTGGCAGATAGTAAGGTCCCGCCGGCATGCAGATATGAAGGCACAGCAAAGGAGCCCTTCAGATGGACACGGCAAGCCCCGCCGGTGTCCGTGACGTCACGGATCTCCGACAGAACTCCCTGAAGACCCGGAAGCCGGCAGAGAGGTGAGTACCGATCAAAAGAATTTTGATCGATCAAAAAAATTAATCGATTAATCGAGGAATTAATAGTTAATTTCCACAGCCCTAATAATTTGTAATAAAAACATCTTTGCCATTCTGAAGCTTCCCTCCAACCACTTTGCATATTATTTTATATATACTGTGATTCTGTACTTGCCAAATATGCTGCAGAAATCTCCCTCCACTGAGTCTGGCTGCAGCCATTTTAACTGTGGGAAGCTGAAGCTGCTGCCTATTCACTTCCTGGATTTACACAGACACACAGAGGCACACCTCCAGCTCTCATTGGCCCTCATATGACTCATCCCCCCTCCCTTCCTGGCATACTCTCACGAGAGTTAGAGAGAGAGCTGTGCATGATGTCATATGCCTAGGCATTTTACCAGACAAGAAACAGGAAGTGGGCTGTATAAGGTATTTACTGGCAGAAAAAAAATGTTTTACTATCCAAAGTTAAAACAACAAGGGCAGAAGATTTAATAGATGGGAAGTTGAAAAAATGACTGAAGGTCCGCCAAAATTTGTAAATCAGAGTGGACCAAAATCCCTCCTGAGATGTGTGCAAACCTGGTCACCAGTTTCAAGAAACGTCTCACCTCTCTGCTTGCCAACAAGGATTTCTCCACCCTAAGTACGAAGTCATGTTTTGCTTTGGGATCAAATACTTATTTCACTCACTGAACTTAATTTATAGCTTTATAATTTATAACTTATTCATATTTGTTTTATGTGTTTTTTCTGGATTTTTGGTTGATATTCTGTCTCTATCATTTAAAATACACTTATGCTAAAAATCATAGACCCTTCATTTCTTTGTAAATCGTCAAATTTACAAAATCTGTAGGGGATCAAATAATTATTTTCTCCACTGTATTAATAAAAACTGTGTTAATTTGTGTTGCGCTTGTTAACAAATAATGCCACTCTTAAGCCTCGTACACACGGTCGGACTTCAAACAAACTTTTCTGTGGATTTTTGTCCGAAGGGAGTTAGTCGGGAACACCCATAGCATACACACCACAGGACTTTTCTACAAACTTTCCCAAAACTTTTCCAACATCACGTGGTTTTTCTGCTCTTTTCTGCTCTTTACCGCCACCCTTTGGTCAACTTCTGCTATTGTTGGTTGATTTTACCTTTATTTGTTTTGTACATCGGACAAAAGTCCGATGGTTTTCTGTACACACGGTCGGACTTTGCTCCATCTGACTTTTGTTGGCGAAAAGTTTGCAGACCGAACATTTGTCCGATGAAAACCAAAAAAGTTTGTCCGATGGAGCGTACACACGGTCGGATTTTTTGTCAAACTTGCGCATTTTGAAGCTTGTTGGCAAAAAGTCTGACCGTGTGTACGAGGCATTAGAATCACATGATCACAATCAATGGTGAATGGATATCTACCACTACAGCCAGATTTAAATGTTTTTGTCCTGTACTCTCCAGAATTAGGTTGTGATTTGTAAGCACAAGATAGGTAAGTGCCAGGAGGTCTGTAATGGATTTCAAACACTCTGTTTGTTTTGGGCTTTCAGAAACGTGAAGTACATCTATACCATCATCAGTGTGTTCTCTGGCCAAGAACAGTTCTATTACAAAGATAATGTATTAAGATATTCATAAAGTGAGGTCACAATTCTGCATTTAGAATGAACTGGTTTAGGGACATAAAGTTATATACAGGAATTGTACTTCATATCAAGGTTTCCTATTCAGTGGAATCGGTTGCCAGCACTGAGTGGGCTTTCTGGACGCTGTCACATAGCTGCTACTTGAGCCAGCTGAATATTTAAAGGAGTAGTAAAGGTACATGTTTTTTCACCTTAATGCATCCTATGCACTCAGTGCTGGCAACCGATTCCACTGAATAGGAAACCTTGATATGAAGTACAATTCCTGTATATAACTTTATGTCCCTAAACCAGTTCATTCTAAATGCAGAATTGTGACCTCACTTTATGAATATCTTAATACATTATCTTTGTAATAGAACAAGACTGTTCTTGGCCAGAGAACACACTGATGATGGCATAGATGTATCCTATGCATTAAGGTAAAAAAACATCCGACAATACCGCCCCCCGAGCCCCCGTTTTACTTACCTGGCCCCTCGAAAGTCCCGCGCTTGTCCCCGTCATCCTCTTCGGTTCTCAGCCTGGCCGCCGATTGGCTACACTGGATGGATTGAAAGCAGCGCAGCCATTGGCCATTGGCGCTGCTGTCAATCACATCCAATGACATCCAATCACATCCAATGACGCGGCGCGCCGGGGGGCGGGGCCGAGTGATACAGTCGGCGGCTATGGCCGCCGCTGTATCACGGGAGCGCGCCCGCAATAACTCCACACCATGCTCGCTCGCTCGCATTATGGTGTGCAGTCCTTGCGGGGAGGAGCCAAGACAGCCGCCGAGGGACCCCAGAAGACCAGGATCGGGGCCACTCTGTGCAAAACCAGCTGCACAGTGGAGGTAAGTATAAACTGTTATTTTTTGGCAAAAAAAAGGGAAGCTTTAGTGAGATTCACCGGATTTTTTTTTTTTTTAAAAGCCAGTAGCTACAAATACTGCAGCTGCTGACTTTTAAAAATAGGACACTTACCTGTCCAGGTCGCCCGCGACGTCAGCAGCGGAAGCCAAGCTACCGCTCGGCTCTCGGCTTCCCGCGCCGCCATCCTCGGTGAGGGAATCGGGAAGTGAAGCCCTGCGGCTTCACTGTCCGGTTCCCTAATGCGCGAGTCGCGCTGCGCCGTCCTCACTGGTCCCCGCTGTGTCCTGGGAGCCGTGTGTTTCCCAGAACACAGCGCGGGGGGGGGGGGTGACGCGAAGGGGCGGGACTCAGAACCCGGAAGTGGTGCAAATACCTGTTTTATACAGGTATCTGCACCCCCTCCCCCCTGAAAGGTGCCAAATGTGACAACGGAGGGGGGGAGGGTTCCGAAAAGCTAGCTGTCTGATCAAATGAAGAGCAGGATCAGAGTTTTAAGTTGTTGATTCTCTTCAGCAGCAGAGATCAGGGGACTAAGGGCTTTTGGTCACGTGACTTCCAATGGAAGAAGCCTGGAGAAGCCGGTGTATTCCTACTTGAATCTTGTAGTGCTTTGTGTATTTTTTCCAGATCTGTGCAGCAATCCAGTGTAAAACTTTTTCTATGTGCAAGAGCTTCCTATACTAAAGACTGGTCACTGCTGCTCTCTCTCCTTGTGCAGGGTAAAGGGTCATATATCCGCCCCCCCCCCCATAAATGTCTGCAGGCAGCCCAGAGTGGGTGGATTTGCTGGGTCCCTCCCACTGCTCTGCTCAATGCACAGGCTATGTACAGCACAGCGATGATGTCAATGCTACATTTACAAGGCAATAACTAGGTTTGCAAAGGCATTTGATGTACACAGATTGGATCTATGTCCCCTGTGGTCTATTAAGAAATATATTTAAATTAAAGTTTTTTTCTCCCAGATGTTTAGCACTCCTGTGATCCGTTTTCAGCAGACAGTGGGATGAAGTCCGCTATCTGCTGACATCACATCACAGAGTCGGTCCAGGCTCAGGCAAGATCACAACAACAATGGAGTCAGGATCTGCCCACATGCCTGGACCGCCACCCGGCCCAACCTCTCAGCGAGCTGATGAGAGGCTGAGCTGGCCCCTCCCGCCCCCTCCACAGCCCAGCACTCCAGTGAGCGTGGGGGGGGGTCAGAGCCGACAGCGATGACTGACAGTTGCCAGCTCTCTACTCAGGGAGAACCAAGTGATCAGTGGTGTTAGATCGCTCGGTTCTCAGTGCTAGAGCCGGCGGGGACAGATGCAGCATAGAACTGATGCTACATCCAGCTAGGTAAGTATGATTCTACAAAAAAAAACAGATTCTCATACTTCTCAATTTGCAGTACTTTTTTCGTACAAAAGGTGTGTTGCTGCCCATCCATTTTAAATGGGCTGCCTACTGTGTTGTGATGCAAAGAGCAATACATTCGCACACCAGGTCTGAAAACAGAAGCGTCTCTTTTAGGGCTGTGGAAATTAACTATTAATTCCTCGATTAATCTTTTTGATCGATCAAAATTCTTTTGATCGGTACTCACCTCCCCGCCGGCTTCCGGGTCTTCAGGGAGTTCCGTCGGAGATCCGGTGACGTCACGGACACCCGCGGGGCTTGCCGTGTCCATCTGAAGGGCTCCTTTGCTGTGCCTTCATATCTACATGCCGGCGGGACCTTACTATCTGCCACACGCAAGGGCTGTTACACTTCCCTCTATCACTTCCCTCTATCAACCTGGCATTCTACAGCCATCCACTGGGAGTTGTGATAGTTCCCTTCACGGGACATCTACATGCCGACGGACTGATGTTAGCCCCTCCTCATCTGGATTCAGCAGTGGTATCGGTGTACACATTTTTATACCAGTATCATACTTAGCTACATGTTTTTATGACTGCTTTTGCTACCGTTTGGTATTACTCGCACCATTTTTACAGTTTATGTAGCTACATCGATTTTATCTCCAGTGCAATATTTATTTTGTTACCTACTTGAAGACTATAAAAGTTTTAATGCTATTCCCATTGAGCGCTGCCTTTGTGTGTTTTTTGTATCCTGCTATCCATTTTTCCAGTGGTTGGTAGCTGCACTGGGAATCGGCCTGCAAGGAGATCAGCTAAAAGTAGTTGGATCTGTATGTGCGTTATAATTAATCGAAATTAGTCGATTAATCGATTAAAAAAAAATCGATTAATCCAACACAAAAATTTTAATCAGTAACAGCCCTAGTCTCTTTAGATGTTCAGTCTATTTTGCACAATTGGCTTGATCTCATGGAATTAAGGGATGGGCAGGGCTGAGCTTATGCTGTCATTTTGTACCAGTTATTGATTTGTTTCCCACTGATGAGGGCAGTGCAGTATAGAATTTCATCATTTATACCTTCTGGCGCTGAAATTATTAAATCAGATGAATACATGCCTGACTTTTTGTTCTTAGTTCTGGTAAGTTTTGCTTTCTACACGGTCCAATGCCGACTAAAGGGCTATAGCAGCCCATAATAAGGAAAGGTTGTATGCTGGCTGTATGTGAATATATGGCATGTTTGCATAAACCTGCGCCTACACAGTTGTAAGCTCCTGGATGCAGCTTTTGTGCCTCTAGGTATTTACGCCCATGAGTGTGTTTACGCAAGCATGGACCCGCATACAGCCAGCGCGTAGTCAGTTATTACTATGGGCATCTGCAATTGTCTATGTGTATGAGGCCTAATTAAGATGAACAGAGGCAAACATGTGTAGCGGGTCCTAAATTGAGGTTATGTTATGCCAAATTTAGGGGTGGCTTGAGTGATAGCTGGCTCAAGTTTTTCAATTACAGGACTCTGCCTTGCTGCTGCTTCACCTGGCTTGCAGTTCCCCTAAGCAGTATGAGTGGTGCTGTCGCTTGTGCTTGGGGTTGAACCACAGGTGTTGGAGTGGCGATTTGGTGTCCTCTCTCGGCAGCCTGCGGTGGGCGGGGTCGGCCTGCTGTGCATGCTGGGAGAGGATATAAAAGGGGCGGACACCATTGTTCAGGAGGAGAACAAGAGAGATCCAGAGAGAGTGCCGGGGACCTATACCCGAGGGAACCTGCGGGTTCGGGAGCCGAGTGCGTGGCCCTCCAGACTATGGAGCCATGTACGCCTCAGTCCCAGGCACCTTTAGTCCTGGGACTGCAACTTCAGCCCTGGGCCCAGCACCTTTAGCTGGAGCCCGCTTCAGGAGGAAGAATTTCAGGGTGCTGCCTTGTGAGGAGACCCGTTTCTGGATGAGGAGGCTGGGGGAGGACCGTTCCGAAGGACTGGTGAGCCATAACAGTGAAGGAAGGGGCCCAGTAACTCTCCAGGGGGATGTCATCCATCCGGAACCCAGGGGCCTAACAATCTGGACCATCAGGAGGTTTGGGACATTATAGATCCTGTGGCAGAGGATCACCTAGACGCATCTATTAGGGATCTAGATTGACTGTTCGAACTGCACGCCGTCTGCTAGCACCATAGGTGGCTATCCGGGTGAGCTGTACCCACTCTGGACCGAGTGGCGACTAAGCCAGAAGTGCCTGAATGCTGTCTATCCTTTTAACACCTTTCTCTCTTCATGCAAAGAATATAAAGCTCTACGTTGGAGTGATATACTTGTGTGGACCTTGGAGTTACTTGGGGTATAAAGACTCTGTCCTTGCACACTGAGGACAGAAACCAACTTTGAGGAGAACTTTGCTGCAAGACCCGTAGGTGAAACAAGTGTGCTTAACCTCTGAAAAACAGAGGGTATGGGCATGGTGGCACCTTGCGCCTTTTCCTCTCATGAGCGAGCCAAAGAGACGGGAGGAAAGGGGTGAGGTCGCTAGACATGTTTGACGTACAGTCTGCGTGAAAACCATGGCTCCCTCCATAGATTCAATGGAGAAATTAGAGTAGCCATGAAAGTACATGAAGGGTGTTATTGGAAGGATCACAGATGAAAATAAAACAAAGAAAAAAGACAGAAAAAAAAGAAAACTAATGTAACCACCACATCTAAGGACTGGTAATCGGCCGAGCCGTGAGCACAACAATGTCTACCCGCAGTTTTGCTGCACAGGCCACATTATTTGCCGCAGAGATGAAGTCTTCTGTTCCTAGCACAGAATCCTAAAACATAACATTACCTGGGAAAAGCCACTCATCAAATTCTTCAGCTTTACCACAGGGTCTCTCCTACGGTTCACAAGAGACTCATACCTCCGAAAGCAAGAAAAAAAAGTAAATCACTCGTCTGAATGTTTGCTGATTTTAGCAACTACATAATCAACGGTTCGCCACAAAAACAAGAATTAATGTCTGCCTACCTGCGACAGCATAAACCAGTGTAATGAGCGCGGTTAATGGCCTGTGCTGTTTATCACTGATGAAAATCTTCCCTACAAATATGAAGGCTGCTGCCACTGCTTTAGTGCTGAGGAAATATAACAAACTGTAACAAAGTATTGTCAGGATATCCAATTATAATGGGTTTACTCTCCACGGCAAAAATCAACACTGTGACAATCAAATAGGCTAGTGCAGAGCTTCTAATAAAACAGGACATTAACAAGGATAATATGAATTAAAATAATCTACACAAGAATAAATTCAAGGGCGGCAAAAACAAATGTAAATGGCAAACATAGTAATGCAACTGATGTGAACTGTCGTTTCTACATGCTGTTAGGACCACATTTCTCACTAGGCCACAGACTAGGGTGTCACGACCACCAGGGATGGCACATAGCTACCCAAGTAATTTCAATTTATGCTGGCCATTGCTATATGTAGCACCCTCCTAGGTAGGTTGCTGGATAGGCTAGGTAAATGTTGTTATTTTTTTTTTTGGTCCCCTGTAATCAGTGGAGTAATTTGTGATTGCTTTGGGCTGTTCTGAGTTTCATTGGCTACAGGTTTTATTGCTTCCCCCTGTCTTCTGGAGGATCCCAGAGTATAAGTGGGTGGGGAGGAGGTAAATTAGCAGCCTCAATATTTCTGTTGTCCCAGCAAATCTCTGAAGGAGGGCGCTCAGTAGGTGGCTGTGGAGTGCAAAAATATGCAGGAGTCTAGGGCAGTCCTGTTCTTGTCCAGAAGGAGAAGTTCCCAGCACTTCTAGGAAACCCAGCTCAAATTCTACCTATGCTCATTGCTATGCTAAAGCTGGGGGGCCTGTTTGCCCACTTGGCACAGAGAACGCATTATATTTTTCTCAGTGAACATAAGGCAAACCAGGTGGATGTTGTGATATAACCGATGCGCCTCTTCACCTTGTAAATTCAGAGAATACTTTGCATTCATTAAGAAAATGCAAAGTGCTCTCTGAATGGCTCCTGTATGGTTACTATGCAGCAGGGCAGCCACTTGGCATGGGACCCAGAAGGCAGCGAAGATAACTGTAGTAGTGGATCAAGGGCCCCTTTTTTCTATCGGTTGTAGTGCCATTCTTTTTTAACCACTTGCCAACCGCCTAACATACATGTACTAAAGGGGGCGCGCGCGCACTGCCGAAGGTGTGATCGTGCGCTTATTGGACAGAGGAGGAGCAAATCAGCGGGTCCGGCGGCCCCGATGTCCGCCGGCCATCCGCAATCGTTCCAGAGAGAGACAAAACAGCGGTCTGCCTATGTAAACAAGTCAAAAGTGTCAGTTAGGTGTCCGATTTATTAATAAATAAAAATGGCATAAAAATATCCCATAGTTTGTAGATGCCATAACTTATATAAGAGAAGCTGGTGATGGTCGTGGGTCCATGCTGTAGAATATAGGGGGGTATCACTGGCCACACTGCTTCCCTCTTGTTGAGGTATAATTTAGGTTTCTCTGGGATGAGGGTTGTTGGAGTGTTTTAGGGTTCATTCACACCAGGAGCAGTGGGACTGCTTTTGGTGACTATTCCAGCCCAGTCCCACCGCAACTCCACCACAAGACTAGGCAAAATGCCTTGTCTCCAGTATGGCTGCGTCACCCCACTGCATCGTGGTGGTGTGCATGCAGTGCTCTGAAAAAAAATACTATATGCAGCCCCAAAAATGGCTCATAGTATGCCTGGAGACTGAATAGTTTGTTGTTCTCTATTGACTGACAGTAACCCATATGAGGAAAACTCTAGCTTTTTATTTAATGCAACAGAGACGAATAAACACGGGTGCCTGGGCTACCGCTCACCAGCGGTGTAAGGTCACCATTTGAAGATGACCTTACACTAGACTAATGCCTTGTACTACACACGATCGGATTTTCCGTCGGAATAAACTCCGACGGGTTTTTCCGACGGAATTCCGTTCAAGCTGTCTTGCATACACACTGTCACACCAAATTCCGACCATTAAAAACGCGGTGACGTACAATACGTACGACGAGGCGAGAAAAAGAAGTTCAATGCTTCCGAGCATGCGTCGAATTGTTTCCGAGCATGCGTGGGTTTTTTTCTCCGTCGGAATTCCATACAGACGAACGGATTTTTCGATCTGAATTTTTTCCATCGGAAAAAAAGAGAACATGTTCTCTTTCTAAGTCCTTTGGAATTTCCGAAGGAAAAAGTCAGATGGGGCATACACACGTTCAGAATATACGATGAAAAAATTCCGTCCGACTTTTTCCATTGGAAATTCCGAACGTGTGTACGCGGCAATACACTTTAAGCACTAGCATGAGTACTTGCAGGCACCACAAGTACCCACAGGCACTATTGGTGCCCTAGAAACATTTTAGGCCAGGTCAGATTCACTTTAAAAATGTAATAAAAAGTCAGATTTTTCATGTGTTCTTTTTTCAATAGCTGATTGCATGCCATCCCCCGGACACAGGGCATTTCAACACTGAGATACTAGTGGTAAGATGTTCATGAAAGGACCCCCTAAATTTCCATTATGACATCAAAAAAAATGTTTCTCTTATTTGAGATTCAGTTTGTATATTATTTATATGGTGTATTATAAAATATTATATCATAAGCCAATGCCACATAACCAGAACATTTAAATAGAATTACCCCAGCATTACCAAATCTCATCTGGTCATGAGCAAATTAAATTGTGACTCAAAATATAATGAACATCTGGAAACAGAGGATTAGATGCAAAGGGTAATTAATGATCTGTCTTCGTTCTGATGTCTGTGACATGTTAGAGCAGCTTAAAAGAATGAGATGAAACTATATAATAAGGAAACTAATATATACTCTATATCAGGCTACATATCAGTTACCATATAACTAACTTACTATCTATATTGTAATCATTGAGCACTAAATGCATATATAACTGTGTACCCTCAAAACAACATTATTGAACTACCTAGTTACTGATTGTCACCGATTTCCAATCATCTTCCCAGCATGTGATGACTTGTCCCTAGAGCCAAAATAGAGAATAATTGGTGGTGGTGGAACTACATATCCAAGCATACCTTGCCAGCAGACTTTCTGTGCTCCCAGAAGGCAATTATCCTCTGCAGCTGAAGAACTGCTAGTTGCATATTTACTGCCCTAGAGGTTTTCGTCCTTGAAAATGGTCCCCCGTCCATACTGATTGGCTGTAAAATGAAATCTTTACTTGTCTTCATTTTAGATTCAGATCTCATTCTTCTCTTTTCATGTTTTATTAACATTTACAGAATAAAGACTCATTTATAATGTAAACTATATCTAGTGAAGTTCAATGTCAAAACTGCATTATTTGGCTGAGATCCAACCCAAAATGTGTCTGGAAATTATGTCTACAATACTAATATACAGAATAAGGCCTGGGTTCGTGGAAAGGATATATGGCTCTATCATAGCTCCCAACTGTCCCTGATTTTGAGGTGCCCCATGGGCGTCCGCAGAACTTTTTTCAGGGGGGGGCATAATTTTAAGGTCATAGAAAAATAAAATAATCCTGGAATCCACACATCCACAGGAAGTCTAACTATTTTGTGTACCAGCCGGTACGTCAGGTGCTAGACGGGATACCTGCCATATGTAGCTCAAGAAACTATGGAAAAATTGGGGTGGGAGGGACAAGGGAGTCCCAGGAAAGCAAATTAAGGCAGGTCAACTACAGCTTGTGGTACAAAAATATGTATAAAAGGCTTTATTTGGGGTGGGGGCACATATACATTAAATTTAAGGTACATGTGAGGGATACAGTGTGTCCGAATCAACACAGTGCCGCTCACTATACCTAACCATTTAAGTAAAAAAATATATGCTGCAGCAAATAGACATTAAAAATGCAAAGCGCTCTGACAGGTACCAAAAATTACAAAGTCCATTTATCCGGAGGAAGAGGGAGTCACAACTATAGCGGTCCTGAAAAAAAAGCTGTAAAGTGAATATGGGATCTCGTGTGTTATTGGAATTGAAACAGGGAATTGAAACTTAATTTGCTTTCCTTGGACTCCCTTGTCCCTCCCACCCCAATTTTTCCATCATTTTAAGGTCACCCATGCAATATAAAAAGATGTACATTCTCTAGGCCAGGGATCTCCAAACTACGGCCCTCCAGCTGTTGCAGAACTACATGCCCCATGAGGCATTGTAAAACTCTGACATTCAGAGACATGACTAGGCATGATGGGAATTGTAGTTCCTGAACAACTGGAGGGCCATAATTGGGAGACCCCTGCTCTAGGCTATATATATATATGGGCATGGTATGCTTGGCCTGAGTAATTTCAAATACAAAGTGACACTGAATTATCTCTTAGGCCCCTTTCACACTGGGGCAGGCAGAAGCGGTGGCGGTATAGCAGCGCGATTTGCAGCGCTGCTATACCGTCGTTCTTACCGCGGTATGCGGTCGCTAGGGGGGTGAATTTAACCCCCGCTAGCGGCCGAAAAAGGGTTAATACCGCCCGCAAACCGCGGCTATTGCCGCGGTTTGCGGGCGGTATTACCGCGGTGTCCCATTGATTTCAATGGGCACCCGCGGTAAAGGAGCGGTGAACACACCGCTCCTTTACTGCTGTAAAGAAGCGGCTAGCAGGACTTTTGGAGCGGTCCTGCTAGCGCACCGCTTCAGTGTGAAAGCCTTCGGGCTTTCACATTGAAGGCTACAGGGCAGGAATTTTTCATGCGGTATAATAGCGCTATTATTAGCGCTAAACCGCATGAAAAACCCCCAAGTGTGAAAGGGACCTTTTATAACACATATATCTTTCCAGTGGAAAGATATATGTGTTATATAAGAGATAATTCAGCTTCACTTTGTATTAGAAATTACTCAGGCCAGGCATACCATGCCCACCCTAGAGAATGTACATATTTTTATATTGCAATGCATCTGTTGTGGCCATATTTTGATCTTGATGAAAACAGCCTTTACAAAGTGAAGAAGATGAATTATCTCTTTCCAGTAATATCTGTCCAACTTTCCAGCAATAAATAAATCAAAATGCTCCTCCTAACTGCTGTTACCTGTGGTTCTTCTTCTGTTGCTTGCAACTGTATATGCCACTCACTTCAGGTCAGGATTTCCTGTGATGTGATGATGAGTAGGCACTGGCAGCGTATCACTCGGCGGCTCTGCCACTGACTGCACTTAGTAGGCGGCACCGGCCGGATCTACACAACATGTACACAGGCAGGCAGCCAATTACTGAAGGGGTGCGGAGGAATGGCAGAGCCATCTCATCCAATGATTGGGCCGGGGGTGAGGGAGGGACATCAGATGTGTCAGGACAGAGAGCAGCCGGCTGACTCAGAAAAAAGTCAACGGTGGCCACTGCAGCTGGCAACTACAACACCTTCTTGACGATTCCAGGGGGGGCACTTGCTCCCCCTTGCCCCTACCTGCAGACGCCCATGACTGTCTCTGATTTGGAACAAAGTCCCTCTGTCCCTCTTTCCTCCTCATTTGTCACTTATTTTGGTCTGATCTATATAGTTATCTTTTTTTTTAATCTTTCAAAATGTGTTTCCCAGTGCTAAACCTTCCATCCAAATCCTCAATTACTGCATTAGAAATTTTCAAAAGCCAATATAAAGGAATAGTAGTTGTAAAAAAGCACTTGTGGGTTTAACTAATACATTTTTTGTACAATTCTCTTTTAAAGGGGGCGTGGCAAGGGGTGTGTCCTATGTCTACATACTTTTTCTAATAGGTGTCCCTCGTTCCCATCTCAAAAAGTTGGAAGGTATGGGCTCTAGGTCTATACTATCTATGGAAATGTAAGGGATTTTAGGTTAAACCATAAGGTGTCTGAATGGTGTAGCAAAAGGCACCCTGAAAGGCAGGTATGCATGAGAACCCTGATATAAGAGGCAAGTATTTGAGCAGCACATAACAATCATCCATTCTGCCGGGCCTTTAGTGATCATATTGCTGTCATTATTATTATTATTATAATTATTATTATACAGGATTTATTTAGCACCAACAGTTTGTGCAACGTTTTACAACGTTAGGGCAGACAGTACAGTCACAATACAATTCAATACAGGAGGAATCAGAGGGCCCTGCTCGTTACTCATTAGAACTTACAATGTAGGTCCTGCTCCTAAGGCTCCATTCACACCTGAGCGATGCGATTTACTGGTGTTTTTCGGGCATTTTTGTAAAGTGTTTTTGCAAGCATTTTAAAAGCATCTTAGAAGTGTATTACAAGCGTTTTACAGCTTCAGGCGTTTTTTTTTAGCCAATAGAAAGAGGGAAAGAGACAGCAAGAGAAAAAGGGAGAAAGAGGGAGAGAGAAAGAAAGAGAAATGTGCCGGGCGTCTGAATTACAGTGACAGGGGGTATTTTTGAAGCACCTGATTAGAGCCATAGACTCTAATAGGTGTCAGAAAAGGTGACCTGCGAGCGCCATGCTGAGCATTCGCAGTTCACCCAGGTGTGTTAGAACAGCGAATGAATATTCGCTTTCCTAACACTAAACCGCCTCTCCACCAATCAGGTGCTTGGGTCTGTTACCCATCACCTGATTGGCTGAAACGACAGGCGCTGTGACTGGACACCTATCAGGCGTCCAATTGCCTATAAGAGAGGACAGGAGGAGAGGGTGGGAGAAGTCGCATGGAGGACACCACTCTCCGCCGTTACCCACTGCCCAACCGAGACAGGGTAAGTTCCGGGCAGACGGCGAGCAGACGGGGGGTCACAGTGGCGGAATTCAATGGCACAGTGGCAGCATTTGATGGCACAGTGGCAGAATTTGATGGGCACAGTGGGAGCATTTGATGGGCGCAGTGGGAGCATTTGATGTCACAGTGGCAGCATTTGATGTCACAGTGGCAGCATTTGATGGGCACAGTGGCAGCATTCGATGGGCACAGTGGGAGCATCCGATGGGCACAGTGGGAGCATTTGATGGGCACAGTGGCTGCAATTGATGGCACAGTGGCTGCGTTTGATAAGCACAGTGAGGCTGCAATTGATGTTTTTTTCTGAATTTTTCAGTTTGTTTGGCCCCCCCCCCAAAAAAAAAAATTGCGCACCAGCCACCACTGTAGCCAGGTATGGCACATACATACTTACTGTACATTTGTCCAAGGTGGACAATGCAAAAATATCCATACCTGGAATTCAGCTTTAAAGTGGTTGTAAACTGAAAAAAAAAAAAAACCCTGTAAGACAAATGGATAATGAGCTGGTATGCATCGCATACTAGCTCATTATGAAATACTTACCTTAGATCGAAGCTGTTGCAGCGGTCCCCGCACACCGCTGTGACCGGCGACATGTCTCCCAGAGTTATTTCCACGTTCGTGGGCTTCGGCACTGTGATTGTCCGAAGACGCGATGACATCATTACCTTGTATGCGCGCGGGAGCCGCCAGTCACTGCACCGGCCCTGAAGAAACGTCACGAACAGGCCGTTTCTTCAGTGCGCATGCGGCGGTTACATTGGCGCAAGCATATATGGTAAATATCTCCTGAACACCTTGCAAGGGGTGTAACAGGGTTTACAACCTCTTTAACCAAGCTTTCTCATTCTTATGAGGGTTGGGGGGTGGGGGGTCATTTTATTCTGTAAGGTGTCTCTCTTACTCATCTCAGGGAGTTTGGAGGTATGCTGTATTATTAGCCTATGGGGGGGATACTGAAATCTATCCCAATATATGACCACTGTTAGCATAAAAGAAGCCAAAGCCAAAAATATATTCCACTTGAGCAAGCACAAATCCTGTAAATTAATATTATATATAGCACAGCATGTACAATTCAATTTGAATCATATTTTTAGTCTGGGCTCCCACTTGCCAAAATAAATACATTTTCTAATGTTTTAACTCTCCACATCTGAATATTTATCATTTCCTAAGCAACACTTTCCATGCCATGGAATTTGAATGTTACAAAAGCAATAAACTCTAAAATGCTTTTAATACAGTATAATAAAAATGTGTTGAATTGGACTGTTCTAAGTTACCTTCAACCAATTGATCAACTTGCAGTTGGCAATACCAGGGCCCACATTTTTGATGAATTTGCTTTGAAAAGTAAAACTATCCACTGGGCGGGTTTGTATTTTTTCTGCACACATGTGAAATTGCAATTCTTTTTCATAAATTAAAAAAATATCTACAGCTCAACCTTTTTTTTTTTGTTTTGGCTAGAGTATATAATGTATTTATGCCATCTGTATCCTGATAAGATTTTTCTTAAATTGCTGCCCCAGAGACACAACAAGAAATGAGAGGTGTCTGTATTCCATTGGGAGATTTCCCTTCAGTTCCTAATCCAGAGACACAACGCGGGAGAAACCACTCTAAAGTAAGATGAAATATCTCCTTAGTTTTCACCAAAACAGATTTGCCAGATTGTTTTTTCCTGTTTCAGTAAAAACTGTAAAATATTGGATTTTCCCGTCATTTTATGTCCCGGTAACAATCGTTATCAGAACAAGATGTGAATTTCCCAAGCAGGAATACACGCAGCAATAAAAACTAACAAGGGGTTTTATCAGGCCGACACTTCAAAATATGCTTTAGCTTTCGATATACATTCAAGTTCGAAAAATAGAAAGTTTACATTACATTTAAATGTTTCTGTGAATAAATGTAACTGCTGTGATTTGTTTCCTATTGCCAGTCAGTAGCTCTCACAACTCGATTAACTCCTTCAAGGCTGCAAACTATAGATTAACATTTTAAGGCATGATTAATCTATGTTCCATTCAAGAAAGAGTAGAGCACATCTGACAGTTGCTGGTCTCAGAATATGGACTGGAAACCAATCAGTGATGTTCCCAACCATGTGACAACCATGACAGCCAATCATAGTGGTCACATGAGATTTGTTTACAAACAAAGCTGCCAGCTCCCTCTCTCTGTGTTAGGACCTGAATCACCTGTGGATTCCAGAGCAGAAAGTTGTAATTCCGGTGTCCACCAGCAGGTGTCTCTCAGCAGCCAGCAGACCCCAGTAATCGATCTCCATCTGATGCTGGCTGCTGGGGGGGGGGGGTATTTAGTCCCTCCTCTACTATTACACTTTGCTTCAGTGTTTTGCTTTGCTAGCCAGATACTACTTGCTATTTATCTTGCTCCTGATCTTGCTTTTGTCCTGTACCCAGTGCCCTGTATGCCTTGCATCTTCTCCCCTTGTTCCTGGTTTCCAGCACCTCCCCCCCCCCTTGCATCTGTGGTATTAACCAGTTTTTCCGTGTTCCCTGTGTAAATAGTTAGGCTTTCAGTTAGTTAGGTTGCTAGTTAGGCCTCTTGTTACCTAGTGAGGTTGTTAGATATTTTGTCATTTGTTTTGGGTTCACTTATATCTTCATGTTTGCTGTGTTTTCTGTTTGCCGATGTTTGGGTGGATTTTGATTTCACTGTAATTTAGTCTCACTTTAAATATATACTGTATTTATTGGCGTATAACACTCACTTTTTTACCCTGAAAATAGAGGGTAAACTGTGCCTGCGTGTTATACGCAGGGGGCTATGGAAAGTTTTTTTCCTGAAACTTCCCTCTTAAAGTTAGGGTGCGTGTTATACGCCTGTGCGTGTTATACGCCGATAAATACGGTATATGGTCTTGTCTTAGTCTGTAACAATGCAGATCTGGCGATCCCTGCTGCTGATTCCTGGCGCTCTGTATCCAACCCCTTGGGGCTTCCTCCTAGCAGCCCTTTAAGTAGGTATAGAGAATAGAGAAACAGGATATGGGATTTTTAAGGTGCTAGATTGTAGAAATCACATAACAAAAAATATAGAAAAAATAGAAAAAAAGATAAAAATGTATATAAAACAACCCGGGCCTTTAAGTAGGTGTTAATGCAGGTAGGCGGATGCAGCTTCTCATTGTGATTGACTGTGACAGTAGTCACATGATTGGGAGCCTAGCCCATGAGCTCCTGAACACCAGCAGTGACTGGGAACTTTTGGTGACAGCTCATTCAAAGTGCTGGGAGCATGAAGTGATGAACACACTCTCAGAACAGAACACTGTAGTCCTATGGATATGTGTGGCGTCTCCAGCATAAGGTCCACCCACCCTGCATATATGTATTTCAAATCACAAACAAAAGAGGGCGGCGCACCAGCCTAGTGAATTATCCCACAACATTTATTGAAAAGCAACTGTTTAAAATTATACTCACAAACAAGTGAATCAAAATTGCTCATCAAGCAACGTCCTCAGGCTTTGAGGAAGAAGGTGTATCCTTCGAAACTTGTCAGCCAGTAAGGACCCTGCTGAGGTCCCCCTGGACTTTGGAGTGAATTGTGTAGTGGAAACAACAGGGCTACAAATGAGTAGCTTGATGATTAATTCACTTGTTTGTGAGTATAATTTTAAATGATTGCTTTTCAATAAATTTTGTGGGATAATGCATTAGGCTGGTGCACTCTCTTTTGTTTGTGTTTTGTACTGGCTTCAGGACATCCCCAGTCTGAGAGGTCAGCAAGGCTTGTGGCTACATCTCCGTGAATTGGAGCTATTCTCAATCCCCTTACTGGGACACTACATTTTTGCACAGGAGGTGTATTTTTGTTTAATGTATTACGCCAAAGGGAAGAGGTTGATAACTTAAATGTTTGAATTAGTGAAAAGGTTATTGTGATTTTAATCAATGTTAATCAATACATATTGATGTTGCTAAATTATGGTCTGGGCATCTAGGCTTCAATAATGAACGGGTTAATATAATGCTTAAATCTGGGCAGCAGAGTGACATAAATGGTTAGCATTGTGGCCTTGTATCTTTGCTTGTGTGGGTTTCCTCTGAGTACTCTAGTTTCCTCCCACAAGCCAAAAACCACTGATAGGTTATAACTGGATTCCTCCCAAACTGGCCCAAGTGTTTGCCTGTACATCTGAACAGAAAAGAAAGAACATTAAACTGCTAGGTTCTTTGCCAGCAGGGACTGATGGAAAAGTGCTTTGTAAAGCACTGCAAAATATCCTGGGGCTAAAAAAAAAAAAAAAAATCTGCTTGACCACTTGCTAAAATTGCATAGTCTATAGCCAGTAAAACACATAGCTAATCCACAAAAACATTAACCAAAACAAATACAATCATTACAAGAAAATTGAACCTACAAATTCTTCCTTTGGTGTTTAAAACCTTCCATCAAGGACAGACTCAATTCCGACAACTGTCAGAGATGTCTCAGCTTCTAATATCTTAAGATGAATCGTAAACCTGTTTTTTTTTTTTCTTGTTTTTTTTTATCCAGATAGAAGATACACCTTAAGAACTGTAATATACAATTTCTTTTGAATGCCATCACAAAAACAGAAACACAGCAAAAAATAAAACAGTATCGCGTACAAAGGCGGCGGAGGGCTTGGAGGTTCTTAAGACGTATCTCAGACCGCATTCCAGATCCAGTTTTCCTTTTTCCGCTAGAGATTAATGTGTCATGGTGACCTTTACAATTTACTCCTTCAAAGCCTTTATCATTTGGCGCAGCATTTAGTCAAAATTAAATATTTAAAATTGGAGCCGTCCTAGGTTGCTAGCGCAGCTAAAAAATGAAAAGACCTCAGTTGCAGCAGTGACCAGATTTTAAATGCAGGTAGATCAATATTAGGAAGGGGAAAAAAAAAAGAAGGACTTTGTGTGAGCAGAATGGTTTATAATAGCTTGCAAATCACTGTGTGCTCGCTATAGCCAGCTGTTCTTAAATTATGAATATGCAACCAATTCATGTAAAGAGCCAACTCCCATCCCTATCTCCTCCGTGCTGGTCCCAGTGGCTTTTGTTTGTTCTAACCGTTAGTGCAGTTAAAGATACGAAACCGTCAAAAGCCTTAGAAAGAACGGGAGCTGAGTATTGGCATTTTGTACGCGAGGCCCATTATCACAGCGGGCTTTGTCAATCACCGTAACATCTCAGGCAATGACAATGATCTCCTAGACAAAAAAAAAAAACATATCTCCGCAGTAGTCTTCCAGCCTCTTCTGCCAACCTAATGCTTTTACAGACTCAGCCAATGAGATTCTGTCAGCCCTGACCTGCTGAAAGACTTGCATGGAGCTTCAAACATTTAAAAACATCAATCATAAAAACAAAGACAGGACATTGAATTATACAGTATTAACCTCCAGGGTTTGCATACAAAGACCTCAGATTTATTTATGTCCCAGTGCGTTAAGAGCTCCACTACACCGTTCTTTACACCAAACCGGCTGCCAATTTGATGAACCTCTCTGCCCTCAGCAGGAGTGCAGCGTCTTTGATTAATGAGTGCATGCTTGTGGAAAAAAAAAAAAAAAAGTGTAAGGAAGCAAAACAAGAGAAGTGTGTGTGTGGGGGTGCAATTATTTATCCATGCACTCATTGGGCCAATTCAATAGTCACACTCTCTCCTTTTAAAATAATTTTCGTTATTTAAAGACGGCGCGTTGGCTTAACCCCTCATTATCCGCACATGGCGTCGTTTAATCATAGTGATCCTGAAACCCTATTAGGAGCAAGAGAAGATGAAACAGGCCTCTATAGAGTAAGGGAGGCCATAAGGTTTATTGATGTCATGGCTGAGGAATGACAGAGAAATACTGGATTATTTATGAATGTTTTTAACACATTCTTATTTACAGTTTTAAGTTTTTAAAACATATGAATGTTTTACTTGATTGATTACTTTGTTATGAATTTATGCTCTTTATATTGATAGTGTAACACATTTTTATTAATTTTAATATATTATGATTACTATTATTCCTAGTGTATGGTCCTCTTCACCTTTTTTGTTCTCACTTCTGAAGAAGCGGGTAACTGCAAAACATGTTGAGAATTGAACTATCCACACGATCATATGACCCCTAGAGGTATCTTTAGGTTTAAAGTGGAAGTAACCCCATCCATAAAACAGTTTCCTTTCTGGCACGTGTCGGAAATGTAACACTCACATTGGTTGTGCTCTCAACCAAACTGTCAAAGCATCCAATGGCTGGTGTCATAACTGATCACATGTGCAGCATCATGGCAGTTGTAGAATAAACAGAGGCAAAGATGGCAGCTTCCTTGGCTGAAAACGATAGGGGGGTTTGCTTACACTTTAAGGAACCTCCCAATAGAGGTGTAATGACCGCCCAGAGGAACTTACCACGTATCTTGAATGTATTTTTACACTGTAATGTTGACTTATGTGAAATAAAACTTAAAGCGGAGTTCCACCCGGTTCTGTGTTTATTAAAAGTCAGCAGCTACAAAAAATGTCGCTGCTGACTTTTAACCACTTCAGCCCCGGAAGAATTTACCCCCTTCCTTACCAGAGCAGTTTTTGCGATTCGGCACGGGTTCCTAAACTGCACAGATGTGAGCCTAGCCTAAGGATGTCTGTCTGTTGTGTAAGATGAAGGGTGCTAGGAGGAGATTCACTAGTAGTCTATAATTTGGTGTCTAGAGTTGCCCTTTAAAAAAAATGACACTATACGTACTGTTGAAAAAAAAAAATTATACATTGTAAAAAAATAAATGTAGAGATAGACCAAGATGTTGATGCAAATTATAATGCAAACATGTAGCAGTCTTCTGCAGACTATGATAGCAAGGATGTGTAGCCGGTGACATTTAAATACATTAGTCTTTATTCGTTACAGGGTAATCACAGGATAAAATAGCTTACGCGTTTCAATCGAAAGGCCTCGGTCATAGCATGCTATGACTAAGGCCTTACGATCAAAAAGTGAAAGCTGTTTTGTCCTGCGATTACCCTGTAGTGAATAAAGAGTAATGTACGTATTTGGATGTTTCGGGGTCACTGGTTACATATTCTCGCTATTGTTATTGTATGAGTGAATGGGAGACACTCGGAGCCTGAGCACCGAATTTTCAACCTTGTATTGTAAGTTATCGGGAATTCGTACTAAATGCTGTCTTTTCTTGTCGCATGATATCTTCTAAAGACAATCTCGGATAGGCACAGCAGTACTTTGCCTGGGGGACACCCAGAATAAAAAGCTGCTTTTTCCTGAAGTTTGGGGATGTACGCCATCTTTTTCTTCTACCAGTAATGAAAATCAAATTGTACAGTATATCACCATAATACTTCATTGTTTCAAGGTAATAGCAAAGGTAAAGGATCATCTTCATAGAATAGAAGAGTTTGCCTAGTAAATGGGTGAGGCTTTGTTAGCCAAAGTTTGTGTAATTGTAGGTTCTGGGTAAGCAAAACTGGCTGAAACTGTACAAAATGATTTTGTAGTTGTCAATGAGAAGATATATCCAAAAGCATGGGGACACCTAGTCATCTACCTATAAGGCCAATAAAGGGTACTGTTCCAGTTCCGGATACAGTTAATGCTACAGCATACAAAGATATTTATTACAGTTGTGAATTTCTAAACCTTGTGGTGATAGTTTGGGGGAAGGCCCTTTTCTGTTCCAGCAAGACTGTGCCCTTGTGAATAAAGTCAGTTTCATAAAGACATGATGAGTGTGGGATGAACAAAACAATTTGGAGATAAATTAAAAATGCCAGTTGTGAGTCAGGTCTTCTCATCCAACATGAGTACCTGATCTCAATAATGCTCTCTTGGCTGAGTGGGCACAAATTCCTTATGGGCACACTCCAAAATCTTGAGGAAAGCCGTTCCAGTAGAGTGGAGACTGTTATAGCAGCAAAGGGGCGAGGGGCAACTCCAATCCATGGTTTTGGAATGGGATGTCCAATAAGCTATTGATGTGATGGCTAGAAGTCCACAAACTCTTGGTTATATAGTGTATGAAGTAAATTCAGTAGCAACAGATGACCTTAGGATACCATTCCATTGATGGAAGAAAAATCAAATGTGTGAGTTGGAAGTTTTAGGTTACTCTTCCGTGATTTTATGATGACTGAGCTGCAGATCTCTTGTGGTGGGAAAGTTGCCTGCCAGACACTAAACCGAGTGGATGTGAATAAACAAAAAAGAAAAAGAAGTCTTGATATTCCGAAGGCAAATGATCAGATGCGCTTGCAAATACATGTTTTCAAATTTGATGTCACTAACAGTTTTGCTTTTATCTTCACCCAATGCCTCCACTTCAATCTTCAAACTATAATGAATGTGTTCACAGTGCAAAACTAATGGACATGTAATCAGATAAGTAAAATTGCACCTTCGGTTAAATACAATACAGAGGTCTCTAAGAGATGGCTACAGACCTTTAGAGATCAATAAATGACCCACAGACTTCCATTTAACCAGAGGTGCTACCCTTATAATCAGATTGTGTACCCAGATGTCAGAAGCGCACAGAGGTAATGACTGCATAGCAGACAAAGCAGTGCAAGTTTATATTTACAGTTACTGGCAGACACTTTTGAATAGATGTACCGGAGGCAGCTTCTAGGCTGAAATTCACTGATAGTAAGCACTCTTACTGTATGCCTTCAAATGAAAGTGATTGCAAAGTCTCAGTTTTTTTTCTTTAAAAAAAACAAACATGGTATAATCACCTGCTCTGTGCAGTGGTTTTGCACAGAGCAGCTCATATCCTCCTCTTCCCGGGTCCCTCGCCGGCGCTCCTGGCCCCTCCCTCCTGCTGAGTGTCCCCACAGCAAGCAGGTTGCTATGGGGGCACCCGAGCTGAGCCGAGCTCAGTGTGTCTATTTAGACATGAAGTCGCGGTTCGGCACATGCCCCCTCTCTCTCCTCATTGGCTCCCAGACTTTTCTTTAAAACATCGGGAGCCAATGGTGCCGTGCTGCAGTCTCAGCCAATAAGGAGGAAAAGTCCCAGGCAGCCAACACTCTCCTGCCACATCGCTGGATCGAAATGGGGTTCAGGTGAGTATTAGGGGCTGAGGGGGCTGCTGCACACAGGTTTTTTTTATCTTAATGCTTTACAACCACTTTAAGCTGGCCATACACTAGTAGATTTTCCAGTTGTACAAAAATACTCATCAGTACTCATCAGTACATTCAATGGCTTGACAAATGTCATTTAAAAATACTTCAACAATTAGTTTGCTTTTAACATTCGATTTAGGAATGAATGCATTTCCCAAACAAACAGCACGTTCACTGTTAGAAATTTGTTCGTTTGAAAAAACTTTCCCCCCTGCTCCTCTGAATTTTGTCTTGATTGTGACAAAAAAAAACATCGCATTTACCCCTCAAACTAAATTCTTCTAGTGTATGGACAACTTTACACCCAAAGCAATGGCCAGCACTGTCTTAATCCTTGCGCAATTTAGGCTTTATTTTTTTTATTTTTTTTAGCCAACAGAAAGCTAGTTAATAGGCAAGAAAACACACAAATAAAATGTGAATTATGTGCATTTTTGCACATTTTAAGGAGCTCCTATTGAAGTCAATTGGACTTTGCTCCAAAAGAGTAAATTTTTTGAGCAACAGGCCTTAAGCTTCAAGGTTTTATTGCTTCCCCATGACTAAGCTCTGAGGGGCGGGGAATGGCCTGGTGGGAGCCTAGACTGAGGTTGTCTCTCTCATGCCACCATAGGACTCCGTGGATGTGCGGCACTGGGGATCTTTACTCTCTTCCTTCTGGAGACTGCGGGAGCTGGGATAGACTCATGCCTTGCTGGCACTCCTGCAGTGGTTGTGGCATTGCCCACGCTGCTCCCCATAGTGATCGAGCCTGAGCGGCACACTAAACAAACCGTGGTTCACAAGGTTTTATTGCTGGCTGTGCCTCCACTGCAAAGATTCATCATTTCTATTTGTCCTTGTCATAATTGTCAAAGGGACAGAATTTTATGTGCAAAAGCCAACATTTTACAGTTGTCACCAACACAGAGGCGAACAGAAATTTTCCAATGGAGACAACTGTACTGGCGGCAACTGCCTAACAAGACAATTTGCTCTCATTTACTGTTGTGCCACCCTGAAACCAAGGGTAGGAAAATCATCCTAATGGGGACACAGACAGCAATTAAAACCTTGAGGTTATGTCCCTTTCCAGACCTAAAAGAAAAGTTTCGTTTTCCGCCACACAAAACATTTCGCTTTTAGGCCAAAAAGTTCAATTTTGGTATCATCTGACCAGAGCACCTTATTCCACATGTTTGCTGTGTCCCCCACATGGCTTCTCGCAAACTGCGCACAGGACTTCTTATGGCTTTCTTTCAACAATGGCTTTCTTCTTGCCACTCTTCCATAAAGGCCAGATTTGTGGAGTGCACCACTAATAGTTGTCCTGTGGACAGATTCTCCCACCTGAGCTGTGGATCTCTTCAGCTTCTCCAGAGTTCCCATGGGCCTCTTGGCTGCTTCTCTAATGAATGCTCTCCTTGCCCGGCCTGTCAGTTTAGGTGGATGCCCATGTCTTGGTAGGTTTGCAGTTGTGCCATACTCTTTCCATTTTGGATGATGGATTGAACAGTGCTCCGTGAGATGTTCAAAGCTTGGGATATTTTTTTATAACCTAACACGGCTTTAAACTTCTCCACAACTTTATCCCTGAACTGTCTGGTGTGTTCCTTGGCCTTCATGATGCTCTTTGTTCACTAATGTTCTCTAACAAACCTCGGAGGGCTTCACAGAACAGCTGTATTTTAACTGAGATTAAATTACACACAGGTGGACTCTATTTACTAATTAGGTGACTTCTGAAGGCAATTGGTTTCACTAGATTTTAGTTAGGGGTATCAGAGTAAAGGGGGCTGAATACAAATGCACGCCACACTTTTCAGATATATATTGGTAAAAAAAAATTGAAAACCATTTATCATTTTCCTTCCACTTCACAATTATGTGCCACTTTGTGTTGGTCTATCACATAAACTCCCAATAAAATACATTTATGTTTTTGGTTGTAACATGACAAAATGTTGAAAATTTCAAGGGCTATGAATACTTTTTCAAGGCACTGTAAAAGGGAGAATTGCAGAAAAAAGAGGGTTGGAGTTCTAAGACGGACGTTGTGCCATAAGTGAGACATTTTTGAGCCAGGGAAGTAGAGCGCCACAACAGGAACAAAAAAAACACAAAAATATGCCTACATTTTGAGGAAGACAGACTGCCTGACAAAGTGTGAGTGACTGAAGATAATCACATCAATACATTTGTTATTGGTTATTTCTCTGTGTCACTACATCTGGCAACCTTTTTCTGGAATCCAGTTTCAGCAGTAAAACAAGCAAGAGAGGCCCACAAGTAATTAATGGGGAATTCTCATGCAAGAATCTCTGGAGCTGAACCTTCACATCCAAACATAACACGAGAAAACATACAACAGAAATGTACAATGTCTCAGGCTCGATTCACACTGGTGCGATGCCGGAACCAGCGCGATTCCTGTGCAGGTTCCCGCATCGCACCTGAATTGCCAACGGTTCACACTAATGCCCTGTACACACGATCGGATTTCCGATGGCATAAAATCCGATGGATATTTCCATTGGAAATCCGATGAAGCGGACTTCCATCAGTCTTGCCTACACACCATCAGTCAAAAATCTGACCGTCCCAAACGCCGTGACGTAAAACACTCCGAAGAGCCGAGGAATTTGCTATAGTTTTTTTTTCCATCTGTATAATTTAAAACATGTTCTATTTTTTTATACCGATGGAAAAAAGACCAATGGGGCCCAAACACGATCGGTTTGTCCGATGAAAAAAGTCCATCGGTCTTTTTTCATCAGAAAAACCAATCGTGTGTACGCGGCATAACATCTGCGAACCGGGTGTCAATGTAAAGTTAATGACACCCCCAGATCGGTTCGCAGATGGCAGTGCGAACTGTAAAATGGTGCAGGAATTAAACCGCATAGGTGTGAACACCCATGCTATCCGATTCCAGTTTGTATGGCTGAATTCGCATCACACAGATTTTGCATGTGATCTGCATAGCAATGCAGTGCAAATCACATGCAATGTCTGTGATCGCACATGTGTGAACCCAGTCTAAAGCTGATCCCCGGGCACAAAAACTTTCATATCCATATATTACTCAAAAGCCACAGATGATTTAAATCCACTTTCCAAGAAGTGTTGTTATTGTCAGGATCTCCAGTTAATAAACCTTAATAGATTTAGACAAAAAAAATTTGCTTAAAATGTTACTAAACCCAGGACTCTGCATTCACTATATCTGGTCTCCCACAGTACACTTAAACATAAACATAAATAACTTTTCTCATCAGCAGTATATAGCAGTCTTGTGACTTATATCCGTGTCCTGCCCAGTCAAGTGGCCCATTGAACTGCCGAATCAGCTCACCATCCATGGCCCACCTGGTTTTTCAATGCAGCCTCACCAGTGCAGCCAACTCCACTGCCCATCAATGCAGCCTGATCACTGGGGCAGGTTACATGGGGTGTATGGGGGGGAGATGGGGGGTCAGCTAGGGGTGTCAGGGTCTCTCACCTCAGCGATCTCAGCTCAGCAGGTCCTTGCACGCCACGGTCTCCTGGGGGGGGGGAACGCTCCTGATCCTGGGGTCAAGTTGCAGCCAGCGCCCAGCCCTGCAGCCCTGAGTCCCAACTCCCTGGCACGCCCTGCCTCTGCCTGCTTTAAAGAATCCGGTCCCAGGGAGTTGTAGTTTCCTCTGCGCTGCTGTGTTTTCCACCCACCAGAAGCTTGAGTGCGGACTACAACTCCCGGAATGCAACAGCTAGTGGTCGGCCACCATGGCCATGCCCCCGGCCCGACTTCCTAGACCAGAATAAAAAAGAAAATGGTAGCGGGCAGCGGCTGCCGGCCATTTTGAACATAAGTTAGGGCGGCCTGGGAGGCAATTGCCACCCTGCCACTGGCCCAGCCCTCCCCTGTGCCGAGCACTGGTTAAAGCTTGTAGGAGGAGTTTTTATTCTATTCTGACTGTCATGTTTCACATGCTTTGTGATATGCCTTTAAATGTTATATGTATTATTCTGTCCCTGGTTCCTCCCCTTCCTGTATCTGAGCTTGTCCTGTATAGTTAGCCCCACCCCATTCTCCCAGTAATGCATCAGCACATGTGTGGACTAGATCACATTATGATCTTTTTGACCTATCCGATGTTCATTGTTGTAAGATCCTCACAGTTTATGGATTAAACTTCATAAGATCAACAAGGTGTCGTCTGGATCGAGTCACTGTCTGTTTATCCAAATAAGATTGGGGTTATCGACATCTCAACACAACTAACTGTAAGTTACGGATATCACACTTTCAATGCTTAGATTGGAGAGAAAGAACACTGACTGTCCTATGAAGCTGCATGACCCCTGACTTTCTGTCTGGCCCTGTGCTGATCACATGCACCCTCCCGAGAAAAAAAAAACTCTAGCACTACAGCCCAAACTGAGCATGTGCAGAGTGCCTACTAGGGCTCTGTGCTAGCAGCAGATGGATTGGGGAAAGTAAAAGAAGAGGAGGATCAGAGAAGACAGGATCAAACAGCCTTTTTTACACAATGCCGATTAACCCCTTAGGTTCCACAGTTAGTATAACAAGCATGCTTTACTGCTTATAATGACTGATTTTACTGTTGTGGGTTTTGTAACACTTTGAGAAAACTGCATACAGTGAAATATGTTTCCTAACAAACTAAAATAGATTTTGGGTTTGTATACACTTTAAGTGGCAATTATAATTTTAGGCATGAAATTAAGTAGTACAGGTCAATTTTAAAGGTTGAGGGTTCCAAAATTTGGAAGTTAAGGGTTTAGTTTCAGGGAAGAGTTAAGTGTTATTTTTCATTTGTAGGTTGAATTTCAGGCTGAGGGAAGGGTTAAACCCTAACCAAACCTTTTTGTGTCAGTCTTCTTTTATATATACAAACCATGCTTACTGCCCCTTTAAAGCGATAGTAAATAGTGATTTTTCACTTGTACCTACAGGTAAGTTTGTGCCATCAATTCAGAGCGCTGTGCCCAATCGTGACGACTCCTGTGTGCATGCGCAGGAGTGACGTCATTGCAGGCTTGCCATTCAAACGGTCAGAGAAACTAGGAGTACTGACAGCGGTGACAGAGTGCTGCTGAAAGACTTTGTTTTACAGGTAAGGCCCCTATCACACGGGTGGACCGTTCAGGTCCGCCTGTCAGTTTTTTTGGCGGACCTGAACGGACGCTCCGTGCACCTCTATGGAGCCACGGATGTCAGCGGTGACATGCCCGCTGACATCCGACCCGTTCCGATCCGCCAAAGTGTGATGGAGGAAAACCCTATTTTCCATCCGTCTGGTGGATTGGATCGGATGACAACGGACTCTACTATAGGGGAGAGCGGCGCTCTGACAGGTCGGTCCCTGCACAGTGTGCAGAGACCGACCTGTCATCTGCCTGCTCAGCGGGGATCAACGGAGCGATGCCTGCTGAGCAAAGCAGAGCCCGCACACGGACGCGTCCGTGTGAAAGGGCCCTTAGTCTGTCATAATCTACTAGTATCCTGTGCATATTAGCACATTATGACATGAACCTACCGGGGGAACTTTTTTTTTTTTTTAACTGTTTTTTTTTTTTAGTTCACTAATGTTTTAAAAGAAGAGTACTGGATTGTACAGAAAAGTAAGCTATACGTTTATTTTAGTAAGTATGTTTTTTAGTGCTCAGAGACAGTTATTCTCAAGGTCTGTTGTGTATTTCATTTACATTCTCGGCCTCTTACACAATAATGTCATCCTTGTGTTTTACAACAAACTAGGTTAGTGGGCCAACATTGATTCAGGTATCTATTTATACCACATTACAATGGGTTTGCCAGAACTCAATCACATGACAAGGAAAGAAGCCCACAAGACTCCTAACCAGAAACAAAGACAAAAACAAGTTCTGAAATGATCATGTAACCAGTGTATCCTTTCTTCAGACATAAATAACCCCTTTCACAACCACCTCTTAAGATGTACACATCTCTCCTATCCATACTTTCATTTTAAGCATAGTAAGATTCTCAAAAGTAGTTCCTGTACTACTTTTGGTGACTTCTGGGTGCGATTCGTATAGACATCTGTGCAGGAACCCGCACAGTTGTCTCTGAAATCGCCCCCGAAGTTGGACTGACATGCGGGAATGAAATTTTGTGCGTTCAGACTGAACTCGCACGATTTCAATCCCGCTATCAGTGTGAACCTGGGCTTAAAGCCCCGTACACACGGTCAGACTTTTGCCCAACAAACTTCATTTTGAGCAAGTTGGACCAACAATCCGACCGTGTGTACGCTCCATCGGAAAAACTTTTTTTGCTTTTTTCTTGTTTTCATCGGATAAAAGTTGGGTCTGCAAACGGACAAACTTTTGCCCAACAAAAGTCAGATGGAGCAAAGTCTGACCGTGTGTACAGAAAACCATCGGACTTTTGTCCGATGGACTAAACAACTAATGTTAAAATCAACCAACAATAGCAGAAGTTGACCAAAGGGTGGCGGTAAAGAGCAGAAAAGAGCAGAAAAACCACGTGATGTTGCCAAAAGTTTTGGGAAAGTTTGCAGAAAAGTCAGAGCATGTGTATGCTATGGGTGTTCCCGACCAACTCCGTTCGGACAAAAAACCACGGAAAAGTCCGATGGAAGTCCGACCGTGTGTACGGGGCTTAAGAGTACAAAATCTGGTGAAGCTCTGCATAGAAACCAATCAGCTTCCAGTTTTGTTTTGTCAAAGCTTCATTGAACAAGCTGAAGGTAGAAGCCGATTGGCTACCATGCACAGCTGCACCAGATTTTGCACTTTCCAGTTTTAGTAAATCTCCCCCTATGTGGTAAGTTTTTTTTATAGGAAAGCAGGTATTTCACACAAAGGAAGCAATACAAAGATAACAGGATACTTCTTTGTACATGGCACATATCAGGAATATGAAGTGTTGGGGTAACATATTCTTTAACCACTTGAGACCCGCGCTATAGACGAAAGACGTCTGTAGCGCGGCTCTCAAGTGCCGGGTGGACGTCCCTGGACGTCCTGCTGTGTTACATCCCGCTGCGCGCCGCCGAGGGCGCGCGGTGGGGAACAGCTGTGCCCGCCGTGTCACGTGATGCCGATGCGCGTGCCTGGCGGCCGCGATGTCCGCCTGGTACACGTGATCGGCTGTTACAGAGGCAGGACGTGGATCTCTGTGTGTAAACACAGAGATCCACGTCCTGTCAGTGAGAGAGGAGACCGATGCTGTGTCCCTTGTACATAGGGACACAGATTGGTCACCTCCCCCAGTCAGTCCCCTCCCCCACACAGTAAGAATCACTCACTAATAGGGAACATATTTAACCCCTTGATCGCCCCCTAGTGTTAACCCCTTCCCTGCCAGTCAGATTTATACAGTAATCAGTGCATATTTATAGCACTGTTCGCTGTATAAATGTGAATGGTCCCAAAATAGTGTCAAAAGTGTCCGATATGTCCGCCGCAATATCGCAGGCCTGATAAAAATCGCAGATCGGTGCCATTACTAGTAAAAAAAAAATATATAATAAAAATGTCATAATTCTATCCCCTATTTTGTAGGCGCTATAACTTTTGCGCAAACCAATCACTATATGCTTATTGCAATTTTTTTACCAAAAATATATAGAAGAATACGTATCGGCCTAAACTGAGAAAAAAAAATGTTTTAAAAAAAAATTGGGATATTGTTATAACAAAAAGTAAAAAAAATTGTGTTTTTTTTTTCAAAATTTTCTGTCTTTTTTTGTTTATAGCGCAAAAAATAAAAACCGCAGAGGTGATCAAATACCCCCCAAAGAAAGCTCTATTTGTGGGAAAAAAATGATAAAAATATCATTTGGGTACAGCATTGTATGACCGCGCAATTGTCATTCAAAGTGCGTCAGCGCTGAAAGCTGAAAATTGGTCTGGGTACGAAGGGGGTTTAAGTGCCCAGTAAGCAAGTGGTTAAATAAGACTTAATTTTATGTCTTCAACTATTCTTACAACTCTGAGCCAGCCTGACAGACTCCATCCCATTTAGTGCACTGCCTGTCACTTTACACTATCAGGATCATTCCAGTAAAGGATGGTCAGTTACAAGAATGTTTTTGTCTCATCAAAGGAAAGTATTTATAATTTGCAGGCATATCAACTGTCAGCATATAAGCAGCCAAGCATTTTAAGTTATCTTGTAAATACAGCAAACACAACATTTCTTTTTTAGATTTAAATTTGAAGTTCAGCCAAAAACTAACTACAGTGGAACCTCGGATTGCGAGTAACGTGGTTAACGAGCATTTCGCAATACGAGTACTGTATTTTTAAAAATCGTAACTCGGTTTGCGAGTGTTGTCTCGCAAAACGCGCTCGATTCAGGCCAAAGCGGTGTGCAGTACCGCATTTGGCCTGAGGTGGGGGGGCGCCAGAGCCGAGCAGAGCCGAACGTCCGATCGGCGCCGTTCGGAAATGCATAGAAAGGCCCGAGGACAGCACGGCTGACCTCCGCAAAACTCAGGAACAAAGTCTTTCCGAGGTTCGCCGAGGTCAGTCGAGGTGTCCTCGGGCCCTTTCGGCCATTTCCGCGGCTCTCCGGCGCCCCCCCCCCCCGCCTCTGGTATTGCATGCCATTGAAGTCAATGCGGAACTAATTATTTCGCTTCCAATGACTTCAATGGGGAAACTCGCCTTGATAAGCGAGTACTTTGGATTACGAGCATTCTCCTGGAACGGATTATGCTCGTAATCCAAGGTTCCACTGTAACTCTAAATCTACTGGCAGCCACATTCTAAGACTAATCTATCTAACCCTGTAAAGCAAAAATCACTATGCATACCTTTTCTGCAACCAATAGAAGAGAGAGCCGACAACGGCTGGGAAATAAATGGGAAGTGACGTCACCATAGACTTCCGGTGTCGACTGCCTCCTCTGCACACACCCTCCATAGAGAAGCCACCGCTGACAGCTCAGCATGGACGGGACTGGATCAGCTGCAGAAAAGGTATGTATAGCAATCTTTGCTTTACAGGGTTAGATAGATTAGTCTTACATAGTTACATAGTTAGTCAGGTTAAAAAAAGACACAAGTCCATCTAGTTCAACCAATAAAAACAAAACAAAAGAAAAACATACAAGCCCATATACACAATCCTATACCCACAGTTGATCCAGAGGAAGGCGAAAACCCCCAGCAAAGCATGATCCAATTTGCTACAGCAGGGGGAAAAAATCCTTCTTAATTCCCTGAGAGGCAATCGGATATTCCCTATCCCTAGTCTTAGAATGTGGCTACCAGTAGGTTTAGAGTTAGTTAGTTTTTGGCTGAACTTCTACTTTAAATATAACTACAGCCAAAAAAACATAAAAACAAAACATAAAAAATATATACAGTATACAATATATATAGAAAGTATTCAGACCCCCTTAAATTTTTCACTCTTTGTTATATTGCAGCCATTTGCTAAAATCATTTAAGTTCATTTTTTTCCTCATTAATGTACACACAGCACCCCATATTGACAGAAAAACACAGAACTGTTGACATTGTTGCAGATTTATTAAAAAAGAAAAACTGAAATATCACATGGTCCTAAGTATTCAGACCCTTTGCTGTGACACTCATATATTTATCTCAGTTGCTGTCCAATTCTTCTGATCATCCTTGAGATGGTTTACACCTTCATTTGAGTCCAGCTGTGTTTGATTATATTGATTGGACTTGATTAGGAAAGCTACATACCTGTCTATATAAGACCTTACAGCTCACAGTGCATGTCAGAGCAAATCATGAGGTCAAAGGAACTGCCTGAAGAGCTCAGAGACAGACTTGTGGCAAGGCACAGATCTGGCCAAGGTTACAAAAAAATTCTGCTGCACTTAAGGTTCCTAAGAGCACAGTGGCCTCCATAATCCTTAAATGGAAGACGTTTGGGACGACCAGAACCCTTCCTAGAGCTGGCCGTCCGGCCAAACTAAGCTATCGGGGGAGAAGAGCCTTGGTGAGAGAGGTAAAGAAGAACCCAAAGATCACTGTGGCTGAGCTCCAGAGATGCAGTCGGGAGATGGGAGAAAGTTGTAGAAAGTCAACCATCACTGCAGCCCTCCACCAGTCGGGGCTTTATGGCAGAGTGGCCCGACGGAAGCCTCTCCTCAGTGCAAGACACATGAAAGCCCTCATGGAGTTTGCTAAAAAAAAACACCTGAAGGACTCCAAGATGGTGAGAAATAAGATTCTCTGGTCTGATGAGACCAAGATAGAACTTTTTGGCCTTAATTCTAAGTGGTATGTGTGGGGAAACCAGGCACTGCTCATCACCTGTCCAATACAGTCCCAACAGTGAAGCATGGTGGTGGCAGCATCATGCTGTGGGGGTGTTTTACAGCTGCAGGGACAGGGCGACTGGTTGCAATCGAGGGAAAGATGAATGCAGCCAAGTACAGGGATATCCTGGATGAAAACCTTCTCCAGAGTGCTCAGGACCTCAGACTGGGCCGAAGGTTTACCTTCCAACAAGACCATGACCCTAAGCACACAGCTAAAATAATGAAGGAGTAGCTTCACAACAACTCTGTGACTGTTCTTGAATGGCCCAGCCAGAGCCCTGACTTAAACCCAATTGGGCATCTCTGGAGAGACCTAAAAATGGCCGTCCACCAATGTTTACCATCCAACCTGACAGAACTGGAGAGGATCTGCAAGGAGGAATGGCAGAGAATCCCCAAATCCAGGTGTGAAAAACTTGTTGCATCTTTCCCAAAAAGACTCATGGCTGTATTAGATCAAAAGGGTCTGAATACTTAGGACCATGTGACATTTCAATTTTTCATTTTTAATAAATCTGCAAAAATGTCAACAACTCTGTGTTTTTCTGTCAATATGGGGTGCTTTGTGTACATTAATGAGGAAAAAAATGAACTTAAATTATTTTAGCAAATGGCTGCAATATAACAGAGTGAAAAATTTAAGGGGGTCTGAATACTTTCTGTACCCACTGTATATATATATATATATATATATATATATAACTACAGGCATACATTTGTGTGTTTCCCACACAGCGTTCAAAACGTACTGCACCTGTGACCAGTGACCTGCAGTGGGTCTCAACATAAGTTTACTACACCCCAAACACAGGTCACAAATGAAATGTGCTTGCCTGCAGTGGATCGCTTGGTACAGAAATATAATGTGATTCGGTTGCAGTGAGTTTCCAAAAATAGAGCATGCACTACTTGTGGTGCGGCGCAGTGCAATTTGGGCCCAGTCAAAATGAAGGGTCAAATCGCACTGCACTGAACGATGTGTGAATCACACAGGAACGTGCTGCGTGTTCCTGTGCGATTCTCTGTGTGAACTGGCCCTAAAGAATTATTGAAAGAGTATCTTCACTTATGTTGAGAAAAATATACATTCCACTATGGGTAATCTATGTACATTGCAAGGATTTTAACAAACTTTGTTGCAGATTCCTAACTTTTGTTATTCTGTGTGTTTGTCTGTGTCCATGTGGAAAGTGAATCTAATGGGAGTGGTTTCATATTTATCAGTCAGCTGCTGCACTTGCAGTGCTCTAATGAGGATAATTGCAGGGTCTGCATCCCTTTATATGTGATTTCTTACAGCGCTGCAGATTGAAAAGGAAAGGTAATTTTTAATAAAATTCTATCACAATATGACTTGTGTCGCAATTGTATACACTATATTATTATTTTTTTTTTAATTTGCTATTTTTTTCCCATGAAAGTGGAATTACCCTTTAAACTGTCAGTTATTGTGTTGAGGTCTGGCTTCAATGAGGAGATTTCATTCACTTAAAGTGATTGTAAAGGCAATCATTGTTTTATGTTAATGCATTCTATGCATTTAGAGGCTCCATTCACATCTAGGCGTTGCTATTTTACAGACGTTTTTCTGGCGTTTTTTCAGGCTTTTTTGGGGTTTTTTCTCAGGCATTTTTGTACAGGCGTTTTCAAGGTTAAAAGGTCACCAATATAACAGCAGTAAAGTGCCTGTAATCTGCCAAAAAAGAAGCTCATGTACTTTTTTGAGCGACAGGCGTTTTGCTTTAGGCGCCAGAACGCTCAGATGTGAACAGGGGCCATTGAAATGAATGGGATTTGTCTTGTGCGTTTTTAGAGCTGAGGCTTAGAGCAGAAAAAAAAAAAAAAAACGCCTAGATGTGAACGGAGCCTTGTGCCTCATACACACGACCGGTTTTCCCGGCAGGAAAACTGCCATGAGAGCTTTTGGCCGGGAATCCCGGCCGTGTGTATGCTCCATCGCAGTTTTCCCGACAGAAAATCCACCGGATTCCCGGCGGTGTTCTCTTTTTTCCCGCCGGGATTCCTGGCGGGTTTTAGGCCGTGGTTTTCCTATGGGAAACACTGCGGTGGAGCATACACATGGCCGGGATTCCTGACCAAAGCTTTCATGGCAGTTTTCCTGCCGGGAAACCCGGCCGTGTGTTGGGGGAAAATGCTACCGAGCAGGTTCTCGGTTTTCCCCTCGGTTTTCCCGGCTGACTTTTTACCCCTGGAAAAAACAATCGTGTGTACTAGGCATAAGATAAAAAAACTTCTGTCTGAAGCAACCCTCCTAATACTTACCTGAGGTTCATCTAGATCCAGCGATGTTGCAGGAGTGTGTCTGACCGGGACTCCCATCCTCATTGACTGAGACAGCAGCGTGGCGCCATTAGCTCCCGCTGCTGTCAATCAAAATTAGTAAGCCAATGAGGGGAGAAAGGGGGCGGCCGGGTCGAGGCTCCGTGTCTGAATGGACACAGGGAGCTGTGGCTTGGCTCAGGTGCCCCCATAGCAAGCTGCTTGCTGTGGGGGCACCCAACATGAGGGAGGGGCCAGGAGTGCTGAAGAGGGACCCGAGAAGAGGAGGATTGGAGCTGCTGTGTGCTAAACCACAGCACATGGCAGGTAAGTATGACGTGTTTGTTATTTTTAAAGCAAAAAAACAAGACTTTACAATCACTTTAATATTCTAGAGATAACAAAAAATTAGAAGAAATCTCTTCAAAGTGATGGCAAATCCCCTTAGTCATTTGTCACTGGAAAAGGTGTCCCCTGTTGGAAGATTTCCAAGCTCTTCCTGTTCTCAGCTGTAACATTTAGAATTTTCCATCACTTTCTGTGCCAGTGGCAAGGGTCAAAAGGAGATGATGAATCTTTACAGACAGCAAAAAAAAACTGACAGGTGTCACAGGTCAGACAGGTCAGCCTTTAGTTATTAGGATTGCTAGCAGGTGGCTGAGTGGCTAGTACTCATTGTAGAGTCCTATGTTTTAATCCCACCACAGACATTATCAGCGTGAGACTTTTTATTGTATTCTTGTTTATTCAGTTTCATTCCATAATCTAAAAACACACTGTGGTAAGGGCCCTAGATTGTAAGCTCCTTTGCTGACAAGGATTGATGTGCATAACGCTCTTTGTACAGCACTGCGGAATATGCTGGCGTTATATAACTAAAATATTTGATGTGGGCATTATCCTTTTCAGAACCTGATCTCAGTAATGGGAATTCTGACATTTGCTCCCGGACTATTACTCCTCTTGACTGTGATGCTTCCCATTTGTTTCAGATAAATCTCGCTTATCTTCCCTCTCTGCTATAAGCGTGGACAATTTGCTGTGTCCATGAATATAGATGCAGGACTACACTTTGCCGTCTG
The DNA here is from genome assembly GCA_029206835.1 of Rana muscosa. NCBI lineage: Eukaryota > Metazoa > Chordata > Amphibia > Anura > Ranidae > Rana > Rana muscosa. The sequence continues at coordinate 415,948,572 of CM055127.1, read as the reverse complement.
CTTCTCCCGTAATAAAGAGATTTGCAGATTTCTAAGCCATTTAACAAACAAAACACCATTTCGGCCCAGTTGTGTGCCAAATTACTTGGAAACAAACAGCATTTACTGAAATGTACTTCCATGCATTGATCCCACCTACCCTCGCTGACTTCAGCAAAACAGCAGGAAAGTCAAATTACTTACAAAGCAGCAGTTCTAGAGAGATTGCCTCCACAAAAAAAAACTCCTCTCATTTAGCTGGCAATGTAAATATTGGTTTATATGATTTGTGTCCTGGAGAGATCAGTACTCAGCAATCTAACGAAAGGCACCAATAACAGTTTTGCTTTTAAAGTTAGGCAAAGGCTGGGGAGACGGATGTGCAGCCATGATGTGTCTGTCCTGAAGCATTTTTCTGGGGGTGGTGATCCTCTAAACAGGTATATGTGGGTTGCCTAAGGGCTCTTTCACACGGGACGGATCCGTGAAGATCCGCCCCGTGAAGCTCCGCTTGCTCAGCGGTGATCGCTCAGTTGATCCCCGCTGAGCCGGCGGATGACTGGGCGGTCCCCGCACACTGTGCAGGGACCGCCCTGTCAGAGCGCCGCTCTCCCCTATGGGGGATCGGATGACGACGGACCGTAGAGTCCGTTGTCATTCGATCCGATCCGCAGACGGAAGGAAAAATAGGGTTTTCCTCCGTCACACTTTTGCGGATCGGAGCAGGTCGGATGTCAGCGGACATGTCACCGCTGACATCCGTGGCTCCATAGGAGGACATGGAGCATCCGTTCAGGTCCGCCTAAAAAACTGACAGGCGGACCTGAACGGACTGTCCGTGTGAAAGAGCCCTAAATGTACATATTTGACTGAACTATGAGGGAAGGAGTAGAAAGAGAGGTGCTACTGCTTATGTCAGAGGGGAACAACTGGGACTGGACTAAACAGGGTCCCCCCTGCACGTAGGGTGACCACATTTCCAAACTACCATTCAGGGACACCCGCCCTTCCCAAAAATCAGCTTGTGCTGTAACGAATCAAAGCACAGTGATTAGACACAATAGTCCGGATTTATGATTTCTCCAATCACAAGCAGGGTGCGTGGATTGTGCTCCTCCAGGCATTCCCGGCCAGGACCAGTACTGTCAGTGAGTAAAGCGGTGATGTGGCGGCCTTTTTTGGGGCCATCAGATCGGCCCGGGAGTGGCTGTGTCAGTTTCATTCCAGGACACTGTATTGTCCTGGAATGAAGGTGCCCGGGACAGACCTGCAAAATGCGGGACTGTCCCGGGCAATCTGGGACAAGTGGTCACCCTACCTGCACGTGATCAGCCAGAGGGCATCTCCTGCTGCTAGAGACATGGGACAGCCAACCATGTTGGCCAAACACACAGATAATGTTAAATAGCTCCCCGTTGGGTGATAGGTGCTCACTGATACATACATACTGTAATAATTGATACTGTACAGCCGTGAACTGAATCTCATGGCCCCAGGAGCCGCACTGCTATAATTCATTTCACAACCACTACTCCATGCTTTGTTTTATTAATCTTCTGTTGTGCCGATGTGCTCCTTGCAAGGATTGACTTGACACAATGTAAGACCAATGTATGTTTTACTGTTTGTTTTTTGTTGTTTTTTTGAAAACCAATAAAAAGATTTATAAAAAAAAAAAAAAAAAAAAACATACAGGTAATGTTAATGCTGTCACATACCTCCCAAATTTCTGAGATGGGAATGAGAGACACCTATTAGCAAAAGTATGTAGGCATGGGACACACCCCCTGCCACGCCCCCTTAAAGGAGAATTGTACAAAAAAAAGATTGGTTAAACCCACTAAGTGCTTTTTTTATCACTACTATTCCTTTACATTGGCTTTTGGAATTTACAGCTGCAGCAATTTAGACATTGGATGAAATGTTTAGCACTGGGAAACACTTTTTTGATAGATAATTAGTGCACGTTATATACAACTTTATAGATCAGACCAAAATGAGGAACAAATGAGGGGGAAAGGGGGACAGAGGGACATTGCTCAAAATCAGGGACAGTCCCTCAAAATCAGGGACAGTTGGGAGGTATGGACACACACCCTGCCACGCCCCCTTGAAGGAGAATTGTACAAAAAATCAAGATTGGTTAAACCCACAAGTACTTTTTTACCACTACTATTCCTTTATATTGGCTTTTTGAATTTACAAATGCAGCAATTTAGAAATCAGATGAAAGGTTTAGTGCTGGAAAACACTTTATGATAGATAAAAAGTGCATTTTATATACAACTATATAGATCAGACCAAAATGAGGGACATATGAGGAGGAAAGAGGGACAGAGGGACATTGCTCCAAATCAGGGACAGTTGGGAGCTATGCTTTCATACAGAGAGACTAGGGTACTACAACATGATGGCAGGGGACAGGCTTTTCTACTGAGGATGTGGCTGCTTTCAAAAGAAAATAAACTGTAAGACTTTGAACAACTTTTGTTGTGATGCAACTGGAATGCATTTAGTCTATTTAAAATGGAAATTAAAGTGATATTACCCACTTGACCTCCGGAAGATTTACCTCCCTTCATGACCAGGCCAAGGCACTCCCCTGCTCATCTCTACTCCCTTGTCCAAGCAAACAGACTAACTTTAGACTGCATTGTTGACTCTGTTCACAGCTGTTTCCTGTGAAGACTGAAAGTTCAGGGAAGCAGCATTGAGAAAGCAGGATCCAGCAGTATGGAAAGTTAGAAACTGAAAGTGCTGGGGAATGAAGTTCAACATCATTTAATGAGGAATATTTATTTTGTTGTGCTCAATGTGTTAAAAATGCTGAAGGTTTAAAACTACTTTAAGTTAGGCTTTAAAGAGACACTGTCACCTTGCCCATCAGGGCAAAGTCACAGTGTAGTTTGCAAAGAGACCCCACTGACCCACTGATACCTACCTTGACAATGCTTTGCTGACAAACATTACTGAAGACATGGGGAGCATTTGATCCCCTGTCATGTAACAATACTTGGGTCTAGTAGCCAATGGCTAGGACTGAGCACTGTCATATACAGAGGGAATGATGTCACTGCTACCTAGCATCTGACATCACCTGTTAGTGGTAGAGGACAAGACACTGTCACAGTCCTTTAAATGGGCACAGTGACAATGTTTCTTAACAGTACCTTTCGCTAGAAATGCCTGAACTCAACAATTTGGAGGGCTGTCCACGTGCTTTTGGCTATAGCGATGGGTGTGATCATCTGTCCACAATAATTTAGCTAAAGAGTGATTTCTTGTCTTTTTAACCAACCACACAGGTTCACTTTAAGCACAACTAGTAGGTTCTTCAAAGAAAACCAATAGCTTCTTTGAGGGGGCACAGTGACTTAGTGGTTAGCACTTATAATTCAGCAGCACTGGGGTACATGGTTTGATGCCCAGCCAAGATGCTAACTGCATAGAGTTTGCATGTTTGTGTGGGGATCCTCTAGGACCAGGGTAGTCAAACTCAATTTCATTGAGGGCTACATCAGCATTATGTTGCCCTCAAAGTGCCGGCTGTATTTGTAAGACTTCATAAATTTATCCAGCCTTTTTTTTTTTTTAGAATAGGTGCAGGAACTCAACCACAGCCCCCCCCCCCCATCGCCCCGTTGGAACGCGTGACGCACTTAAATGAATATATAAAACAGTGCAATATAAAAAAGACACTCAAATATTAAGTAAGAACAGTTAAAAGTCCTCATATATACAAAATGTCTATACGCGAAATACAAGTGAAAACTTGTGCAACTGAGTGTCCTAAAGCAGTGTTTCTCAACTCCAGCCCTCAAGGCGCCCCAACAGGACATGTTTTCAGGATTTCCCTCAGAGTGAACAGCTGTGGCAATTACTAAGGCAGTGAAACTGATCAAATCACATGTGCAAAATTAAGGAAAGACTAAAAACATGACCTGTTGGGGCGCCTTGAGGACTGGAGTTGAGAAACACTGTCCTAAAGTCATTCAAAAATGGAGGCAATGGTGAAATTCAAAGGTGAGTGAAAACTTTGAAGGAAAAGTGTTGACGGTGAGAAGATGAAGAGAACCACCACCAATAGGTAAGGAGTTTACCAGATACAGGTGGGTGTGGCCAAATTGCACTGTCAGTGGCAGTGGGAGGATCTTAAAGGGGCAGAAAATACCAGGAGTGTGTTATGTGCGGAGTTTAGGGAGTGCAGTTCCAGGGGTGCCCTATGCACAGAGTGCAGAGTTTAGGGTTGTGCTCTGTACCAAGCGCAGGATTCAGGGGTGTGCTATGTACAGAGTGTAGAGTTCAGTGGGGCCAAGCGTGGGATTCAGGGGTGCGCTATGCACAGAGTGCAGAGCTCAGGGGTTTGCTACGTACAGAGTGCAGAGTTCAGGGGTTTGCTACGTACAGAGTGCAGAGTTCAGGAGTGCAATGTGTACAGAGTGCAGATTTCAGGAGTGAAATGTGTACAGAGTGCAGGGTTTAGGGGTGTGATATGCACAATGTGCAGAGTTCTGGCTGAAAAAAAAAAGCCCATGGTGTGAGGGCCACATGAAATGGCTTGGAGGGCCGGATTCAGCCCGCGGGCCTTGTGTTTGACACCTGTGCTCTAGGTACTTTGGTTTCCTCTCACATTCCAAGTAAATCCAGATAGGTTAATTGATTTCTAACTATATTGGTCCTAGAATGTGTGTACAAGTTGGTTATGCACATGTGTTACCACATTATGCATTCTAGTCCCAACTGTGAGCATTGGGGGAGGGTTGATGAAAGACCTGGTGGTCTACCTAATTAAAAAAAAATTGGCACAAAATTTCTACGGCAAAAAGCTTTTGTGTATATCATACATGGTACCAGTATACATACCGTAACTTCCTTGAAATAATGAAAAACAATGTAAAAGAGTTTACAAATTAAAAAATAAAAATCCCTATACAATCCACCACAGAGATGAGTTGCAAATCAAAACATATACAGATCAACATGACCCTAGGAGAGACTGATGTCAAGCGATAACAACCCATGCAAAGCCACGCATTAAAACTATTTTATGAGAAACACATAATACAAGGTTATTCCTGGCTAAAAGGGACCCCTGTGGTCCATATTCTTGCAGCGCCTTCATTTAAAGAGAAGTCATGCAAGGTGCAGTGGAAAAAAAAAATGAAATCGTTAGCTGGCCACGATCAGTAAACAAGAATCCTAACAAGTCCTAACACCTCTTTGTTCTAAGCAGGGCCATCAGCCGTAAAGAAAGATCATTACTTCAGAATGTGATCTTTCAGGCCTCGTGTTGCCACAGAAATAAAAATAAAAAATAAAAATAGCAACAAGATATTAACAATTGCAGTTCAAGCTGGGAGTGACTGTTCTGTTTCAATTCAATGACACCACTAATGGCTTCTAAGCAGCTCCCTGAAATCCAGCAGCTGTCAAGTCAATGCATCACAAGAAACGGTTATGCACTCCCATAAGAAAATGCTACACATCAGGATATTTGGCACAACATCTGCTCCTCTCCAGTGCAGATAGACAAAGCTCAGGGATGGCAGAGGCAGAAAATAGATGAAAAAAACCAACCATACATATCTCTATCTGCATATGTAAACGTATGGCTGTCTTCTACAAATTTGAATTCTAGACTAAAAACGGGAGATGTGATCTTTTCACGGGTCTATATTTCTTTTCATGCCGTGATGTATTCACTTAAATTAATTAAAGTGATTCCATCGCCTAAAAAAATGCTCAAAAATTAAAGAATTCATTTTTAAATAGTTACATTGGTCAAGCTTGGACCAATGTAAGTATGTTCTGTGTATGCCATATCTGTAGCATCCCCTTAGAAGCTGGAAATCACTGTAGTAGCCACGGCTACTACAGTGATCTCCACTAGCCAAGCAGCTGCCCTGCTCCTTGTGAACACAGGAGGTCACTAGGATGGCAGGGGCATCGTTCAGAGAAAATTTAACATTTTTTCAAAGTATGAAAAGCATTCTCTGATTGGATTAAAGCGGAGCTCCGCCGTAAAAAAAAATATTAAAAGCCAGCAGCTACAAATACTGCAGCTGCTGACTTTTAATATTAGGAAACTTACCTGTCCTGGAGTACAGCGACTTCGGCAGCAGAAGACGAGCAATCGTTTGTCTCTCGGCTGCCCCCACCGCCATCATGGGTGAGGGAATCAGGAAGCTAAGCGTTGCGGCTTCACTTCCCGGTTACCTACTGCACATGTGCCAGCAGCGCTGCGCATCTTTCACTGGTCGCCGCTGTGTTCAGGGAGCCGTGTGTTTCCCAGAACACAACGGGGGGGGGGGGTACCGGGAAGTGACGCACTACCCGCAGTCTTCCCGGAAGTGGGTGCAAATACCTGTATCTGCACCCCCCTCCCCCCTGAAAGGTGCCAATTGTGGCACCGGAGGGGGGGAGGAATCCGGACAGCGGAGGCTCCACTTTAGGGTGGAGCTCCGCTTTAAGAAGAAGAGTGGGGCAGTGACATCACAAACTCTGCTTCATCCAATCAGAGAACGCTTCGCGTACTTTGAAAAAAAGGCACCTACGGGTGACCTTCTGTGTTCATTAAAGAGGTGTTCCACCCGCAAAAGTTTTCTTTTTAAAAGTCAGCAGCTACAAACACCGTCCATCGGATCGAGTGCAGGCGCCGCCATTCTAACTAAGGGAAACCGGCAGTGGAGCCTTGCGGCTTCACTGCCCATTTCCTACTGCGCATGCGAATGGGTAGCTTGTCTTCTGGGACACACACAAGTCCCAGAAGACCTGTGTGTGTCACTCATAAAAAGGTAGGAAGGAAAAAAAATGTTTAATATCCAAATATGGGGGGGTTGTTTTTTTTTGTTTTTTTTTGGGGGGGGGGGGGTAGTGGGGGGGGGAGGAAGGAAATGAGGAAGGAGGAATAGAGGAGCTCTTGATAGACATCCTCTGCCTTTAAGATTAAGGTAAAGGTGGAAAGAGAAATAAATGCAAATATAGGTGAACATATACTGTGAAATATGATAGAGCACTATGTTAATCTAAGGGTACTTATAATAGGGGAAGATAGATGTGTATATATATATATATATATATATATATATATATATATATATATATATATATTCAGATGGATTGTGAATATGATTATGTATTTTTTTTCATCCTGTTTTGTTTCCTGGATAATTCCTCCTTTTCAGATATAAAATAAAAGATATAAATAATGAAAAAAATATCCAAAGATGAGGGGTGGAGGGGTGGTCTTTCGTTTAAGACCACCTCTCAAAAGTGGGTGGAACTCTGCTTTAAGCAGCAGGATAGCCGTTTGGCACAGGACCCGGACGTTAGTGGAGACCACTGTAGTAGTGGTACCTACTACAGAGATTTCTAACTTCCAGCTTCCATGTATCAAGTTGCACCAATGTAAGTATGTAAAAATATCCATACCTGGATTTCAGCTTTAAATAAAAGATTAAAAAGGTTAAAAAAGAAAGGGCAACTCCAGAAGCTAGGGCATCCTTTCTCAAACTTTTTACCCCAGAGGAACTCCTAAAACCATTTTCATTTCTCAGGGAACCCTTAGGCACCGTTCACACCTCTGCTTGAAGCTTTTAGGCCTAAAACGCTCAACAAGCCAAATCCCATTCATTTTTATGGCCCCTGTTCACATATGAGTGTTCTGTCACCTGAAGCAAAATGCCTAAAGCTCCAAAAAGTACATGAGCTTCATTTTTGGGAGATTACAAGCATTTTTGGCCCCATAGACTTCAATAGAAACGCCTGACTTAAGCGTTTTAAAAGCGTTTTGTCTCTCGTTTTCTGCTCAAACAGCAGCTCTCCACCTCTCCCTCTCCTCCTCCTAGTGCTTTCAATTGGCTAAACAAAAACGCCTGAAGCTGTAAAATGCTTGTAATATGGTTCTAAATCGTTTTTAAAAAGCTTGTAAAAATCTGCAAAAAAGCTTAAAAAAACGCTTGAAAAACACCAGTAGATCGATATGCTAAGGCGTGAATGGAGCCTTACTAAAACCAATTAATGAGGTTCACTGCGTTTACTATGCTTCAGTTTGTGAATGAACTAGAAGCTCCTCAGCGCAGAGCACTTCCCATTCATTCACTTTCCAGTGCAGCTGAGGCTGCAGAGAAAGGGACTGGGGACACTCTGTCCTCAGTACTTGTCTCTGTCCCAAAAGTGGGACATCGGAGGTCTGTTTAAACCCCTGATATTTCACCAAAGCCAACAGGCCTCCAAAAAAATAATAATATATACTGTAAATTATTTTTTAAAATTGTAAAAAAGAATAATAAAAATAAAAAACTACCGACAGTGTCCTCTGTCCTACTGACAGGTTCACTTTTATAAAGGTATGTGTGCCTGTGTGTGATTATATATATATTTATACACACACATGCACACACACACACGTATTTGTGTTTGAGCTTTGGGGTGCACACCCCAAAGGCAATAGGCTGTGCACCCCATGCAAGTAAAATTTCAACCACTTTGTGGGGTTTTTACTGCCATTATATAGTGTGGCATCCAAGCAACACTCCTGTTTAAGGCCACTCCAACAACAAGCCACGCCCATCATAGTTTGTCATTTTTACATAAACCAATTTACTTTGCGGTAGGGGTCAATACAGTATGTTGGAGTCTATCAGGGGTTTAAAGCAAAAAAGCAGTTCTGGTTGCAACACTCATCTCTTCTCCAGATGTCCTCACTAGTAGTCCCTTTCCATCACTAGATGTCCTCGGTTTTCACATCCTGTTAGTGCAGTGCACATAATCCGGCCCCTGAGGAGCCGTCACCACAGTGCCCTGCACTAACATACAGAGGAGCGCTGACATTATCACATCAGCACCGCTTTCTGCATTGAGGATGTCATATGACCAGGCTAATTAAAAAAGTATATTAAATAGAGTTTAATACACATGTGGGGGGTCCTGGGGAGAAAGGGGGATAGCAGAGCCTGCAGTTGGTCTTTTGGGCATTCAATTTTGCCAAATATTTGCATATTTCTTAAAAAAGACAAACATTGTGCTAAAGGAAGGCCTTGCTTTCACATGTAAGAGAAAGATAAAGCCTATCAGGTTTGATTTTGGCTGTATTTCTGAGGTACTTTCAGGATTTATCAGCCTGGAACATGTAAAGCTACAGACAATACACGATTGTGTGATAAGGGATGGACGGGAATGTCTCATTACTGCAAATCTTATCTACACCAAGAGGAAAAAGGTAAAAATAACAGTTATATAGAGACTTTCATGGTTATATTCAAATTGTTTTTTACATTTAGAGTAAAACGAATAAAGACATTTTTTTTCTTCAGGGCGAGAAATGTAAAATTATTGATATTCCTTAAAGCAGCATATAAGTAGTTAGATTGGTATATTAAAAGTGAGAAGAAAAGAGGTACAGAACTAACAGGTCCACCCACACTGTATTTCCTTCCTGCTGACCCCAAGGCACCCAATAAAATCACTCAGATTGGCATTACTCAATTTTATCTCTTTATTTTAGTATAATTTTTACCTTTTGGGGTTTCTAAAAGGGAATGTTCAGTCTTTTCAATACAATTTGTGATAATTAGAACATGATCAGCCTGATGTAGACACTATTACCATAATGTGTGAATGTTTTCAGTACCTTATTTCTATGTATAATTTGCAAATTTATATATATTTTTAGATATACAGATATATATCTATATATCGATATATAAATATATATATATATATATATAGTTGTCTGTTGAACCGGTGTTCCGTCAGATATGGTGACCCGTCAGAATTAGTAACGGAAGTGACTTTTCGTCGCCGCCATCTTGCTACACCCCGCACTCGTCTACAGTAAGGATACACGGAGAAGGGGCCAAGCTGACATCTTGTTACACCCTCCAGAGTTTTGCATTACACAGTTATTTTTAACAGGAAACAGAGCTTATAGGGTGAAATATAGTATTTAGAAATCCCTCGGACTGTTTACATGTTGAATTTTAAAAGCAGCAGCAAACCTGCTGATCTCACAGGTTTGCTAATGTGACCGAACAACGCTGCTTTTATAATTCAACATGTAAACAGTCCGAGGGATTTTTAAATACTATATTTCGCCATACCTGCTCTGTTTCCTGTTAAAAATAACTGTGTATTACAAAACTCCGATGGGTGTAAGAAGATGTCCGCTTGCCCCCTTCTCCGTGTACCCTTACTGTAGACGAGTGCTCGGTGTAGCAAGATGGCGGTGACGAAACGACAGTTCTGTTACCAATTCTGATGGGTCACCTAATCTGACGGAACACCGGCTGGCACCGCCTGACATCCGGCGTGTGTGTACAAGGCTTTACTGATTCTCCCTTACAATGCATGACTATGAGTCACAATGCACTCCCTGTGTATCTTATCTTAAAGTGGTTGTATACCCTTTGATACAACTTGCACCTACAGGTAAGCCTACATTAAGGCTTACCTGTAGGTGCTTGCAATATCTCCTTAACCTACATGGTTAAGGAGATATTTGCAGAAAATCGGGCACCGATGTCTACGGCGCATGTGCGCCGTAGACAACGGCGCAGCTGTACTTTCCCTTGAATGGGAAAGTGCCAGAAACACGCGCATGTGCGGTGATCGTGCCGGTCCACGCGCATGCGCGGGAGTGACGTCATCGCTGCTCCGAACAGTCATAGCGCCAGAGCGCTGATACCCGGAAGTCACTCATGGCAGCGGCAGAGGAGAGGAACGAGGGTCACTTTGGGGGCTCCGATGTAAGGTAAGTAATTCATAATGAGCCAGTATGCTAGTCATACTAGCTCATTATGCCTTTGTCTTGCAGGTTTTTTTTTTTTTTTAAATGTTGTTTTGGGTATACAACCGTTTTAACAGTTGGTAAACAGGAATAAAATAATTGCACTGGGCCAATAAGTGCTCCCTCTAGTGTCTAATCTAAATATTTAGAAAAGGCATATTTTCTCCCTCAATATTGGGACTTTAAAGCAGGGGTCTCAAACTCAAATTGCCTGGGGGCCACATGACAAGTTTTCATATCCCATGGGGGCCGCTTGCAAACTTTCAAACTTAAAAAACAATAAACTATATACAGTTGTAGTTACTGCACTGGTGTCAGAAAACGCACTATTAACCCCCAGCACTGGTGTCAGAAAACGCATTATTAACCCAGCACTGGTGTCAGCAGACGCATTATTAACCCCTAGCACTGGTGTCAGCAAACGCATTAAAGAGGATGTCCACACACATTTTTTTTTTAAAAGCCAGCAGCTACAAATACTGCAGCTGTTGACTTTTAAAAAATGGACACTTACCTGTCCAGGGCGCCCGCGATGTCGGCAGACGAGGCTGAGCAATCGCTCGGTCTTCAGATGCTGCCGCCGCCATGCTCGTTAAGGGAATCAGGTAGTGAAGCCTTGCAGCTTCACTGCCTGGTTCCCTACTGCACATGCGCTAGTAGCGCGGCGTGCCGTCACTGGTCCCCGCTCTCTCCTGGGAACAGTGTGTTTCCCAGGAGACAGCGGGGGGGGGGACGGGAAGTGGCGTAGACTCCCATGGGAGTCTATGCCCGGAAGTGGGTGAAAGGTGCAAATCTGTCACCGGAGGGGGGGAGGGTTCCGAAAAGCGGAAGTTCCATTTTTGGGTGGAACTCTACTTTAATAACCCCCAGCACCGGTGTCAGCAAACGCATTATTAACCCAGCACTGGTGTCAGCAGACGCATTATTAACCCAGCACTGGTGTCAGCAAACGCATTATTAAACCCAGCACTGTTGTCAGCAGACGCATTATTAACCCAGCACTGGTGTCAGCAGACGCATTATTAACCCCCAGCATTAATTACCCCCCACACTGCACAAATAGCCCCACACTGCACAATTACCACCCCCCCACTACACAATTACCCCCCACACTGCACAATTACCCCCAATACTGCACAATTACCCCCCACACTACCCAATTATCACCCACACTGCACAATTACCCCCCCCCACACTGCACAATTACTCCCCACACTGCACAATTACCCCCCACACTGCACAATTACCCCCCACACTACACAATTACCCCCCACACTGCACAATTACCCCCCACACTGCACAATTACCCCCCACACTACACAATTACCCCCCACACTGCACAATTACCCCCCACACTACACAATTACCCCCCCACTGCACAATTCTCCTCCACACTACACAATTACTCCCCCCCCACACTGCACAATCAACCCCACACTACACAATTACCCCCCACACTGCACAATCACCCCCCACTGCACAATTACCCCCCACACTCCATAACATACCCCCCACTCACTCACCTCTCCTGGCAGTCAGGATCGTCTGCCTCCCAAATTCTCTCCTGTCCCCTCCTGTGACAGGGCATGCAGAGAACACAATCTCCCTCACTGAGGTGGCAGCGCATGGTGGGCGAAGCGATGGGCGGGGCGATGGGCGGATCCTTCCTCCGCTCTGTCCTCTCTCTGGGCTGCAGCAGCGTGCAGCGGAGAGGACAGAAGAGATGGAGAGGTAACGCTGTTCGGCGCCTCCCACCTCTGAGGAGCATGTGCATTGAAAAAAACAAGTCCAGGATCGGCCTTGCCTGCGTGCCATTTTAACCGGTCCACGGGCCGCAAATGGCCCGCGGGTCGGTACTTTGAGACCCCTGCTTTAAAGGCATAAGAGAGTAACCAATGTTTGCATTAAAATTCAAAGTTTAATTATACCAAGTTGATTAACAAAAAGTAGAAAAACATATAATTATCAAAAATACAATACGTAATAAAAAATTAGGAACATATTACCACACCATCATTTTTCACATAATAGCTATCCAGGATCTATAAAAAGAATTGCATAAACATATCCGATTGGACATACATGCGTTTATTTTTGTCGTATTTTTTTATTTACTTATTAGGGACTACAGTGTAAGCCCATTTGGGCTTTATACTTTTACGTCCTGTTTGAGACAGTCTGGCAGAACACTACTCATCGTTTGATCATTGGTATGTAGTTTAATAGGATTACAGGCTTTTATACTACTCCCTCACCTATATTACATATATATATATAAATACTATATACACATCTTGTTGATTGTTTAGTCTTTCCTCAGTGATGCCATATAGTCCCATTGCATATCTGCCAGGACCCCCTTGATCTGTTTCCTGAGACCCTTTTCCATCCTCTCCAACAATCTCCTTTAGGGGGTTTTGATGCATGCCAATTGAGATGGCACCTGTCTGAATCCTTGCTTTTAATCATTATATCCATTGTTAAGTCATAGGTTTGAGGACATTGTAAGTACTGCTTTAAAACCTCACTTGCTGTCATAGAAGCCACCAATTTATACAGTTTAATAAATGTTTGTAACATGATTTTTATTTTTGTGAAAAGAACTATCCCTGAGTAAGGAGCCAAGTAACTCTGAAACGCGTTGGATATGTTTATTCAATTATTTTTATAGATACTGGATAGCTGTTATATGAAATATTATGGTGTGGTAATGTGTACCTCATTTTTTATTACGTATTGTATTTTTGATAGTTATATGTTTTTCTACTTTTTGTTAACCAACTTGTTATAATTAAACTTTACATTTTAATGCAAACATTGGTTACTCTCTTATGCCTTTAAAGTCCCATTATAGAGGGGGAAACTATGCCTCTCCATGTATCCTAGCTATGTGTCTATACTAAGCAGATATTTGAACCTCCATTTATTCTCAATCTACATATTTAATACAGTATGCTTTAAGCAGAGACATACCGTATATACTCGAGTATAAGCCGAGTTTTTCAGCACATTTTTTTGTGCTGAAAATGCCCCCCTCGGCTTATACTCGAGTCACCTTTTTGCGCCTGATCTCCCAAACTTTGGGGGCCGGCCGTAGGTCCCTTGTACCCCACACTTGGCACACATGTAGCTCCACTCTTCCTCTACAAGTGTGCAAAGTTTTTTGTCCGGGGGACCTAGGGCCGGGGAGCACAGATTTTTCAAAGCCGGGCACCCCTTCCATATACTCCCATGTTAAACGGTAATTTCTACGGTGACTTTGGGGACCTAATACCGGCCGGTCGTAGGTCCCCTGGACCCGAAACTTGGCACACATGTAGCTCCATTTATTTATAAAAGGTTGCCAAGTTTTTTGTCTGGGGGACCTACGGCTGGGGATCACTGAGTTTTCAAAGCTGGGCACTCCTTCCATAGACTCCCATGTTAAACGTCAGTCTAGTCATGGGCACAGTGAGGCATGGACACAGTGAGGCATGCACATGGACACAGTGTTGCAATGTGAGGCACAGTGAGGCATGCAGATGGACACCCTAGGCTTATACTCGAGTCAATACGTTTTCCCAGTTTTTTGTGGTAAAATTAGGTGCCTCGGCTTATATTCTGGTCGGCTTATACTCGAGTATATACGGTAAATGCTCGAATTGACCATGTTTTGCTAATGCTGTGCAGCAGGGAGCAGAGAGGCATGTGTCACCGACGTCACCCCTTTTACTCTGCGTACCACGAGTGGTTCAAGCCACGCTTTCAGATCGCTCTACTGCAGGGTAGTCTTCCCGGTCACGATTGCAGACTGACAATGGTGAGAGTTGGCAGTAAGGAGGATGGTTTATGTGGACAGCTTTACCCCGGATCCCTGCATACTTAGATGTGCCTCTTTTAATTATCAACCGTGTGAGTTGCTAAATGTTGTACCTTCATTAAATGTAACCATATTGCTACACTTAGAGGCACCTCTCTTCTCTTTTATACTCTGTAGCTCCTGCTGGATTTCGCTTCTAATCTCTTTGTGGAGGTTTCCATTTGTGAATGGACATTTTATGGTTACACAACCTATCACATTGCTATAATCTTTTTATATGGACTATAAACTGAAGGACCTATGAATAAATGGTTGTGGAACGAATCATTTGAGTTTCCATTATTTCTTATGGGGAAATTCGCTTTGATATACAAGTGCTTTGGATTACAAACATGTTTCTGGAACTAATTAACTCGCAATCCAAGGTTTTACTGTATATATATATATATATATATATATATATATATATATATGTAAAAGTGACTCTGTGATGACAGGGTCACTTTAAAGTCCTTCAAATAAGGTGAACATGTATATGAATTCACCACTTGCAAACACAAAGTATATCATCACCAGGATGCTTCAAGCGACATGTTTCAAGTTCCCCTGCTCTACACACTATTCTATGAGATGTAAGGTACAGTATAGAGCTACTGCCCCCAAATACATCTATACCACCAGATGTTGCAAAGCTTTTAAATCGAAATACTTCAGTGACTTCCGATATATCATTAATCTCCGACACATCCTGTCATATGTATTCAGATCAAGAGTTGGGTTTTACATGCTCTTGTTGCTTCATGAATATATTGTTGACTACAGCAGAAATGACTAAATTGCAGTGAATATCAGTGCTGACATGCTGGGGAGATTTAATCTAACCCCTCCATGATGGGAGCATAATTGGGCATATTTAATAGACTGCTAATAAAAATCTTCTATAATCCATAGCAACCAGATCAAATTGTAAGTGTCATTTTTCTAATGAACTGAAAAAGTAGTTGTACACTGGACTGGTCAATATGGTATGACGAACATTTTATTTAAATTTTTTGCTCATATTAATATTTATTTCTTTATACCTTAACTGATTACCATTGCCATGGACCTATTAGAATGTAAAATACTTTAATTTCAGTGGAAGCTCGTTTATGAAAAATGCTAATTAGCTGTAGCTGCTGTCCACAGTATCCAATCAGCTTGCACTAGGAAAATGAAAGTAGTCTGATTGAACAAAATTAGCCCTTGTCCCTGGACTTCTTCAATGACACCGGATTATTTCACAATATAACCCAAACTATAAGAGAATGTATAGCCGTTGCAATACTTTTTTAATTAACATCCTCCTAAACAGGCTGGGATACGCCTTGAAACATGTTGTAGTTACCACAATAAAGTTTACTGCTAATACAATGGGTGTATGACAGGATAGTTCAGTTCCATCTATACAGCATATCAGAGCAATAAAGCTCTGGGAGTGCTTGATATGCTATATGTGAAAAAGTGCATTGAGCTGCATTACACTATAGAGCAGCCATTCTTTCTCTTTATTTATGTATTTTTACCTATATAACTTTTTTTTTTTTTTTACCTATGATGAACCCTTGAATTCATTTTCAGGTCTTGGGGATGCCTTTCTAAAACCAGGTAACTGTAGGTCAGTGGGAAAATGTCCCTTAAATTGGTGGCCATTAAGTGGTGGTCAAAAGGCCAGACAGTCAAAGCAGATCATTGGTGTCATGTAGCTGACTGTGCTAAGTGGTGTTGGCTCCGGGACTATGCAGGCACCGTCAAATGGGAGGTCAACGAGCCACAGCTTAAAGTGGTTGTAAACCCACTTTTTCAACTTGCACGAAATATCTCCTAAACCTACACGGTTTAGGAGATATTTACTAAAAATGAAAGGCGCCGCTGTCTACGGCGCATGTGCGCCGTAGACAACGGCGCATTCATGGGGTTAATCCCATTCACAAAATCGGCTACTTCCCAGCAATCGCTGGGCGTAGCCGATTGTGACGGGTCTCGCGCGCATGCGCAGAGTGACGTCTCCGCCGCTCCGGCCAATCACAGCGCCGGAGCGGCGCTGTGATTGGCTGGTGCGGCGATACCCGGAAGTAACCTTCCGGCTATCGCCGCAGCGATGGATGCGGCTGAAGAGGGAGACGAGGACGGCTTCGGGGGCCCCGATATAAGGTAAGTGATGCATAATGAGCTATTATGCTAGTCATATTAGCTCATTATGCCTTTCTCTTACAGGTGGTTATGGAAAAAAAAAATATATAGGGTTTACAACCACTTTAAAGATTCTCAAGCAAACTTTTGGAGGAACCCTAGAGTTCAGTGGAACCCTGGTTGAGAAAAGGTACTAAAGAGCTGGCCATACATTATACCATTTTCTTATTCAGCTTCCTTTAGATTTACTTTAACTATGTACATAGTTACATAGTTACAAAGTTGGTAAGGTTGAAAAAAGACACAAGTCCATCCAGTTCAACTTATGGTGTGTGTGTATGTGTTTATGTCAATAGTACATCCTATACCCCTATATGTTGTGGTTGTTAAGATGCCCATCTATCGACATTCCCTGCTGATACCTCTGCTTGTGCAAGAGAATTCCACATCCTTACCGCTCTGACAGTAAAAAACCCTCTACGCAGTTTAAGGTTAAACCGCTTCTCTTCCAATTTTAATGAATGGCCGCGTGTCTTTTTTAATTCCCTTTCACTGAATATTTTTTTCCCACCAGTACGGTATTTGTACATTGATATCATATTCCCTCTCAAGCGTCTCCTCTCCAGAGAGAATAAGTTCAGTGCTTGTAGTCTTTCCCCATAGCTGAGATCTTCCAGTCTCTTTATTAGCTTTGTTGCCCTTCTCCAGACACTCTTCAGTTCCAGCACATCCTTTCCGAGGACTGGTGCCCAGAACTGGACAGCATATTCAAGATACGGCCGGACCAGAGTCTTGTAGAGTGGGAAAATTATCGTTTTATCTCTGTAGTGAATTCCCTTTTTAATGCGTTTAGGTTTGATCTCATATTATTTGGTTTTGGTAAATCTAACAGAAAATCGTACAAGAACATTGTATAATGTATGACCAGGTGATTGAATTTCTTACTGGGGAGAACAGAGTCAGTCTGCGTCATGGTTAGATGTGCCCTCTATGCATTAATTTTGGATACTGCTAACCCATCGGTATTGGGCAGCAGAAGAGAGATATCTACTCCAAACAATTTTTTTACTAATACCTTATCCTTTAGAGTTGAGCTCCTTTGTTGAATAGCAGGGATTTACGTGGTCTTTAAATATTTTAAATTAACGTGACAATGAGATCAGTTTTATTTAAATAATCCCTTCTATATGTACTAATGCTTTAAAATACCTCAAGCAATTTGTAGCGATAATGTACCTAGGGCAGGCGTATTATTCATTACCTACACAGGCACTGCAGCAGTGCAAGTCTACGAGTCAACTGACTCACTAAAATAATGCACTCTCTGCGTGGTGGGTGTCTTATCTCAACAGTTGTTAGGAGAGAAAGAACAGTAACTGTACCACTGTACTACGCTGAAGATGTAGGCAGGGAGATTTTTAGTGAGTTGCAAGTTACACATGGCTGTTTTAAAATGTATCCAGACAAAAATTTTCTTACATTTATTTTTGTGTCGAGTAAGGATGCCCTTCTTCAGCCTGAATTCCCCACCAACCACCTTCTTCAGCCCAAATTCACTGTGCGCCACCTTTTTCAGCCCAAAATTCCCTGCCCCCATCTTCTTCAGCCTAAGATCACTGCCCCCATCTTCTTCAGCCTAAGATCACTGCCCCCATCTTCTTCAGCCTAAGATCATTGCCCCCATCTTCTTCAGCCTAAGATCATTGCCCCATCTTCTTCAGCCTAAGATCACTGCCCCCATCTTCTTCAGCCTAAGATCACTGCCCCCATCTTCTTCAGCCTAAGATCACTGCCCCCATCTTGTTCAGCCTAAGATCATTGCCCCCATCTTCTTCAGCCTAAGATCATTGCCACCATCTTCTTCAGCCTAAGATCATTGCCCCCATCTTCTTCAGCCTAAGATCATTTCCCCCATCTTCTTCAGCCTAAGATCACTGCCCCCATCTTCTTCAGCCTGATTGAAAATCTCTGTCAGTACTAGTGTTTACTTGGAAGACCCTAGGAATAAATGGGATTGCTGAGTGCATGTGTGGGCCTGGACTGAAAGATTTTAGAGAAGGGGCTAAGTGATGTAGGCATCTCCTGCTGGTTTGATAACAAGTATAAGAGTGTGAAAAGGTAAGGGGGGTGCTCTGATATAAGTGTAACCATTGAGGGTCTTTTAAATACTTTAAAACCATTAAAACCAATAAGCTGCACTGCCTGCCTTCTCTACTTTCTCGCTTTGTAACCATTTACCCCAAAAAATATTTAGGTAGGCTTGAACATGTCTTGCCTCAAATGGTATTCAATTATTAAAACTCTGTGCATGGAAGATGCAGATAATCGCTGAATTTACACAATGATAATCTGTTGTTTTAGAAATCGGAATTGTCTTTGGATCTGTATCAACAAATTCTCATAGTTTATAATATGACAGGATCAGTGAGCTTCTCCTGCATGTATAATTTAGAACCATCTGCTGCAAATGGTATTTCACTATTTAAATATTTCCCTCTATCTAGATTTTCACTTAATTGGCAGAGAAAAAACATTTTTAGCCAGAAAAGACACTCCTTTTTATATACTTATTTATTTTGAGCTAAAACAGAATTGAAAAAAAAAAAAAAACACATACCTGGGGAAGTTTAAGGGTGCATATTTTTTCACTTTCTGTTCTGATCTGTATAATATTAAAAGAAAATGAATATATATTTTATGAAGGTTATATTGATCACATGTAAGCATTATGGTGATCAAAAATAAGGTCCATTACTTGACAGTAATCTCTGTAAGTATCCCTAAACCTTGTGGATAGCCTTCTCAGAAGAGTTGAGGCTGTCATAGCCACAAAAGGTGGGCCAACTCAATATTGAACCCTACAGACTAAGACTGGGATGACATTAAAGTTCACGTGCGTGTAAAGGCAGACGTCCCAATACTTTTGGTAATATAGTGTATCTTCCTTACACCAATAATTGGTGTCAGTTTTATGTTTTACACATATATTTCCACAAAGCTATGAATAAACTGACAGGCCGGGCAAGGAGAGCATTAATCAGAGAAGCAGCCAAGAGGCCCATGGTAACTCTGGAGGAGCTGCAGAGATCCACAGCTCAGGTGTGAGAATCTGTCCACAGGACAACTATTAGTCGTGCACTCCACAAATCTGGCCTTTATGGATAAGTAGCAAGAAGAAAGCCATTGTCGAAAGAAAGCCATAAGAAGTTCCATTTGCAGTTTGCGAGAAGCCATGTGGGGGACACAGCAAACAGGTGGAAGAAGGAGTTCTGGTCAGATGAGACCAAAATTAAACTTTTTGGCCTAAAAGCAAAAAGCTATGTGTGGCAGAAAACTAACACTGCACATCACCCTGAACACACCATTCCCACCGTGAAACATGGTGGTGGCAGCATCATGTTGTGGGGATGCTTTTCTTCAGCAGGGACAGGGAAGCTGGTCAGAGTTGATGGGAAGATGGATGGAGCCAAATACAGGGCAATCTTAGAAGAAAACCTGTTAGAGTCTGCAAAAGACTTTAGACTGGGGGGGAGGTTCACCTTCCAGCAGGACAACGACACTAAACATACAGCCAGAGCTACAATGGAATGGTTTAGATCAAAGCATATTCCTGTGTTAGAATGGCCCAATCAAAATCCAGACCTAAATCCAAATGAGAATCGGCGGAAATAATTGAAAATTGCTCTTCACAGACACTCTCCATCCAATATAACAGAGTTTGAGCTATTTTGCAAAGAATGGGCAAAAATGTCCCTCTCTAGATGTACAAAGCTGGTAGAGACATCCCCAAAAAGACTTGCAGCTGTAATTGTAGTGAAAGGTGGTAATACAAAGTATTGACTCAGGGGGGCTGAATACAAATGCACTTTTCAGATATTTATTTGTAAAAAAATAGGAAACCATTTATCATTTTCCTTCCACTTCACAATTATGTGCCACTTTGTGTTGGTCTATTACATAAAATCCCAATAATATACATTTACAATTTTGGTTGTAACATGACAAAATTTGGAAAATTGTAAGGGGTATGAATACTTTTTCAAGGCTCTGTATATACAAAAACTGTCCAAGAGATATACCCTAGGTCTGACTTTCTTAAGTCTCCTCCTCACTAACTGTACTGTGTAGCTTTAGACTGATACTGTATACATTATTATTTGTATATTAATATTTGGTACATAGCTCATTGTACACTATTCTTAGCGCTACATTCTACCCTATCCTTTATTCTGAATTTTTGTCACATTCTTATGTAGCAACTGTTTATTCTTTTTCACTTATTGGGTTAGCGCAGTAATATCCTGTATACATTGGAAGTTCACTCTTTTTCTGGGTTATCAGTGTTAAAATGTATATTGAATTTGAACAAACTCTCGTCAAGAGATTATTATGACGTTAAATATTCCTCATGTATACTTGGGTTTGTTTTGGAAAAATAAAGAATGTGCAAAAAAAAGTGTTATGCCGAGTACACACGATCGGACATTCCGACAATAAAACCGTGGATTTTTTTCCAACGGATGTTCGCTCAAACTTGTCTTGCATACATACGGTCACACAAATGTTGCTCGGAAATTCCGAACTTCAAGAACGCGGTGACGTACAACACTACGATGAGCCGAGAAAAATGAAGTACAATGATTCCGAGCATGCGTCGAATTGATTCCGAGCATGCGTAGAATTTTTGTGCGTTGGAATTGGATACACAACTTTTGTTGTCGGAAAAATTGAGAACCAGCTCTCAAACATTTGTTGTCGGAAATTCTGACAGCAAATGTCCGATGGAGCCTACACACGGTCGGAATATCCGACCAAAAGCTCACATCGAACATTTGTTGTCGGAAATTCCGATCGTGTGTACGCTGCATTAGTCGTAGTTGACCACAAGTTATAGTCCCTAGTGGACAATTTTTATTCTTCCTCTTCTGTGATAAAAAAAGAAAAAGTATCTGATAAATAAAATAAAAAATGCAAAATAAAACAGCAAGTAAAGAACAAAATCTCTTTGCAACGCAATTTTTAGCAATTTATAGACCTGTATTGAATACGCCTTGCCATTAAAAGCAAGCTGTAGCTTATTTTCAGAAGACGCATATTTTGATTTCCTGGCTGTTTCAACATTTTATGAAATTATTTGATATCCAGACTTGAAATTTTTCTTTGTAGTGCCCATTTGTATGTCAAAAGTGTACAAACAATTACCTTGACCAATGAACGCAGAGATAAAAATCAAATACCGGAATAGCCACCACAAGACTGTGTTGTAGTTAATACGCCTAATAGATGTACACTGAAAATCAGAAGAGCAGAGCACAATAGCTGTGATGTATTGTAATCAATAAAAACTGCAGGTGAATGTTAAAAGTAAATATGGCTTGTACAGTACATTTATAATTACAAGTAATATACTGAAACAAGAGTTTTGCAACCATTAGGCTCCATTCACGCACATTATACTCGTGGCAATGTGCACTGCATTAGGTCAGCCTATTTATTTGAAAGTCGCACCAAAAAAAGAGCTTGAATCTTTTTTTTTCTAGGAACGGCACCAAAGTACCATGCGTTCTGGTGTGTTAAAACGTATGCTGCATTGGGGTCTCATTAAGAAGCAGCCCCCCCTACAATAAGGATACACATTTTTGTATGTTTTGGGATCAAATGATTTTGCGCACAGATGTGAACGCCAGGCAATCAAGTAAACACACAGATGAAATACTGTACATATTGTACACACAATAGGAATTTCCGATGAAAAAAGTCAGACGGAGTCCGTTGGGGTTTTTCCATCTGAAATTCCGACAGTGTGTAGGCCCCATCGAAGAAATTCCGATGAATTCCATCGGAATTTTCAAATAGAACATGTTCTATTTTTTTCCGATGAAATTCCGTCGGAATTCCGATGGAAGTTTGATCAGAAAAAGGTCCAATCGTGTGTACGGGACATAAGGGTGCTTGGCGTGCTAAATTATTTTGAGAAACTAGTACTCATTTTAATGGTATTACAGGTCCCAGAAGTCTTCGGGACCATTCACAAAGCGCGGCTTGCACATGCTCAGTGGGCACCCGTCTGTGAAGCTGCTTGCAGCACAGCCAGGTGCCCAGTTAATATGCCACTGCTGGGAACCCAGAGGCTAGTAAAAAAAAACTAGCCCAGGTGAGGATGGCGTCGGATTCCTGGACAGGTAAGTGTTCTGTTATTAAAAGTCAACAGCTACAGGATTTGTGGAGAACTACTTTAAAGTGATTGTAAAGGCTTGGTTTAAAAAAATAATAATAAACATGTTATACTTACCTCCTCTATGCAGTTGGTTTTGCACAGAGCAGCCCGGATCCCCCTCTTTTCGGGTCCCTCTTCGCTGCTCCTGGTCCCTCCCTCCTTTGAGTGCCCCTCAGGCAGCAGCTTGCTACAGGGGGCACCCAAGCCGAGTTCCATGTATCCATTCAGACACAGAGCCCCGAGCTGGCCTGCCCCCTCTCTCCCCTGATTGGCTGACTGACTTTAAATTGACATCCCCGGGAGCCAATGGTGTCGCTGCTCTGTCTCATCCAATCAGGAGGAGTGTCCTGGATGCCTGAGGGGATTATGGACATCGCTGGAGAGAGAAGAGGCTCAGGTAGGTAATTAGGGGGTGCTGGGGGGGGGGCTGCTACACACAGAAGGTTTTTTATCCTAATGCATAGAATGCCTTTACAACTCCTTTAAAGTGGTTCTTAACCCACTTCTAATAAATTGTCTTATCCCCTCTATACCATTATAATATGTGTCCATGTGCGTGTGTCTGTAAAAAAACAGCCGATCTGTACCGACATAAGCTCCGCTCTGGACGCTCAGCTGATTCCTCTCTTCTCTCTCCGGCTGACAGCTGCAGTGGGCGGGGCCAAGCCCTCCAGCTAATGCCAGCTGGGGAGGAGAGGGAGAGAGGAGAGAGAGAGCGCCGAAAATCAGCTGAGCGCCGCGAGCCATGTTTATACAGGTATCGGCAGATTTTTTACATTACACAGGGACACATGTTATAACGGTACAGGGGGGGATAAGACAATTTATTAGAAGATATGAGAGCAGCAGAAGTGGGGGGGGGGGGTGCTGGTACAAGCAGGGAGGGGAGGGGGAGGAGGACTGAGGAAACAGACACAGGAGAGCTGCAGAGAGCAGGCTGCGAATGACGGAATCACGCAAACTGACCACGATGTCAGGGCTCAGCAGCCATGGTTATCGTGGTCAGTTTGCAGAGGGGAGAGTATAGCCAGGTAGGATCAGATCAGTTTTTTAGGGTATACAGAGGGCCAAATGACATAGCACAAGCACTGTGCCTTATAACATGCTTTAAGAAAACAGGATCTGTTTTTTTTTTGGGGTTAACAAACGCTTTAAGAATGTATTCCTAAAACCCTGCAGCTTTAGTACATGTAGCTGGCGGTCCTTCACTCAGTCTGAGTGCTGCTGTGCAGAGAATTACAGGAGGCTGATATCAAAACAGACTCAGGCACTTACAATATTTGTGTTTAAAAATACAGGTAATGATTTTGTGATGAGCGCATACAGTGATAGCATTCATAAGTGCCAACTGTAGTTCAGATTTAACATACATCGATAAGATTTTTACAGAAAAGAGATCAAATTCACAAAGTGATCATTTATATAAGCGAAATTGAGGTTGATTTACTAAAACTGGAAAGTGCAAAATGTGGTGCAGCTCTGCATAGAAACCAATCAGCTTCCAGGATTTTTTGTTAAAGCTTCATTGAACAAGCTGAAGTTAGGAGCTGATTGGCTACCATGCACAGCTGCACCAGATTTTGCAATCTCCAGTTTTAGCAAATCAACTCCAAAGTAATTTCCTGGTCAATAAAATAATATGCAAACCAAATTAGAAATATTTAAACATCCAAGTAAGACCTTCAGCTGTTGCGGAACTATGGGTCCCATCATTCCTCTGCCTTTGGGAGTCATGCTTGTAACTGTCAGCCTTGCAATGCCTCATGGAACTGGTAGTTCTGCAACAGCTGGAGGGTCACATGTTGAGCACCCATGAACTAAGGGCTCAGTCTCACTTGGGGCAACCAGTGTTCATTTTTGCAGCAAATTTTGATTTAGTTTTAGTCTCAGTCTTTTGACTAAAATGCAGTTTTAGTTTAAGTCATATTTTAGTCGACTAAAATCTCTTACATTTTAGTCGACTAAAATCTCTTACATTTTAGTCACTAAAATCGAATGGGTTTAGGTATATTGTAATGCATTATTTAAACATTTCTCTAGAATTTCCAAACGAATTATATATTTCTGGAGTAAAAATCGAATAATATGTTATTATTTATGGTATTAAGGTTTGAACATGCACTACAGACAATAAATAAGAAAGAAAGAAAGTTTCATAAACAAACAAAAATATTGCTTTTTGACAAACAGAAGTGCAACATTAAAATACAAAAAAAAAGCCAAAAAACTGTAAACTCTATTGGCTGTAATGCCATTGCACATATTACCTGACTATATTACCAACATTAAATATTAAGGCCTTTTTCTTAATTTTTTCTCTTTTGGCAGCTTAGTAGATGCCCCTTACTTATCCTTATGCGGTAGTGCAATACAGGTTTAAACTTTAATGTGCTATTTTGAAAGGCTCTGGGTGGAATCGTGTTGTCGATTTAGAAATGGCCAGCAGAGTAGTGTTCATTTTGTTGTCACTTTTCAGTTTAGTTTTAGCCATAGTCTTTTGACTAAAATGCCATTTTAGTTTTAGTCGTATTTTAGTCTTATGACTAAAATGCCATTTTAGTCGTATTTTAGTCATCTGAATTGTTTTAGTTTTAGTGTAATTTGTAGACTAAAATAACACTTTCTTTGTGAAATGGTAGGGGTACAATGTACCCCTTACCAATTCACATGGGGGGGGGCGGGATCTGGGGGTCCCCTTTGTTAAAGGGGTCTTCCAGATTTCAATGTTAATTTAGTCGGCAACCCTTGTCCCCCTCTGAAAAGCCATCAACATTGAATCGCTTTTCGAGGACGGTTGACATGCGGCTGGGAAGAGATCTGTCACCTCCTCACCTCCTGTTTTAACCCCGCAAAAGGCGGCAACCAATTGCACCCATTGACGTGAATGAGTCATGTTTGCCGGCAGTACTGCCTGCCGAATGCCACAGGGGGGTTTCATTTTTGCCGCGATACGTGTACAGCCCCGAGAGGCTGCATGTCCATGTTCAGGTGGGCGGTGGGGGGACAGGTATGGTAAAACCATGGCTCAACTGAATGCTATTACTGCCCCCTGGCTGCACATCTGAACGAGCCATTTTTTTTTGTATGTTTAGTTTCAAGTAAAGTCGGTTTATTGAGAAATAACCTTACCACTGTAGCTGCTAATTTAATAGTAGTTTGTAAATTGTCTTTGAGAATAAATTAACCCAAAAAAAAAGGAAAGTTAATGATCTGGGAGTTAAAATCAAACTGTTTTATTTATAGATTGCACTTACTGTTGATGAGCCATAGAAACTTTTGTTGATGAGCCACAGAAAGTTTTGCTCTGATGAGTCACGTGACCGGCAGAACTTTTTATACAGAAGAGTAGCTATTGTTCAGGAAACAATTTGAAGAACACTGAAGGTAATTGTCTTTCATTCTCACATGGGCTGACAAGCCTGGTGTAGCCGGGGGTAAGGCTGTGTGTTTTTTTAACAAATCTTGCTCACATCACTCCTTTGCTTTAAACTTTTATTTCACAACCACACGCTGGATCAACCGTTGAACATCAAAAAAAAGGGAAGGTTCTCACGAAAAAGATGAGTACAAAAATCGAATAAATAATACTCCCTTTATAATGAGTATTTTATGCTTGTCCTGTGCTAATATGCTCTTGTTCATGCAGGAGGGCGGGTGGTAAAAACAGCCGCGGTTGTACTGACCACCATGCCGCAAGTGAACGTGGCCAAGGGCCATGTGAGCACTCACTGTGGTCAGAGTGTGGCAAAATTTAAAGCAGCAAATATGCCACAGCCAAATGCAATCAAGTGAATAGGGCCATGACACAACCACTCTGGAAAACACTGTAATGCACGTGGTTGTGGTGGGCTTTCAATGGTTAACACAGAAAAGACCTCATATATATAAGTCCTTATGGGCTCTTGAAGTACCGCTGTGCCCAGCATTAACTGACACTAGCTGAAAATGTTTTGTTTTTTCTCCACAGGAGAGCTGAAGACATACGAGTGCCTTAAAAACTCACAATATACACTCACCGGCCACTTTATTAGGTACACCTTGCTAGTACCGGGCTGGACCCCCTTTTGCCTTCAGAACTGCCCTAATTCTTCATGGCATAGATTCAACAAGGTGTTGGAGATTTTGGTCCACCACATCCCAAAGGTGATTGGATGGAGATCTGGTGAGTGTGGAGGCCATTGGAGTACAGGGACCTCATTGTCATGTTCAAGAAACCAGTGGTGAGATGATTGGAGCTTTGTGACATGGTGCATTATCCTGCTGGAAGGAGCCATCAGAAGATGGGGACACTGCAGTCATAAAGGGATGGAGATGATCAGCAACAATACTCAGGTAGGTCGTGGTGTTTAACCACTTAACAACCACCTGCCGACAAATAACGTCGACAAGGTGGTTGCTTAACTCTGGGAGGACGTTATATAACGTCCTCCCAGAATCGTGCTCCCGCGCGCCCCCTGGGGCGCGCACACGGGAAACTCCGTGACCGCCGGGTCCAGAGGACCCGGCGGATCACGAATCGCGGTAAATCGCCGCTGATAGCGGCCGTTTACCACGTGATCACTCCGTCAAATGACGGAGCAATCACTTGTAAACAGACCGGCGTCATTTGATGACGCCGGTTCCTCCCTCCCCTCTCTGTACCGATCGGTATAGTGTGAGAGGAGAGGGGAGGGAGCAGATCAAGGCAGCAGCGCTGTGGGCTGGATCTGTGACAATTGCAGTCACAGATCCAGCCATCCATCCATCCCTGCTCAGCCATCCCTGTGCTATACCCTGCCAATACTCTGCAAAATACCCTGCCAATACTCTGCAAAATACCCTGCCAATACTCTGCAAAATACCCTGCCAATACCCTGGTGCAATACTCTGCCAATACCCTGGTGCAATACTCTGCAATACCCTGGTGCAATACTCTGCAATACCCTGCGCAATACTCTGCAATACCCTGCGCAATACTCTGCAATACCCTGCGCAATACTCTGCAATACCCTGCAAAATACTCTGCAATACCCTGCAAAATACTCTGCAATACCCTGCGCAATACTCTGCAATACCCTGCGCAATACTCTGCAATACCCTGCGCAATACCCTGCAAAATACTCTGCAATACCCTGCGCAATACCCTGCAAAATACTCTGCAATACCCTGGTGCAATACTCTGCAATACTCTGGTGCAATACTCTGCAATACCCTGCGCAATACTCTGCAATACCCTGCGCAATACTCTGCTGCAATACCCTGCGCAATACTCTGCAAAATACTCTGCAATACCCTGCACAATACTCTGCAATACCCTGCACAATACTCTGCAATACCCTGCACAATACTCTGCAATACCCTCCACAATACTCTGCAATACCCTCCACAATACTCTGCAATACCCTCCACAATACTCTGCAATACCCTCCACAATACCCTGTGCAATACCCCGTGCAATACCCTGCCATACACCGCAATACCCTGCCATAGTCCGCAATACTCCGCAATGCCCTGCAATACTCCGCAATGCCCGGCAATACTCCGCAATGCCCGGCAATACTCCGCAATGCCCGGCAATACTCTGCAATAACCACTTCCCGCCCTCCGGCCGTCATATGACGTCCTTGACTTTGTGCGGGGATATCTGAATGATGGGAGCAGCTACAGGCATCATTCAGATATTAGCTTTTTCAGCCGGCGATTCCCTACACCATAAGAACAATCATAGCGGCTGTTCCACCGCTTGATCATTCTTACGGGAGGCGAGAGGGGATGTCCCCTTACCCCCCGCCGCCCTCCGGTGCTTCTACCGACTCACCGCTACGATCAAAGCCAGGATTGTTGTTTTTTTTTTTGTTTTTTTTTCAGGCTTCCCAGCCTAGAGGTGAGATGTGGGGTCTTATTGACACCCCCCCCCCATATCTCACTGTAAAGAGGACCTGTCATGCCATATTCCTATTACAAGGGATGTTTACGTTCCTTGTAATAGGTATAAAAGTGATCAAAAAAATGTTTGGGGCGGAAAAACATGTCAAACTAAAATAAATAAAGTAAAATGAAGAATAAATTTTTATTTATTTTTTTAAAGCGCCCCTGTGCCCGTGAGCTCGCATACAGAAGCGAACGCATACGTAAGTCCCGCCCACATATGAAAACGGTTTTCAAACCACACATGTGAGGTATCTCTGCGAACGTTAGAGCGAGAGCAATCATTTTGGCCCTAGACCTCCTCTGTAACTCAAAACATGTAACCAGTAAAAATATTTAAAGCGTCGCCTATGGGGATTTTTTAAGTAGCGAAGTTTGGCGCCATTCCACGAGAGTGTGCAATTTTTAAGGGTGACATGTTAGGTATCTATTTACTCGGCGTAACTTCATCTTTCACATTATGCAAAAACATTGGGCTAACTTTACTGTTTTTTTTTTTTTAAGCACAAAACATTTTTTTCCCGTAAAAAACGCATTAAAAAAATTGCTGCGCAAATATCGTGCGAGATAAAAAGTTGCAACAACCACCATTATATTCTCTAAGGTCTTTGCTAAAAAAAACATATATAATGTTTTGGGGTTCTATGTAATTTTCTAGCAAACAAATGATGATTTTTACATGTAGGAGAGAAATGTCAGAATTGGCCTGGGTGCTCCAGAACGCCTGAAGGTGCTCCCTGCATGTTGGGCCTCTGTATGTGGCCACGCTGTGTAAAAGTCTCACACATGTGGTATCGCCATACTCGGGAGTAATAGCAGAATGTGTTTTGGGGTGTAATTTGTGGAATGCATATGCTGTGTGTGAGAAATAACCTGCTAATATGACAATTTTGTGAAAAAAAAAAAAGAGAAAAAAAAAATCTTGATTTTGCAAAGAATTGTGGGAAAAAATGACAACTTCAAAAAACTCACAATGCCTCTTTCTGAATACCTTGGAATGTCTTCTTTCCAAAAAGGGGTCATTTGGGGGGTATTTGTACTTTTCTGGCATGTTAGGGTCTCAAGAATTGAGATAGGCCGTCAGTACTTCAGGTGTGATCAATTTTCAGATATTGGCACCATAGCTTGTGGACTCTATAACTTTCACAAAGACCAAATAATATACACCAATTTGTACTTATTTTTACCAAAGATATGTAGCAGTATAAATTTTGGCCAAAATTTATGAAGAAAAAATAGTAATTTGCAAAATTTTATAACAGAAACGAAAAAAAAAAACATTTTTTTACAAAATTTTCAGTCTTTTTTCTCTTATAGCGCAAAAAATAAAAAACCCAACAGTGATTAAATACCACCAAAAGAAAGCTCTATTTGTGTGAAAAAAAGGACAAAAAATTCATATGGGTACAGTGTTGTATGACTGAGTAATTGTCATTCAAAATGTGAGAGCACCGAAAGCTGAAAATTGGTCTGGTTATTAAGGGGGTTTAAGTGCCCAGTGGTCAAGTGGTTAAACGATGCTCAATTGGTACTAAATGGCCCAAAGTGTGCCAAGAAAATACCCCCCACACCATTACACCACTATTACCAGCCTGAACTGTTGATACAAGACAGGATGGACCCGTACTTTTATGTTGTTTACACCAAATTCTGACCCTCCATCTGAATGTCGCAGCTGAAATTGAGACTCATCAGACCAGGCAAAATTTTTCCAATCTTCTATTGTCCAACTTTGGTGACCCTGTGCGAATTGTAGCCTCAGTTTCCTGTTCTTAGCTGACATAAGTGACACTCTGTGTGGTCTTCTGCTGCTGTAGCCCATCTGCTTCAAGGTTCGATGTGTTGTGCGCTCAGAGATGGTATTCTGCATATCTTGGTTGTAACAAGTGGTTATTTGAGTTACTGTTGCCTTTCTATTATCCTGAACCAGTCTGCCCATTCTCCTCTGACATCAACAAGGCATTTTCCTCCACACAACTGTCGCTTACTTTTTTTTTCTCTTTTTCAGACCATTCTCTGTAAATCCTAGAGTTGGTTGTGCTTGAAAATCCCAGTAGTTCAGCAGTTCTTAAAATACTCAGACCAGCCTGTCTGGCAACAACAACCATGCCACTTTCAAAGCCACTTAAAACCCCTTTATTCCCCATTTTGATGCTTGGTTTATACTTCAGCAAGTCGTCTTCACCACGTCAAGATGCCTAAGTGCATTGAGTTGCTGCCATGTGATTGGCTGTTTAGCTATTTGTGTTACCGAGCAATTGAACAGGTGTACCTAATAAAGTGTCCGTAATGAGTGTATAGTTGTATGCAATGAAATCTTAAAGCTGAACTCTAGGCAAACAGCTAATCGCACAGATGAAAATACGTACATGGGAGATGTTTTATCTGCCAAAGGATTTGTATCTCTACCCATCCTGTTGTGAAATTGACACAGCCCTGCCACATAACACAGCCCTGTCTTAAAGACCAGGAAACCTTATTTTTTTCTACTGCAGTTAAGTAACAATTTCACGTCTTGTTCTTCGACCACCCAGTGACTGGACTGTAAAATGAGATGAGTTCATCTGTCTTACACTCTGTTCTCACCTCCTATCAGCATGCCCATTGTTAGTGCATTAGGCTGTAGCACAGCTGACTTGCTCCATGTACTGCTTCTACCTCTCCCAGTCTCAACGATGCTCTACCAGGACTGCAAGAGACTCTTATCTATTAAATTCTCTTACTTACACTGTTTGCATAAAAAAAAAATGACATTTCATGACATATTAATGATTAAAAAGTTGCATTCATGTGTGTCTTTCATATCTGCCTAGGCATCTATCTTATGTTTGCCCATGAGAGCTGGAAGTTAAAAATTTAAACCAGCTGCTCCAAAGGTTTGAACAAGCAAGAAGCAGCACAAGTAAAACAACAAAAAAAAACAACATAAATATATATATATATATATATATATATATATATATATATATTTTATTACAGGTACTTATACAGTGTCACCAATTTATACAGCACATTACATATATATTGTACATCAGTCCCTGCCCTGAAGGAGCTTACGATCTAAGGCCCCAAATGCTCATTCATACATACTGTACACATACTGTACACATACTAGGGCACATTTAGACAGGAACCAATTAACCTGTCAGTATGTCTTTGGAGTGTGGGAGGAAATTGGAGTACCCGGAGGAAACCCACGCAGGCACAGGGAGAACATGCAAACTCCAGGCAGGTAGTCTTGTGGTTGGGATTAGAACAGCCGACCCTAGTGCTAACCACTATATATATACATATATATATATATATATATATATATATATACATATATATATATATATATATATATATATATATATATATATATACACAGTATATATATATATAAATATATATATATATATATATATATATACACAGTATATATATATATAAATATATATATATATATATATATATATAAAAATATATATAAATAAATAAATATATATATATATATATATATATATATACACAGTATATATATATATATATATATATATATATATAAATATATATATATATATATATATATATATATATATATATATATATATATAAAATTTAAACATACAATATAATAGACTGCCCTACCCCCCATCATTTATTTTCAACAAGGACTCTGAATTATGATAATGTTTACCCGAAAGATCTGCCATTCTTGCTGTTTCATATTTTACTTTTTTTGTGTTTCATTCACACATTTGAAAGCACTCCCTCTAGTGGACATCTGTATATCAGGGAATGTGATCATCATCTAGCATTTTTTCTGAATGACTGCATATAGCAAACCTATTGCTTTCAGTCAAGTGACTAGCGTTGCACGAGAGCTGCAGTGAAGGCCAATCATTGTTCAGCGTTGCAAACAGGAAACCAAGCATTCGTATGCAAAGTGCAAACATGGCTGCCCCCAGGTGCATACAAATTTACAAACTATAAACAGAAACAAGGTATCCATTACAAAAATAAAATACATTGATAAAGTTATTTCGATTAAGCTAACCATATTCTGATAAAGATCAAAATGTTAGTCTATAAATTCCTTTCTATATATATATATATATATATATATATATATGGGAAAAGTGCAATTGTCCTTCAAATATAAAGATGTGACTTTTTTACTCAGTTGCTGCCAAGGGCTGGCAGGAAAAACAATATCATATTCTGCATAAAACTCCACTAAACGTTACATAAAATTCCTCCATTATTAAAAATCAAGAGACATGAAATATAATAAGCCATGCATTATACATTAAATAATTCAAGGTCAGCAGCTACAAGAAATAAGTTATGTGCAGCCATCTGTAGCATGCAGCGGTAGACCAGCATTGTGCATAAAAATAAAAATTAAACTAATTAGCATTGGCAAATCGTCTTGCATTTACAAGTCATAAAATGTGACAGGTCTGCAAAAAACACCTCTTTAAAAAAAAAATGCACTATTTCATTCCACACGGGACACTCCATTTATTCACCCACTCCATACTGTGGGTCTAAAAAAAAAATCTGTTATTATAAACAAGTTAAAAATTGAAAATATAGTTAGGTTCACGATACTGTGATGCAATTTGGATCCGATCTTTAGAGCGATTATGTTGGGCAATTGGTTGCATTTTAAATGTGGTTAGTATATTCTATGGGTCCAAAGTTGCACTGGAATCGCACAAAAGTAGAACAGGACCCTTTTCCAAAATCGCGCCGTGCTGTGTTGCATTGTTGTAAAACATGCACCTTTGAAAACAACTTTGATTTACTAAAACTGGAGAGTGCAAAAACCTGGTGCAGCTGTGCATTGGTAGCCAATCAGCTTCTAACTTCAGCTTATTCAATTTAGCGTATATAAAAAAAAGTCTGGAAGCTGATTGGTTTCTATGCAGAGCTGCACCAGATTTTGCACTCTCCAGTTTTGGTAAATCAACCCCAATATGATTTCTCTTGTCATGCGATTCTGTGCAACTCAAATTGCATCTGAAATTGCACTAGTGTGAACCAGGCCTTAATCAAAATAATTAATCATCTTGATAAATTGATTGCCTTAATACATTTATTTTTTTCTTAATGACCAAAGAGTTGAAAGAGTCAACTGACAGGTAGACAGGACCCTGGTGAAAATCTTGGTTAAACTTTAAAGGATGTCACTTCTGTTATTCTAAACTTTAAGCCTGCTCTAGCAGTAGAAGTTATGAATATTGCCCTCTGATCCACAAAAGGACAGAGAAATAAATGGCAGTGGACCAGATAAAATTATACAAAATGGCGAATAGCTTGTTGTTTAGAGGGCAGGAAAAAAAAAAAAAAGAAGGAAAATGGAGGATATTGTTATATACACAAAGGGATAAATTTCAACAACTCGACCAGTCGGCAGCTGCTGTTCTGTACAAGCAAGACACACAAAAGAGTAGGAGAGATGAGGAGGGCAGAGCTAAGGCAGAGCAGTGATCAGATGCTCTACATACAGATCCATCTCTCATCCTCCCCCCTCCCTTTCCTCCAGATCCTGCCTATCAATTCCCATTACCCTCCTGGCACCAGGCCTGGGATTTGGACAGTATTGTGGTGGCGATTTTGGCAAAAGGTTCACTTTATAGGTAGCCTTACCTCACTTAACCCATAAGATACTAACTAGGGAGGTGCTGGCTATGCAAAGCAGAAGGTGGGGTTAGAGACTCAGTCAACACCCCCTTAACCCCAGGACATGGAGCTTTAAAAGCATATAGGTATGAATGGGACGTTTGGAGAGGCGGTGGACGAGTCATTCGGCAGTATTACCAGTTTAAGGTTACTGGCAGATGTTCCTGGCATTGAGTTGCAAGACATATGGGATTTTTTTTTTCAAGGGAACTGAATTACTCTTAAATACTGGGCTGGTTTTTCCCAAGAAAAAAAAAAAACGCCTGAATACTTGGACTACCAAAGAGGTATTCAAACAAGGAAAAGAAGAAGGAAAAAATAAAATTAGATAAATACGTAAGCAGATACATAGATGATGTTCAGAAGGAAAAATAGCACTATGGTAGAAGATACAAATTTATCTAAAAAGTACACACTTGGAAACAACTACTAGCAGAAAAAAACAATCTGAATGCCTGGAATATACAATAGAGGATGTTTTGTTGTATAGATAGAAAGATGTTTTGTTGCGATAGATAGATAGATAGATAGATAGATAGATAGATAGATAGTTAGATAGATAGATAGATAGAGGTCTGCCCTCATGTTATGAAGTGCTGCACAAACTGTTCTATAATAATAATAATAATAATAATAATAATGATAGATAGATAGATAGATAGATAGATAGATAGATAGATAGATAGATAGATAGATAGATAGATAGATAGATAAATAGATAGAAAAACATAGCACTATGGAAGACAGAACTATTGTATCTAAAGAGTGGTAAATACTTGTAAAGTACCAGCAGAAAAAAAATATGTATACATGGAATTTACTACAATAATAATAATAATAAAAATACAGAAAAATAATAATAAAATATTAAAAAGTGTTTTGTTGACATTATTCAACATCAACAGGAGAGAAAATGAAGAATATAAAGGGAATAATAATATTCAAAAATAAGGTATTTAACAAGAAACAAAGGAAAACAAATGTAGATAAATGACAGATAGATAGATAGATAGATAGATAGATAGATAGATAGATAGTTTAGATATAAAAATAAATAAAACTAGCACTATGGAAGACAGGACTCTTTCATCTAAAGATCAGTAGACACTTGGAAAGTGCTACCAGCAGAAAAAAAAATCAGAATACCTGAAATATACTACAATGGTAATAATAATAAAAAAATAAAAATAAAATAATAATAATATACTAAAAGGGGATTTGTTGACAAAATGAGAAAAAAGGGAAAATAGGGTATGATAATAATAATCAAAAATAAGGTAGTCAACATAGATAGATAGATAGATAGATAGATCTATCAATAGATAAGATATTCAAAAGAAAAACATAGCACTATGGAAGACAGGACTATTTCATCTAAAGAGTAGTAGACACTTGGAAAGAGCTACCAGCAGAAAAAAAATCAGAATACCTGAAATCTACAATAATAATAATAATAATAATCATAAAAAAATAATAATAATACTATTATATTAAAAAGTGTTTTGTTGACATTATTCAACATCAACAGGAGAAAAAGGGAAACTAGGGTATGATAATAATAAAAAAAATATAATAATCACAAATAAGGTAGTCAACATAGATAGATAAGATTTTCAAATGAAAAAACTAGCACTATGGAAGACAGGACTATTTCATCTAAAGAGTAGTAGACACTTGGAAAGAGCTACCAGCAGAAAAAAAAACGAATACACAAAATCTACTACAAAAATAATAATAACAATAATAATAATAATAATAATAATAGAAAATAATAATAATAATTAAAAAAAAGGGTTTTGTTGACATTATTTAACATCAACAGGAGTAAAAAAGGGAAAATAGGGTATGATAATAATAATAATAACAACAATAAAAATAGTCAACATAGATAGATAAGATATTCAAAAGAAAAAACTAGCACTATGAAAGACAGGACTACTATTTCATCTAAAGAGTAGTAGACACTTGGAAAGAACTCCCAGCAGATGTGGCAGGAATAAGAACATGTCCAGAATAAAGTGATTTATCTTCAGACAGAACAAGCATTACTCTATATAAGAAATATGCAGACGAGGATGACCAGTATGTCTTCACCTGACCTCAGTACATACAAATGTAAACCACACATAATCACAAATAAGGTCTGGGACAGATCTCTATATACAGAGGTATACTCCATGTATCCAGCCTAGGTGTGCATACTGTGAGGGTTAAAAATGTCCTGTCCCAGAAGGGTACACCCAGCACCCACCTGGAAAGGGTTACTCCCTGTAAGCCCACCCCTTTGCTGGGCTGCCAGGGAAGGAAGGGTTAAGGGTCTGTGCTGCCAGAGAAGAGGACATGTTTAGGAAGCTGGGTTCCTTCTTACCTTCCTGGGAGTGGAGGGGCAGCCAAGGGCTCCCCCAGTGGGGGGTGATCATGGGGACACTGGGCGACAAGGGACAGGGACACAGTGCTGGCAGCGGCCGTTGGGAAGAGATTCAAACATAAATAGAGAGAAGGGGAAGGGAGGGGGGAAGGCAGCAGCATTAGCAGCCAGTGCCCGAGAGATCAGCCTGCTGGAGGCTAGAGGAACACAGCCGGGGCTGGGAAGGCTGAGGACATAAACTACGGGGGGCAGAGGATGCCATGGAGGGGGCAGGGGGCACCCCTGGGAAACTTTCAGCAATTTTCTTAGAAGCTAACTGCCCCCTTTGCAGCCTAACCCTCCCCCTCTCTCTTTCTCACCCCCCTTTCTTGATGCCCTATTTACAGCAAGCCTCTAGTCCTAACCCCCATCACGGGGTCCCCCCCCCCCACCCACCTCTTAATCCAGCTTTAGAAGTCTTTAGAAACACAGGGAACCCCCTTCAGCGGCTGTCGGGACCCCCCACTTCTAAGTAATTGTAGGTCAGTGCACCCCTCTGGTGCTGCAGCCCAGAGATCACTCACCTCCAGAGCCAGCAGTGCCTTGGGGAGGGGGGTGCCCTCTCTTCCTTGCCCGGGGATCAGGGGGAGAGGTGATGGAAGGTTATCTGCTGCTCTTGCCAGTCTCTTTTTGTGTGCTGTGTGTCTCCAGGAGCGGTGGGAAAGGACATAAAGGAAGAGGGTGTAATTGTGCTCCCTCTATGTGTGTGTGTCTGTTTAGTTCCTTGCAGCAGATTGAAGGAGATTCTTCTCAAGGTTTTTATTCAGCTTCACTTCAAGGCAAAGCTTCATGAACCAAAAGTGACGTCAGCCAACAAGCCTCTCTAACAATGAAACTTGCTGTTAACCAGGGAGCCTGCAAAGGAGGCGAAGGGGAAAATGAAGGGATATTTGCTGCTTTTCCTCTTTTCTAAGTTTCTCTGTCTGCTGGAATATACATCGCTACACTTTATAGAACCGTACAACTTTGTTGCTGTAAATGTAACCATTTATTTAAAAAATAACTGTCCCAGTTACACCTTTGTTTAGGTTTTGTGTCAATATTGTGTCCTATTTTTTCTTATATTTTTATTTGTCTTTTGTATACTTTTAAAAACAGTTTTGTGCTGTACACGTGGAATTTGTCATATATATAGAGAGAGAGAGAGAGAGAGAGAGAGATAGATATATCTATATATACATAGATATATCTATATATAGATCTAGATCTATATATATAAATCTATATATATATATATATATATATATATATATTGTCTTTATTTATGATTTATGATATATATATATATTGTCTTTATTTATGATTTATGATATATATATATCTATTGTCTTTATTTATTATTTATGATATATATATCTATTGTCTTTATTTATGATGCATAAAGAGGGAAGATGTTCTGTAACCCATCACAACAAGGTGCTTAAAGTTTTGTTGGACTTCTCAATGTTCTGTGATGTACCTTATATGTTGTATTTTTCTTCATACATTGTTATCTTACAGTTTTGTCTATTTTATGGTTGTGCATTATTATTTTTTTGCTGTACTTGTAAGAATGGGAAATAATTGTCTTATACATTGTCTTTTGTATGGTTGTTCAGTTTTGTGCTGTACTTGTAAGTATGAGTGTTTGTCTCATATATTGTCTTTATTTTTGATGTATAAAGAGGAAAGATGTTCTGTAACCCATCACAACCAGGTGTTTGGACTTCTCAATGTTCTGGTGGTGTGCCTAAGAGCCCATTCACACAGGGGCGGCACGACTTATCCCGCGACTGTGCCGGGGGATCTTAACACGACTTCAAAGGTGACTTGCAAAATGACTTCTGTATTGAAGTCAATGGAAGTCGCTCTGAAGTCGACATGAAGTAGTACAGGAACCTTTTTTTTAAGTCAGAGCGACTTGAGTCGCTCTTATTAGAATGGTTCCATTGTACAGAACAGGACGCGACTTGTCAGGTGGCTGAGTCGCCTGACGAGTCGCCCCTGTGTGAATGGGGTCTCATATGTTGTATTATTTGTCTTCATACATTGTTATCTTACTGCAGTGTTTCTCAACTCCAGTCCTCAAGGCGCCCCAACAGGTCATGTTTTCAGGGTTTCCATTATTTTGCACAGGTGATTTGATCAGTTTCACTGTCTTAGTAATCACCACAGCCGTTTCAGCTGAGGGAAATCCTGAAAACATGACCTGTTGGGGCGCCTTGAGGACTGGAGTTGAGAAACACTGTCTTACTGTTTGTCTTTTGTATGGTTGTACAGTTTTCTGCTGTACTTGTAAGAATGTGAATGTGTCTTCTATTTATTATCTTTATTTTTGATGTGTAAAAAGGAAAGATGTTCTGTAACCCATTACAACCAGGTGTTTGACATTTAGTGTGGACATCCCTGTGGTCTTGGCGGTATGTTTTATATGTTGTGTTATTTTTCTTCTTACGTTGTTATCTTGCAGTTTGTCTTTTGTATGGTTTTGTGCTGTATATGTAAGTATGGGAATTTGTCTCATATATTGTCTTTATTTATGATGTATAAAAAGGAAAGATGTTCTGTAACCCATCACAACCAGGTGTTTGAAGTTTGGTTTGGACTTTTCATTGGTCTTGGCGGTAAGTTTTATATGTTGTGTTATTTTTCTTCTCACATTGTTATCTTGCAGCTTGTTTTTGTTTTTACGGGGCACAGGGGTGCCGCCCCCCTATCCATGCGTCCGGCCCCCTAATCTACACGCAGGGGCGCTAGATGCATGTATTCCAATGTTTTTTTATTTTCTTTGAAGCACGTGATTAAAGCCAGAGGCTCTAATAGGCTTCAAATAAAGGGTGTGACAATAGCGAATGAATATTCGCTATTGTCACACTGATTCTCCTCCTGGCCAATCAGGGTGTGGGTCATGAGACCCGTCACCTGATTGGCTGAGAGGAGAGGAGATCCGATTTGCCGCCTAGGAGGAGGAGGAAGGAGACACGCGGCGCATGGAGGAGAGGAGGGAGGAGATGCACAGCATGATGCAGGGGAGGAGGAGATGCGGGGAAAGCTGCCGTGACTTAGATAGGGTTGGGAAGGGGCAGGTGACCGACCGGAGGGGGGGGGGTTTAGGTAACTGACCTGGCGACCAACCGGCCGCCACTGGTTGTACAAGCAGTTTTGCGCTGTACATGTAAGTATGGGAATTTGTCTTATATATACTGAGGTTGATTTGCTAAAGAAAAAATTAAGTACTGTCCGTGATACTTTTTTTATTTGCACTAACATAGAATTTTTCAGGACAAGCTTTCGGGGTATGTCCCCTTCTTCAAGGTCCAAGCAGAATACACTCTACAAAAGCAATTGCTCCAGAGGTTATTAAATGAGTAGAAGCTCTGCGGACTTCCATCATCCAATTATGTGCAAGCAAAAATGCTGTTTTTTTTTTTTTTTTCCTTGCATGTGATTTGGTATTCTTTGCAAAGTGAAGCTTTACCTTATTTACCAAGCTTTGTAAAGTGCAGTCTTTTTGCCTACAGGCATACCCCACTTTTACGTACACAATGGGGTTTATTTACTAAAGTTGAAAAGCGCAAAATCAAGCTCACTTCTGCATAAAAAACAATGAGCTTCCAGGTTTTATTACCAGGCTTAATTGAACAAGCTGGGGTTATAAGCTCATTGGTTTCTATGCAGAAGTGAGCCTGATTTTGCGCTTTCCAGCTTTAGTAAATAAACCCCATTGTGTACTTAAAAGTGGGGTATGCCTGTATAGTGAATCACCGCCTTAGGCTCTATTTTGGATGCATAACCAGGTTTTGAAGTTTAGTTGGACTTCTCATTGGCCATATTTTGTATGTTATTTTTCTTTACAGTTTGTCTTTAATTTGGTTGTACAAATAGTTTTATGCTGTACATGTAAGTATGGGAATTTTTCTTATATATATTATTTTAAATTTTGATGTATAAAGAGGAAAACATGTTAGACTGTAACCCATCACAACCAGGTTTTTGACGTTTAGTTGGACTGCTCATTGGTCTTGGCGGTATGTTTTATATGTTTTGTGACTTTTCCTCTTACATTGTTATCTTTTGCAGTTTGTCTTTTGTATAGTAGTACAAACCGTTTTGTGCTCTATATGTAAGGCTGTGAATATGTCTTATAGATTATATTTATTTTTAGTGTTTAAAGATGAAAGATTTTCTGTAACCCATTACAACCAGGTGTTTGAAGTTTAGTTGTACTGCTCATTGGTCTTGCCAGTTTGATTTATATGTTGTATTACTTTTGATGTATAAAGAGAAAAGATGTTCTGTAACCCATGGTAATCAGGTGCTTCATCTTTACTTGGACTGCGTATTGGTCTTATAGGTTGCACAATGTTAAAGTATAATAAGCAAGGATCAGGGTAAAGATGTTGGGACACTTTTATGCAGGTGGCCCTTCAAGTTCTGCCCTTTTTTAGTATCCTATATTCAGGTATAAGTGGCATAGTGGCTTAGTAGTAAGCACTTATGCCACAAAGAGATGAGCTTGGGGGTCCTCCAAACTCATCTCTAGTCGAACTCTAAACTCAGGTTCCTTTTTTTTACTCTAATGCGCTGTGGGCCAGGTCATTCTTGCAACTCACATAAATGACCCAGCTCACAGCAAATTGGAATAAAACAGAGCTTGAGTTCGATGTTAGGATAGACTTGAGTTCAGAGGATGCCCAATATCATCTGTAATGCTGGGTGTTTGAAGTTTAGTTGGATTGCTCTTTGGTCTTACAGGTTACAAAGCATTGAAGGATAAAAAGCAAGAATTGGTGTGAAGGTGTTGGGCCATTTTCATGCAGGTGACTTCTCAAATTCTGCAATTTCCAGTTTCCTATGTTCAGGTATGGGTGGCACAGTGGCTTTAGTGGTTAGCACTTATGCAAGGTGTTTGAAGTTAAGCTGGACTGCCTATTGATCTTGGCAGGATGTTTTATATGTTATGTTATATTTGATGTATAAAGAGAAAAGATGTTCTGAAACCCATTGCAACCAGGTGTTTGACGTTTAACTAAGCTGCTTATAGGTCATACAGGTTGCTCAGTGTTGAAGGAGAAAGAGCAAGGATGAGTAAAAAGATTTTGGGCCACTTTCATGCCAATGACTTTTCAAATTCAGATTTTTTTTTGTGGTTTACTATATTCAGGTATGAGTGGCACAGTGGCCTAGTCTAGGTTCACATAAGCAAAGACAAATCTGGAATTTCAGTGTATACTCTGCAATCTTTTATTGGTGGGTAACAAATGACAGGCACAAATGTCAACACGTTTCAGCCAAACTGGAAAAGTTCACACCTGAGCGATATGAAGTGCGTTTCCCGAATCGCTTTAACACTCAACAGCAAGATTCCCATTATATTCAGTGGTGCCATTTACACCTCAATATTGTGTTGCTTGTCTCTCAAAAAAGTGCATGAGCTTATTTGGGGCAGAGCTGTGCATTTTTGTTCCCTTCAGACTTCAGTGGGAGCACCTGAAAAAAAAAATGTTGCACTTTTGTTTTGTTTTTTGCTTCTCCTTCTCTTAGTAATCGTCTTTCCATTGGATAAAATAAAAATGCTGAAGCCTGAAAATTAGTTTACAAACGTGCAAAAAAATATTCCAAAAAATATTGAAGACGCTTAAGTATGAAACTATGGCTGGCCATACGCGCAGGAAAGAAATTTGCATGATTCCCCCATCAACACAGACTGGGAGAAGACAGTTCCCACTGGGAGAAGACAGTGATTATCGCAAGCGGCTATAGCAGCCGCTATCAGTAATCGCAAGAGAATCCAGCAGGTTGGTTGTACCCAAGTTGATCGATCAACTTGGTACATTCAGCCTGCCCAATAAAAGTTTGAAACAATTTGAACCGTGTATGGCCGGCCTAACCTTAGTGGTTGACACTTATGTTAGCTCTTTGAAGTTTCTTTATAATTCTCATTGTTTGGGGGTTGCATGGCATAAAACAACAGTCCATATTGCCATCACACACATTCCTGGAATGGGCTGTCAAAAGTATTGCGTGCTGCAGCTACCACCAGCTGGATACTGGAGCATACACGACAGAATGTAAATATTCGCCAGCACACCTAGGCTCTTCAATTGCATCCAAGTGGTTTTTATTGAAGAAAGATCACATCACAAACAGTGTAGTGCGGCTTTTCGGAGCTGTGCAGGACCCCTTTGTCAGGCATGTGACACACACACACACACATTACATGCCTGATGAAGGGGTCCTGTGCGGCTCCGAAATGTTGCACTACACTGTTTGTGATGTGATCTTTCTTCAATAAAAACAACATGGACGCAATTTAAGATCCTAGGTGTGCTGGTGAATATTTACATTCTGCATGGTGTCAAAGACACAGAACAAGGTGAAATGGTGTTGGGGCGCTTTCATGTATGTGACTTTTAAGGTCTGGTCTGCTGTTTTCAGTTTACTATATATGGGTACGGGCAGCACAGTGGCTTAGTGGTAAGCACTATGCCAAGTATTTGATGTTTAGTTGGACTGCTCATTGGTCTTGGGAGTTGCACAGTGTTGAAGGTTACAGAAAAGGTATGGGGTGGCTTTCATGTCAACTTTTCAAATTCAGCTTCACTTTCCTATGTTCAGGAATGGGTGGCATAGTTGCAGTGGTAGTTGTTAGCACGTATGTTGGTTTGAATCTCGGTCAGGACAATATCTGCTTGGAGTTTACATGTTCTACATGTGCTCACATTTGTTTCCTCCAACACTCCAAATACATACTTGTAGGTAAATGGGCTTCTGTCTAAATTGGCTCTTTTATATGTGAACAGTTGGCTATGCACATTCTGCAAGCTGGTCCCAAGTTGGGCAATTGTGGAGGGTTGAGGAAAGACCCGGCAACCTACCTTGTAAACAAAATTTGACAAAGAAATTATGTGCAAAAAGGCTTTCAAGTGTATCAGTCATGGTACCTAGAGAGCTTGCCCATAGAATTGTTGAGCCTCAGACATGGGCATCCACAGAACTTTTTTCAGGGGGGGGCATTATTTTAAGGTCACCCATGCAATATAAAAATATGTACATTCTCTAGGCTATGTTTATATGGGCATGGTATGCCTGGCTTGAGTAATTTCCAATACAAAGTGACGGTGAATTATCTCTTGTAGAACACATATATCTTTCCAGTGGAAAGATATATGTGTTCTATAAGAGATATTTCAGCTTCACTTTGTATTGGATGTTACTCCGGCCAGGCATACCATGCCCATATACATATAGCCTAGAGAAAGTACATCTTTTTATATGGCAATGTATTGCAATGCATCTGTTGTGGCCATATTTTGATCTTGATGAAAACAGCCTATACAAAGTGAAGAAGATAAATTATCTCTTTCCAGTAATATCTGTCCAACTTTCCAGCAATAAATATATCAAAATGCTCCTCCTAACTGCTGTTACCTGTGGTTTTTCTGTTGCTTGCAACTGTATATGCCACTCACTTCAGGTCGGGATTTCCTGTGATGTGATGATGAGTAGGCATTGGCAGCGTATCCCTCAGGGGCTCGGCGACTGACTGCACTGAGTGGGCGGCGCCGGCCGGATCTACACAACATGTACACAGGCAGGCAGCCAATCACTGAAGAGGAGCGGTGGAATGGCCGAGCTGCCGAGCCATCTCATCTAGGGTTGCCACCTTTTTTTCAAGTCAAACCCGAACACTTTAGCGGCGAATGGCAATTTTATTTATAGTATAAACTATTTATATATTTGCTATTAAATAACATTTCTAATCATATGAAGGTAATAACAAGAGTCCCCTTTACATCAGAGTCTACAAAGATCCCCTTTTACATCTGTACTCGCAGAGTTTCCTTTCACTGTAAGGGGGACTCTGCAGACTCTGATGTAAGGGAGAACTCTGGGGACTCTAACATAAGGGATGCTCTGGGAACCCTGAATTAAGGAGGAACACTGAGAACTCTGATGTATGGAAAAGACTCTGATGTAAGGGGAAACGCTGTGGCCTCTAGTGTAAAGGGTAACTCTGATGTAAGGGGTGCTCTGAGAACCCTGTT
Source organism: Rana muscosa (assembly GCA_029206835.1). Lineage (NCBI taxonomy): Eukaryota > Metazoa > Chordata > Amphibia > Anura > Ranidae > Rana > Rana muscosa. Next base: position 415,903,608 of record CM055127.1, on the reverse strand, counting down.
TTGCCTTAGTGTACTTACTCAGAGGCAGGAGAGAGAAGGGGGAGACCAGTCACAGACACGGATGGATGGTGAGCTCACTCACCCCTTGGCAGTCAGCATCTCTCACTGATAGGGTTGCCACCTGTCCGGGATTCACCCGGACAGTCCGGGGTTTGAATCATGTGTCCAGGTTTCAGGCTGACTGAAACCCGGACACATTATTCAGACCGGGCTGTGGCTCCCCAAGAAACCAAGATAGTCACACACAAATCTGTAGCGGTCTGCGAGCGGTTGTCTGGGGGCAGGTTCAGCATAACTGGGGGGCAGAGCGATGATGTCAGCAAGAGCAATTAGGCCACACCCACTGTTCGCTGTGGCACGCTATGTGCACTGCATTACTACCCTCCTTGGGGTACCCAAAGGTGTCCCAGGCTGCTAAAGTGTTCGGGTTTGGCTTGAAGAAAAGGTGGCAACCCTAGGCACTGACCCATCTTCTATGGTTGGGTTCCATCAAATGATCTCACCCCAACTCACAAGTAGATAAATTAAGGCTCATTAATCCTTTGATGACTATGCAGACTGTTTGGATGACCCCAAAATGAAAGTGGGGTAAAAACCTCCAAAAAATGCTCATGCTATGTTTTTATTAATTTTATGACTAGTAGCTGTCTAAACAGCTGGTGTTATCATCACAGAGGGTAGGCGGTGTGCTTATTTCAGAGGATGCAATTCAGTTCTGTTAAAGTACACCTGTCATGAAATATGCAGCGTACCACTGCTGACCTCTTCTACTTAAAATGCTTGTTGCCGGAGTTTTTTATAGATATGCTGTGACTTCAGCAGCATCTGACTCACTGATGAGGAACAAGTACATAAGATAAGGAGTTTTTATTTTTTTATTTACTTGTATATGATCTACAGTGGAACCAACATACACTGTATTGCCAAAAGTATTGGGACACCTGCCTTTACATGAACATGAACATTAATGGGCATCCCAGTCTTCGTCCGTAGGGTTCAATATTGAGTTGGTCCACCTTTTGCAGGGTGGATTTGATTTAAATCAAGTCGATTTAAATCACGATTTAAATGATCATTTAAATCACCAGTAAAAAGGCTTGATTTAAATCATAATTTTTAAAGAGCAACTGTAATTTCTGTCCCGCAGCGGCTCCTCCTGTGTCCTGCTGTTGACTCACCGACATTCTTATTCACTTTAATGGGACGGCTGGTGATGCGGCAGTGACACAAGGTGAGGGACATGGTGGCAGCAGGTGAGTGGATGCCCGCTAACAGGCGCTGCCACGATGGATCTGAAATGACAGGTGCTCTTTAAATGTAAAGACTCCTTCTTACTGGTAGTTAGAATCTTTATTATTTGCAAACAAAATTAAGGTTTTCTATTAAGAATATTAAAGGTGTCAGTTTAGTAAAACAGTGATATCAGAACCGATTCAGTCATACAGTTTGTAGTGTACATAGATTTGCAAAACAATGGGATAAAGGAATATTCCTGAACTTTGTTTTATCTCATGGTTACTGTGAAATTGTTTGAATGCATCAATGCAAGCCATTATCTCAGCTTGCAGAGCTTGGATTCATTGAATGAGTTTACCGAAAATGTAAATATTGCAGAATATGCAGCCTCATGCTATATAACTAAGCTTCATATCATGTTGAATTAACTGAATTATTAATGTATCCTAAATAGAAAACTATCTTTAGATAGAGTTTTTACTCCAAAAGCATTTTATTAAAATAAATTTGATAAAAATAAAACGATTTAAATCAAAAAAATCTGATTTTTTTTAAATTAAAAAAAAAAAACTCATCAATTTTTATCCACCCTGCTTTGCAGTTAAAAATAGCTTCAACTCTTCTGGGAAGGCTGTCCACAAGGTTTAGGAGTGTGTCTATGGGAATGTTTGACCATTCTTCCAGAAGTGCATTTGTGAGGTCAGGCACTGATGTGGATGAGAAGGCCTGGCTCGCAGTCTCAGTTCTAATTAATCCCAAGGGTGTTCTGTCAGGTTGAGGTCAGGACTGTGCAGGCAAGTCAAGTTCCTCCACTCCAAACTCTCTCATCCATGTCTTTATGGACCTTGCTTTGTGCACTGGTCCAAATCATTTGGTAGAGGGGGGATTATGGTGTGAGGTTGTTTTTCAGGGGTTGGGCTTGGGCTTGGCCCCTTTAGTTCCAGTGAAGGGAACTCTTAAAGTGGTTGTAAACCCTCAGGTAGAACTTTCACCTACAGGTAAGTAGGTGCTTGCAATATCTCCTTAACATACACGGTTTAGGAGATATTTGCAAAAAAGTCTGTACCGATGTCTACGGCGCATGCGCGCCGTAGACAACGGCGCAGGTGCACTGAGCGTGCCATTTTATGAATGGGGTCATGTTGTAAGTGGCGGCTCCCGCACGCATGCGTGGGAGTGACGTCACGTGCTGTCACGCGACTCCGGCCAGTCACAGAGCCGGAGTTTGCGGACCCCGGGAGAAGAGGGCTGAAGATGGACGCTCACTACTAGTGAGGAAGACCGGGACATTGCGGGCTTCTCCTGCAGGTAAGTGACACATAATGGGTCCCTTGCAGGGAAACAAAGAGGAAGTAAACCCATCAGGGTTTACTTCCTCTTTAAGACGTCAGCATGCCAAAACATTTTGGACAATTTCATGCTCCCAACTTTGTGGGAACAGTTTGGGGATGGCCCCTTCCTGTTCCAACATGACCGCACACCAGTGCACAAGGCAAGGTCCATAAAGACATGGATGAGCGAGTCTGGGGTGGAGGAACTTGACTGACCTGCACAGAGTCCTGACCACAACCCGATAGAACACCTTTGGGATGAATTAGAGCGGAGACTGCGAGCCAGGCCTTCTCGTCCAACATCAGTGTCTGACCTCACAAATTCACTTCTGGAAGAACAGTTAAACATTCCCATAGACACACTCCTAAACCTTGTGTACAGCCTTCCCAGAAGAGTTGAAGCTGTTATAGTTGCAAAGGGTGGGCCAACTCACTATTGAACCCTATGTACTAAAAGTGGGATGCCATTAAATTTCATGTGCGTGTAAAGGCAGGTGTCCCAATACTTTTGACAATATAGTGTAAATCCCTTATGACAGCTGATACACTGCAGCTCAGCCAATGGCAGTCGAAGTGCGTTTTTATCCAATATTCACCCCCATTTCTGTCATTTAGCTACCCAAAACAAGAAGCAAGCAGATCACTGGTGATCATTCAGTTTAGTGCAGTAAATTTTTCAGCAGAAGGCTTTCAAAGGCACCACAAATTTGCAAGTATTTCTGTGATAACCAGGATGGGGCACGACCAGTGCTTGATTTATAAGAGGGCAAAAGGCACAACTGCCCTGGGCCTGCTGACAGAAGGAGCCCCGTCTATTAAAAAAATAATAAAAAACAATCTAAAATAATAAAAAATAATATAAAATATAATGAAAAAAAATACTTTATTTTAATAAATGTTTTATGGTAATATTTTGCTGGTCTGTAAAAGTTTTTTCTCTGGATTGTTAAATCTTATTTTTTTTAAGAACGAGTTTTAGCAGCTTACGCGAACCACACATAGAACGCTACGAATGTGTGTGTGCATGCATGACCTCAGAATGACGTTGTGTCATGCATTTTAAAAATGTGTGAATGCCATTGAGAATGTAAACCAACACTGTGTATGAGGGGCCCCTAGAACTTGAAGTGCCCCGGGCCCCTAAAGTCTAAATGTGACCCTAGGCAGGACAGTGCCTACTGCCCATATCATTAAGAATATGGTAGAAATCAGTGGTGGCTGGTGCTGGAAGAGCCCAAGTCGTAAGACCCTCTGACCAATTGGAACTCAGGACCCGCTTCCTGATTGGCCGGTAAAAGATTTATGAAGAAAAAAACTAATAATAATTTGCTATTGTCAGACAACTGGGTGGGCTCAGGGCGCAGTGCTCTGCGCCCCAAGCCCTCCCTTTCTTAAGCCAATCAGAGCCTCAGGCTCTAATCATGTGCTAAAAAAAAAAAAACCCCATTGAAATCCATGCATGTAGGTTAGGGGCCGAGCGCATGGATTAGGGAGGCGGCGCCCCTTATGGGCGGGCCGCCACTTGTAGAAATTGCTAGTCACAAACATGCAGCAGCCATTTAATCGCCACATTTTCTAACCTAGCTGTTTGACATGCATGCCGTGGAACAAGTTGCTGGTGCGTCCTGACTTAATTATGGCGTGGCCCATGACCGATACAGATCACGTCTTCCTCGTTAAAAAAAAAAACACATTTATTTCAGTGGTCACAATACAGTGAACTCACCAGTACAATAGTGAGCCCTGGCTAAAGCTCACCACAGTTTAGATTTAGTTTTAGCAAATCTGAAGAAGATTGTACAGTCAGATTGTAACCTGTATGGTGAGCTTTAGTTGATTAAACTCTTTAAGACCATTTATATGGGCAGTCTGGTATCTCAGTTTATTATGTTGACGTTTGAAGTGATAATTACTGCCTTGGTTATAATTGCTTTTTTTTTAAGCTGGCAATGTGTTTGATGAATATTGTCATTATAGCTATAAGAAAATGTCAGGATAAAAGAGTGTAGACAATGTTCTTTCTCCACATATTGTATTATAACAAACATTGTGATACAGATGTATATACTGCATATCTTTTTCTATATGTTATAACAAAATAAAAAACATATTTACATAAAAAGTACAGCTAGAAATCGCTATGAGGACTTTTATTGGCTCCTGGGATCATTGGTTCAGAATTTCTGGCTATGGATTGGTTCACACTATTACCATTTAGGGCCCATTCAGACCAGTGCCATTAGGGTTGCATTCACATCTTAAGCCGTGTACACACAAATTTTTTCATCGGACAAACCAATCGTGTATGGGCCCATCGGTCTTTTTTCCATCGGTGAGAAAAAATAGAACATGTTTTAAATGTATCCGATGGTTAAAAAACCGATAGCAAATTACTATCGTCTGTGGGGAACTCCATCGGATAAAGAACCCACGCATGCTCAGAATCAAGTCGACGCATGCTCAGAAGCATTGAACTTCATTTTTCTCGGCTCATCGGAGTGTTTTACGTCACCGCGTTTGAAACGGTCGGTTTTTGGACTGATGGTGTGTGGGCAAGACTGATGGAAGACAGTTTCATCGGATTTCCGATGGAAAAAAACATCGGATTACAATCCATAGGATATCCGATCGTGTGTACAGGGCTTAAGCATTCCATTAATGTGTGCAAATCCCAAACATGGCAAGGAGATGTGTGTTAAAATGGTAAAAAATGTGCAAAGCTCAATGCTCAAAAAGATTCACAAAGAGCTTCTTTGGCACATTTGTTTCATGTAGTGCAAAAAGATGCCACAAATGTGCCAAAAAGTGCATACAAAAAACGTGCTTTCCCAAGATGCTTTAATCAAGTTCAATGGCTTTGTATGTTTAGTGCAACCCACATACTGCATCTAATTTACAAAGCTGTGAACTGATTTTAACCACTTGCCGACCAGCGCACTTATACGTCGACAGAATGGCTCTCCTTTAAGGAAGCGGCATTGTGGACGTGCGCGCGCCGCCGCAAGCTCCGTGAGCCCGACCGCGGGTCCCGCGGACTTGATCGCCGCGGGGATACCCGCAATCGTCTCACGGGGAGGTGCTGATGTAAACAAGCATCTCTCCGCTCTGCCTAGTGACAATGACACTGATCACCGCTTCCTGTAATCGGAAGCGGTGATCACTGTCTTGTCACACACAGCCCATCCCCCCTACAGTTAGAAGCACTCCCCAGGTCACACTTAACCCCTACAGCACCACCTAGTGGTTAACCCCTTCATTGCCAGTGTCATTTTCACAGTAAGCAGTGCATTTTTCTAGCACTGATCGCTGTAAAAATTACAATGGTCCCAAAAATGTGGCAAAAGTGTCCGATGTGTCTGGCATAATGTCGCAGTCACAATAAAAATCGCTGATTGCCGCCATTACTAGTAAAAAAAATAATTAATAATAAAAATGCCATAAATCTATCCCCTATTTTGTAGATACTATAACTTTTGCGCAAACCAATCAATATACGCTTATTGCGATTTTTTTTACCAAAAAATTTTAGAAGAATACATATCGGCCTAAACTGTGAAAAAATTAGGTTTTTTTTTATATATTTTTTGGGGATATTTATTATAGCAAAAAGTAAAAAATATTGCTTTTTTTTCAAAATTGTCGCTCTATTTTTGTTTATAGCGCAAAAAATAAAAACCGCAGAGGTGATCAAATACCACCAAAAGAAAGCTCTATTTGTGCGAAAAAAAGGACGTCAATTTCGTTTGGGAGCCACGTCACACGACTGCGCAATTGTCAGTTAAAGCGACTCAGTGCTGAGTCGCAAAAAGTGCTCTGGTCATTTAGCAGCCAAATGGTCCGGGGCTGAAGTGGTTAAAGGAGAAGTACAGCCAAACCTTGTTTGTCTATACTTCTCTTGTGGATCACAGTAGTTCATTCTGCACTCCTGTGACCTGATTTTCCAGGGAAAATCCCATTGCCTCTCGAGGAACCAGGAAGGAATTTTTTCCCCTGCAGTAGCAAATTGGAGCATGCTTTGCTGGGGTTTTTCGCCTTCCCCTAGATCCCCTAGAAGGATTGTGTATATGGGATTTTAAATTTTTTTTGTGGTTGAACTAGATGGGACTTGTGTCTTTTTTCAACCTGACTAACTATGTAACTATGTTTTCAGCTGACGTCACAGAGCCAGTCCAGACTCGGGCAAGATTGCAACAATGAAGTCGGGATCCACCCACATGCCTCGACCGGCACCAGGCTCAGCCTCTCAGTGAGCCGCTGAGAACCTGAGCCGGCCACTCCCACCACCTCCACAGCCCAGCGCTCCAATGAGTGTGTGTGTGGGGGGGGGGGGCAGAACACAGAGCTGGCGATTGACAGTGTCAGGGAGCCCTAAGAACTGAGCGATTGGCTGTGTTTGATCACTTGGTTCTTAGTGTTGGAGCGGGCGGTGGACAGATGCAGCATCGGAACAATGCTGCAACCACCAAGGTAAGTATAATTCTGGAGAAAAACGAAACCCCATACTTCTCTTAAAAGGCCCATTTAGACTTGTGTGTTATGATATCATGTGTGTTAATGTACATTACATGTTTTGTGGTGCCATTCGTTTTGAATGTCACCCCAACGCAAGTGTTGCTGTGCATTGTTTTACAAAATTTGTGGACATATGACACATTGTCATATGTCCAACAGCGTGCATTGAGCCGCACAACTGTGAACAGGGACTTATAGGGGAAGGTAACTGCCTGCAGTAATGTTTTTTTCTTTTGGTCCTCCCTCCTCCCTCTTACAAGGATGTTAAAAAAAAAAAATAAATTAAATTTGTACCTTTAAGTGTTTTTTGTGCTGAGACAGCAATTCCTGGTTTGTGGCCTAAGCCAGGCCCTGCTGCCTCCTGGGATTACTATGTGACAGCTATGTTGTGCATCTGCCTATTCACTACATGTGCAGAAATGCCAGTGGCAACTAGAATGCCCGTGCATTAGAAATAGCAGCATTTGTGCATGCACAGAAAAGGCTCCACATGGCACAGATGCCCCACTGGTCTCTCCTAGGTCCCAAACACCTAGCAGAAACTGGTGTTGCAATTGTGCACACGATAGACCTTACAAGATGGCGGCGTGGAAGAACGATGGGGAGGGAACAATGGTTAAATTTAACTTTAAGCTTCTAACCTCGGACTACTTACATTTTGGGGGATTCTTGCTGCCTTGGCTAAACACAAGAAGTGTATATCTCTGCTGACACGGCTGCATTCAACAAAAGTCAATTTTTCAATCAATTTTTTTCGAAGGAGCCTATCTGAAATTTCTTGGGCCAAACAGCTCCTGCATCCAACTAGATGCAGGCACTGTTTGGGTATTCTGAATACTGCAACCCTGCAGGGGTTGTATGGATGAATCTGTTCGATTTATTTTGTTCAGCTCGCAGGCTGAATTAGAGGAATCTATACCTATATGGCCAGCTTAAGGGTCCATGCACACTGACTTAAGGCTGGGTTCACACCATTGTCGCATGTGGCTCACAGCAGGGATCCGGTGCGTCCTGGTTCACCGTTTCAGGTCCGCTTTCAGCCCAAATTTTTGGCTGAATTCGGACCTATAACAGACCAAAAGACGCACAGGGCTCCTGTGCAAATTCAAACTGAAGCCGCAGCGGAGATATGTGAATCGGCTCCATAGAGAGCCGGTCAAAATCTCCTGCTATTGCGAATTGCATGCGGTTTCCCCCGCATCCAATTCGCATAGGTGTGAACCCAGCCTCAATTCGCATAGGTGTGAACCCAGCCTCAAAATTGCTACTTCTAAAAGAGTTTTGTGTTTTGCCTGTAGAAGCAGCTCAATGTTATCCTATGTGTCCATGCACATTAGGACAATTACAGGCATATTTTAAGCTCAACGTTTAATGGCAGGAAAAAAAAACCTTGTGGTTTGCATTTCTGATTGGAGCTTTCTGGCAGAAAAATGCAAAACGTTCCTAAACTGTGTACAAAAAACGATCTATATGGGCGTTTTTTTCTGCCTATGGAACAGACGTTTTTTAAGCCCATCGTGCATGGAGCCTTATGCCGTGTACACACGATCGGTTTTACCGATGAAAACAGTCCGATGGACTTTTGTCATCGGACAAACCGATCGTGTGTGGGCCCCATCGGTCTTTTTTCCATCGGTGAGAAAAAATAGAACATGTTTTAAATTTATCCGATAGTTAAAAAAACTATAGCAAATTCCGATCGTCTGTGTGGAACTCCATCGGACAAAAAACCCACGCATGCTCAGAATCAAGTCGACGCATGCTCAGAAGCATTGAACTTTTTCTCAGCTTGTCGGAGTGATTTACGTCACGGCGTTTGGGACAGTCAGATTTTAGACTGATGGTGTGTAGGCAAGACTGATGGAAGTCAGCTTCATCGGATTTCCGATGGAAAAAGCCATCAGATTAGAATCCATAGGAAATCTGATTGTGTGTACAGGGCTTAAGTGTATAGAGCTGTCTTATCTTACAGCCTTTGAGTCCTGGATCCAAATCCCACTGTGATCACTATTACTATAGAGCCCGTATGTTGCTCCTTGCATTTGTGTGCCCAGCCTATCAGTAGATTGGATTTTGATTTGCCCTACGTACCCTTTGACTGCAGTGGTAATATTAGATGGTAAGCTCCTCCTAATTTTTTCCAAGGAGCCTATCTGAAATGTTTTGGCAAAACAGATCCTGCATCCAATCAAATATTGATTGTGTATTTTGAATACTGCTGCCCTGCGGGGGGAATAGTCCATCCGTGTTGGTAGTGTATGGATGAATCTGTTAGATTTCTTTTGTTCAGCCCGCAGGCTGGATTAGAGGAATCTATACATATATGACTAGCTTTAGGGTATAGCTGTGTTATCTTACAGCCTTGGAGTCATGGATCCAAATCCCACTGCAGTCGCTATTGCTATAGAGCAGGGGTCTCCAAACTTTCTAAACAATGGGCCAGTTTACTGTCCTTCAGACTTTAGAGGGGCCGGACTGTGGCCAGTGTTAATAGAAAATGTCCTGGTGTCAGTAACAATACCCCTTCATTGGTTGGTGTCAGTGGGAGGTATAGTGCCCCACTCTTGGTGTCAGTGGGAGGTAAAGTGTCCCACTCTTGGTGTCAGTGGGAGATAAAGTGCCCCACTCTTGGTGTCAGTGGGAGGTAAAGTGTCCCACTCTTGGTGTCAGTGGAAGGTAAAGTGTCCCACTCTTGGTGTCAGTGGGAGGTAAAGTGTCCCACGCTTGGTGTCAGTGGGAGGTAAAGTGTCCCACGCTTGGTGTCAGTGGGAGGTAAAGTGTCCCACTCTTGGTGTCAGTGGGAGGTAAAGTGTCCCACTCTTGGTGTCAGTGGGAGGTAAAGTGTCCCACTCTTGGTGTCAGTGGGATGTAAAGAGTCCCACTCTTGGTGTCAGTGGGGAGGAATCGTGCCTTACTGTTAGTGTCAGTGGGGAGGAATCGTGCCTTACTGTTAGTGTCAGTGGGGAGGAATAGTGCCTTACTGTTGGTGTCTGTAGAAGGAATCATGCCCCATTGTTAATGTCAGTGGGAGGAATAGTGCCCCCTCATTGGTGTCAGTGGAAGGAATAGTGCCCACAGGGGCCAGATAAAGGCAAGCAAAGGGCCGCATCTGGCCCCTGGGCTGCAGTTTGGAGACCACTGCTATAGAGCCTGTATGTTGCTCCGTTGAGCATTTGTGTGCTCAGCCTATCATTGGATTGGATTTTGATTTGCCCTACGTAAGCTTTGACTGCAGTGGTAATATTAGATGGTAAGCTCCTCAGGGGCAAGGGGTGATGTGTTAAATATTATTTCATAGAACGCTGCAATATGTTGACATTATATAAATGTGTAAAATGGGTCTTTTTTATTTTTCAATATTCGCTTGCCCCCACCTAAGAAAAGCTCAAAAGAATTCTACAATTGGGACATGGTGTATTGCTGAAATGCCCTTGATCATAAACAAAGATTGTACTCTGCTTGGCTGTTTTTTATGACTGCTGTGTGTAAGTGATACTGTGGAGGAGACAGAGCAATGAGCAGAATAAAATGAAAGGTCGTACAGAGAGAGGAGAGAGAGAGAGAGAGAAAAAAAAACAGCGATCAGCAGAAAAAGCTGTGCCTGCACTGAGTAATGCTTTTTAACTTGATCACATTCTGTCCTATTGTGTGTATTAATGTTGTGTACCTGCCAGGCCGGCTATAAATACAATCCTAATGCTTTAGTTTCTACCAAAACAGGAAATAAAATCCCTCCTCCAGTTCTGTCTCACATAACTGGCTCTTCCCAATCTTCTTGTGCAATTTAGTGAAATAAGGTCACGCCAGATCAGCAACTCCCATTTAAAACCTTTAAACTTCACACACGTGGTAAGAATTTTTTTTTTTCACTTAAGTTTTCACATATGTTAGGCCAAGGGTTAAAGTACACTAAAACAGAGGCACTGGGATTAATTAGTGCCGGGGGGGGGGGGGGGGGGGAGACAAGTCTATGGGCTCACGTACACAGTCGATCAAGGCCATACATTGCCCAGATCAGCGTATTTCTGTAATGAGTATGCGACCAGGTGATTCCGATCAGCCGTGGATAGGAAGCCTGAACAGATCGTTAATAGGCTGGCATTGATTGTGGATGCTCACAGCTGTTTACATGTGTCACACTTGGCATGATTACCTGCAGTTAGGGTAAGGTGACCAGATTTTTAAAATAAAATCCGGGGACATTTTTTTTTTTTTACTAGTAATGGCGGCAATCAGCAACTCTTTGCCCATCGCCGCCACCCGCCTCGCAGCCTGTCAAGTCTTACTCTCCGCCGGGCCCAGGCAACTACTGGGAAGATCACTCCGCCAGGGAAGGCAAGGAGATAAGCAGCCAGGACTTGAGCCAAGGCAGAAGAACATGCGAGCGGAGCTGAATGGACATGCACCCGAAACTGAAGAAATATTCCCTCCTCTCCGACCAGCACATGATCATCAGAAAGGAGCACAGATAATTGGGGAAAAAAATACACCTCCCTAAGCTAGAAGGAGTAGCGGAGCAGGAGTGTGTAATTCAGATTTTTTTTTTTTATTCTGCACTGACTGTCTTTGAAATTGCCCCAGCCCCTGTTCAAATCCAATCCGGGGACAAAACTGGGGACAGACTTGGTCCGGGGACAGTGTCCTCAATCCGGGGACTGTCCCCTGAAACCGGGGATGTCTGGTCACCCTAAGTTAGGGACACGTATGTTCCCCTGGATTTGAACTGTCTGTGTATGATGGGGGCGCACATTCGTCCCTAACCGCAGGTAATCACTATATGGGCAATTAAATGTGGACAGTGTCAGCCTGTCATTGATTTGTACAGGCTTCTGATTTGCTGTTGATCGGAATCCCCTGGCTGATTTGGGTGGTGTATATCGCTAATCGGCCATCTACTACAACTGACCTTATAATCAAGTAGTTATGGGAAGTGCATGCAGCTGTTTTTGCTATTACGATCTTTACTTGTAGTAGCAATCAACTGCACACATTTGAAGCATTAGACTATCATTAGGGATTAATTGCAACACTCCATTGTTCACTACGTGTGATGATTGATGGTTAATCACTAGCAATTAATTGCGGATGATTTTTGGTAGCATGATTGCATTAGCAAAAATTGCCCACGTGCGCACGGCTTTAGGGTTTACATAGAATTGGTCACATTGTCCATGTAGGGAAAAGTCCCAGGTTCTCATAAAATGCCAATCTCCCAACACACACATATATACATTTACAGATATGCGCCTTTTCTGCACTCCCCTGTTACTCCGTTTGTATGGCAGAGTCTTTGGAAGTGCTTCAGGAATAGGGGAGCTTGTGACATTCTCCCCTAACCCCTCCAAGATGCAGTGCTTGGGCCTAGCGATTTAAAAAAGAGAAATAAAAATGAGCTGCACTAGTGAGCCTTAAATCATCCATGTGTGCTCTATTGATAAAGTATTCTATCTTACAGCCAAAAAAAACACATATAATATAAGATCATGCAATAAACAGTAAACATAATATGAAATCTCACTTTAGTGTTCCACTTCAAAACAGTCCACCTTTGCGCGTTTCACCCATACACAGGTGTCATCAGAAAGCCTACGACCACATCACCCTAAATGTTCCTTAACTCGTCTGATCTCGGAGGTTAAGCAGGGTTGGGCCTAGTTCGTACTTGGATTGGAGACCACCTGGGAATACCAAGTGCTGTAGGCTTTTTGGTTGTCATTGGCTTTTTTTTGTCCAAGGTGCCAGCTTGACAGGCCCAAGTTCAAGAAGGTTGAGGGCTCCACTGGTGGGTGCCTATGGTCACATCACCCTGAATGCACCCAATCTCATCTGATCTCAGAGGCTAAGCAGGGTCGGGTCTGGTTAGTACTTGGATAGGAGACCGCCTGGTAATACCAGGTGCCGTAGGCTTTTTTGTTGTCATTGGCTTTTCTTTGTCCAAGGTGCCAGCTTGGCAGTTCCAAGTTCAAGAAGGTTGAGGACTCCACTGGTGGGCGCCTACGGTCACATCACCCTGAATGCACCTGATCTCGTCTGATCTCGGAGGCTAAGCAGGGTCATGCCTGGTTTGTACTTGGATAGGAGACCACCCTGGAATACAAGGTGCTGTAGGCTTAGGCTTCCTGATGATGCCTGTCTATGGGTGAAAGATGTAGAGGCGGGGTTTAGGACGTCAACGTCACGTCTGGTTTCTACACACCCTCCCTGTGGAGCGCACACTGGTGGCTCAGAACAGTGGCAGAGGGCAAATATATGCACACTTGACATATTAGGTCCCAGGGGAGGGGGCACCTTTTAATATCTAACCTGCTAAGTGGGGTAGCTGGCATTTCTGGGGGAACGGTGAAACGGAGAAGCCTTTATTACAATATTTATGAATAATGGGTCAGAAGGCTCTGGTGAGTTTATATCAATGTGGGGCACTTTTGGATCACTATACTAAGTGATATTTGTGCATTGAAGTGGCACATATGTTGAAGCATTGCAGCACAAACTGTTTTCAAGTGGAACACTAAAGTGTGGACTTTACACAATTGGCAGAGATTTCATAAAATATTTACTGTTTCTTGCATGATCTTGTTTTATATAGGTGCTTTTTATAATGTAAGATAGAATAATTTATTATTAGAGCTTGTATGGTTTAAGGCTCACTTGTGCAGCTCATTGACAGCACGCGCTGGGATTTAACACACACACGACTTTTGGTTCATAGGGCATGTGTTATTATTGTATTGTGACTGAGTGGCCATTTGCCAGGCCAAAACACTGCTGCGTTTGCCAGAGGAGAGGTGGATATGTACCTACCACAATACCAGCATATGTGATCGTCACAGAGATGCCTAGTTTTCTTGATTAATCTGTCTTAAATAGGTATTGGGATTCACATTGTTCGGAGTATATTGCTATACACAGGGTATTTATTTCCCCCTTTTGGATATTTATGTTTACTTCTGCCTTAATAGGTCCAGACTATATCCTATGGGCCGGTAGGCAAAACATCTGACACCGATCCTGTATTCCTCTCCTCTGTTGTTTTGATGATTTGTGATTTTGAGTAAGAAACGATGTATATAACACACTTGCAATATATTAATTAGAATGGTTGGTTTGGCAGATGGACTTTATGGGCACAACACGACTAGATAAAAATTCTTACGTTTATAAAAAATTGACAATGCAATAAAAAATATACAAATTTGCAATGAATAGCATAGCATAACTATTCATGACAAGAACACTAAATAACAATTAACACACCACCTAACAACCCATAAAAAAGATAATGTACTGAATTGAATGACACAGGGTCACCTCCTACAGTATAGTAGTAGATAGTGATATGGTAGTTATTGATAAGGCGGTGTGTCGTAAGTTGCTCAAATCTTAACTCGACGTGTTGCACGAATTTAATCGCTTCCTCAGGAGTTTTGATGAAATATATTGAATAGATAAAAATCAACACACATACCGAGGATGCGGTCAATACAGAAGCTGAAAATAGCATAGATTATTCCTCAGACTGATTTGAAGAGCCAAAGGGACAAGATGAAAAACCAAAATGCAGGAGCAGGTACTCAGAACCCCAGTGTTAAGGGGACTGGTGTATTACCCAAAATCCTGACACTAGCAATTCCTAGTCAGCTATCCCAATGTCCAATTTGTCAAGAATCCAAGAAGAGAGTATGCCACAGACAAAACTTATGATTAACACTCGCTTATGTGCCTCCGTTGCGGGTAACAGCCCTGTGAACAGCAGAGATGCCCGCAGGTAGAGAGATGATGTGGCACTTTATATAATCTATCATATCCCCAGCACCACTCTGGGATGATATGACCCCCATTCATACACTTGCAATATATGTATGGTCCTGAAGAAGCGGGAAATCCCGCGTAACGCGTAGACCAGTTACAAGTACATGAATCCATCAGATTTACATATTTTTGTATTTATCGCAAAGTTTCTTTATGCTTATCTATTATGTTAATATTGTGTTTATGACAATGTTTTATGTGTAATAAAATGTATATAGATTTTTATTCTGACTTTGTTCTCATTTGGCATATTTAAAGTCCCACTACTTTTGTTTTTAAAAATACAGAGTGCAAGATATTAGCCTTTAATGCAATCCAGTTAGAGTGTTGAGTGGAGGAGGTTGGCATTGGTAGCCGCCATATTCTGTCAGTACGGTTTTCTTTTAAGGCAATGGTCTCCAAACTGTGGCCCTTTGCTTGCCTTTATTCAGACCTTTGGATACTTTTACTCCCACTGATATGGGGCACTATTCCTCCTATTGATACAGATGATGGGGCAGTATTTCTCCTTCTACTGACTACAGACTTCAAAGTATTTTATTTCCACTGACCACCAAGCCTGAGGCTTACTTTCACCGATGCTGGGACATTTCCTACTCCCACTGGCCACAATCCGCCCACCCTAATGTGGGAAGGACAGTAAACTGGCCCTTTTTATAAACTTTTGGAGCCCCCTGCTTTAAAATATGCCCAACAAAAGGTGTTTACAAAGGAATATATTTACAGCATTCAGGCCCCATGTAGAGGTGTCTGACAGCCGGTTTACACATCTGCACCTCTATAAGGTCTAATGTATCTGTGTAGGTGCCAAGGATTTCCAAACATGAAAATCTCAGAATATCTTTCCTAAAAGATAAAAAAGGAGTCTGGAACTCTGTGATCCTGCAGAGAACCTTACCAAAGGTATAATTCTTTGTCAAAGGTCCAGTTAGAGAACATAGCTGCAGATCCTATAGCTTGCCATACACCACATTTATTCAATTTTCTTTTGGTTAGTGGGGTCAAAACAACGGTCGCTTTTGACTATACTGATGAGAACATTGGAAGGGGCAGGATGCAGGATTCTCGATCAAACAAAACTCTAAAGCCCTGTACACACGATCGGATTTCCTATGGATTCTAATCCGATGGATTTTTCCATCGGAAATCCAATGAAGCTGACTTCCATCAGTCTTGCCTACACACCATCAGTCAAAAAACCGACCATCCCAAACACCGGGACGTAAAACACTCTGACAAGCCGAGAAAAATTAAGTTCAATGCTTCTGAGCATGCGTCGACTTGATTCTGAGCATGCATGGGTTTTTTGTCCGATGGAGTTCCACGCAGACGTTCGGAATTTGCTATAATTTTTTTTCCCATCGGATAAATTTAAAACATGTTCTATTTTTTCTCACCGATGGAAAAAAGACCGATGAGGCCCATACACGATCGGTTTGTCCGATGAGAAAAGTCCATCGGACTGTTTTCATCGGTAAAACCGATCGTGTGTACAGGGCATTACTGTAAGTGTGGTTTTTGTTAATTTCTTGCATATTGTAACGCGCTTGTTCTGGACACAAAAGAAACCTGTTTAATATATCTGGGATTTCATTCCAAGTAGAAGGTCTGGATGCAATGTTAAGGGTTTTCAAACAAAATTAGTTGATCCAATGATGGCAATATCAAATGCTCTGAGAAACAATTATCCTGAATTTTCATCTGAATTTTGAATGAAATTTAACAGGTGTATGGCCAGCTTATGGCTGACACAGATTTTGCATGGCACAGAGACTTAGGCCGGGTTCACACTGGTGCGACACGACATCCGTCCTACTTTGGATCCGACTTTGCCCTGCGACTTGAAGCCGACATATGTCTGACTTTCAATGAACGGGGATCCGACTTGGATCCCCACCAATACCAGGCACTGTGTTTGGTATGAATCTTGAGGGGGAACTCCACGCCAAATTTTAAATAAAAAACCGGCATGGGTTCCCCCTCCAAGAGCATACCAAGCCCTTTGGTCTGGATTTTAAGGGGACCCCCTGCGCCGAAAAAACGGCCTGGGGGTCCCCCCAAAATCCATACCAGACCCTTATCAGAGCACGCAGTCCGGCCGGTCAGGAAAGGGGGTGGGGATGAGCGAGCGCCCCCCCCACACCCTCCTGAACTGTACCAGGCCGCATGCCCTCAACATGGGGGGGTGGGTGCTTTGGGGCATGGGGGCTCCCTGCGGCCCCCTCGACCCAAAGCACACTGTCCCCATGTTGATGAGGACAAGGGCCTCTTCCCGACAACCCTGGCCGTTGGTTGTCAGGGTCTGCGGGCGGAGGGCTTATCGGAATCCGGGAGCCCCCTTTAATAAGGGGGCCCCCAGATTCCAGCCCCCCACCCTATGTGAATGAGTATGGGGTACATCGTACCCCTACCCATTCACCTGGGGAAAAGTGTCAATAAAAAAACACACTAGACAGCTTTTTAAATTAATTTATTAGGCAGCTCCGGGGGTCTTCTACCGACTTTGGGGGTCTTCTTCCAACTCTCCGGCCTCTTCTCCGGCTCTCCGATGCCTTCTTCCGCTCTCCGGTGCTTTCTGCCTTCTGCCGGGCACCTTTGCTATCTTCTGCCAGCTTTTTTGCTAGCGGTGGCCCGGTCTTCCCCGTCGCCTTCTTCCCTCTTCTCTTCTTGAGATGTTGACACAACAAGGTCTCCCGCTGTAATGCCGTGTGCGCGGTGTGCAACAACTTATATAGGCATGGGGCGTAGTCACTGGGTGATGTGACCCTGCCCCCTTATGACGTCACAGTCCCATAATGCCCTGGGGCAATGACGTGATAGGGGGCGGGGTCACCGGGTGACATCACCCTGTGACCACGCCCCAAGCCTATATAAATCATTGCGCGCCACGCACACGGCATTACAGCGGGAAACCTCGTTGTGTCAACATCTCAAGAAGAGAAGAGGGAAGAAGGCGATGGGGAAGACCGGGCCACCGCTAGCAAAAGAGCTGGCAGAAGATAGCGGAGGTGCCCAGCAGAAGGCAGAAAGCACCGGAGAGCGGGAGAAGAACCGGAGAGCGCGGAGAAGGCACTGGAGAGCGGGAGAAGAACCGGAGAGCGCGGAAAATGCACTGGAGAGCGGGAGAAGAGGCCGGAGAGTCAGAAGAGACCCCCGAAGTCGGAAAAAGACCCCCGAAGTCGGAAGAAGACCCCCAGAGTCGATAGAAGACCCCCGGAGCTGCCTAATAAATTACTTTAAAAAGCTGTCTAGTGTGTTTTTTTTATTGACACTTTTCCCCTAGGTGAATGGGTAGGGGTACGATGTACCCCATACTCATTCACATAGGGTGGGGGGCTGGGATCTGGGGGCCCCCTTATTAAAGGGTGCTCCCGAATTCCGATAAGCCCCCGGCCCGCAGACCCCGACAACCAACGGCCAGGGTTGTCGGGAAGAGGCCCTTATCCTCATCAACATGGGGACAGGGTGCTTTGGGGTGGGGGGGGCAGGGCGCCCCCCTGCCCCAAAGCACCCACCCCCCATGTAGAGGGCATGCGGCCTGGTAAGGTTCAGGAGGGGGGGCGCTCGCTCGTCCCCACCCCCTTTCCTGACTGGCCGGGCTGCATGCTCGGATAAGGGTCTGGTATGCTCTTGGAGGGGGAACCCATGCCGGTTTTTTAATTAAAATTTGGCGTAGAGTTCCCCCTCAAGATCAGCAGAGCACAAGTCGCATGCCAAAATCGGATCATGCAAGACGGTGTTCCGACTTTGATCCAACTTCAATTATAGTCAATGGGCTGAAGTAGGATCAAAGTTGGACCAAAGTAGTACAGGGAGCATTTTCAAAGTCGGACCCACTTGTGTCGGACCAGTTAAGGCGGCTCCCATAGGAAAACATTGATTTTCACACGTCATGCGACATGAGCTCCCAATGTCGGAGCGTTTGTCGCACCAGTGTGAACCCGGCCTTACACCAGCAGGAAATCTTCTGTTCTGACCTGTATGTGTGGTGCCATAATTCTGTCGAAAAAACTGTGGTTACCATCATAAAAACTAGGGACTGCTGATCTTCCTGCCACAGCAACATTGCATAGCACTACTTCCCCTGTCCTTTTATGTTGTATAAATATATTGTATGGATATGTATAAACAATTTAATTGCCCAATAAAAAATGCTTGAGGTTACAAAGTTGTGCCTTTACTTTTAGGCCCCCTTCACACTGGGGCATTTTTCATGCGGTTTAGCGCTAATATTAGCGCTATTATACCGCATGAAAAAATCATGCCCTTTAGCCTTCAATGTGAAAGCCCGAAGGCTTTCACACTGAAGCGGTGCGCTAGCAGGACCGCTCCAAAAGTCCTGCTAGTCGCTTCTTTACAGCGGTAAAGGAGCGGTGTGGTCTCCCATTGAAATCAATGGGACAGCGCGGTAATACAGCCCGCAAATCGCGGCAATAGCCGCGGTTTGCGGGCGGTATTAACCCTTTTTCGGCCGCTAGCGGGGGTTAAATTCACCCCCCTAGCGACTGCATACTGCGGTAAGAACGACGGTATAGCAGCGCTGAAAATCGCGCTGCTATACCGCCACCGCTCCTGCCCGCCCCAGTGTGAAAGGGGCCTTACAGATCTACACTTCCCTAACAGAGGGACAGTTGTGAAGGCAATAGTAATCAATACATAGAAACCCAAATTTAAAGCCAATTTTAATACAGATATAAAGGACACAAATTGTTTAATCTCTGTATTCATTATTCAAGCATTAAGAGTTCATTCACATTGCAGCGTGTGCGGTGAGCACAGGCAAACCCATGTGCGGGTTGATTTACTAAAGGTAAATAGACTGTGCACTCTGCAAGAGCAGTTGCTCTAGAGCAGTGGTTCTCAACCTGGGGGTCAGGACCCCCTCGGGGGTCGAATGATGATTTGCCAGGGGTCACCGAATCCTGGGCTGTTCCTGAAGCCCGCACCGCTCTCCCAGTCTTTTTGCGTCTGCCCAGCTGGGCTGTTCCTGGAGCCCGCGGCCACCCATTCACCCTCTTCACAGCCACCCATTCAGTTCACGGCATGGCTGGGGGGGCAGAGACTAAAGGTCAGATGACTGGTGAGGAATGTGAAGTGGGCTGGAGGAGACCCTATCTCCTTAATTCGGCATAGGGGTCACTGCTGCGAGACACCACAAAGTCGGAGACACAGTGAGTAACGCTACCTGTGATTATAGTTGCCATTAAAAGTCCCCACTACAGTTCTCAGATCCGCAGATGACCTTGATCAAGAGCACCTAAGTTGGCTGATCAGAACCCCCCCCCAGCACTGCCACTCATCCCACCCCCCCCCCCCCCCACCAAGGAGTAAAAATAGAGAATACATGGAAAAGAGGGGGAGGAGCAAAGAAAGGGAGAGAAAGAATAGAAGAAAGAACAAGAAAGACGGCTAAAGAGAGGGGTGGGGGGAAAAAAACAAAAATTAAGGATAGAGAGAGATAAAAGGGAAACAAAGGAGAACTAAGAGAGAGTGGTACATCCTAAAATGTACCATAAGGGGTTTTAATACTGTACGAGTGGAAGGGACTCAGGGAGCGCTAAATGTCCGTGGGTTAGGGGCGCAAATTACGTGTCTTGCCCCGGGTGCTAACAACCCACGCTACGAAAATAATTTTACTCTTAGGGGTCCCCATACCTTGGGAAATTTTATCAAGAGGTCACGGCAAATGAAAGGTTGAGTATCACTGCTCTAGAGCTTAGTAAATGAGCAGAAGCTCTGCTGACTTCTATCATCCAATCATGTGCAAGCAAAAATGCAGTTTTTTTTTCATTTTCCTTAGACATGATATGGTATTCTTTGCAAAGTGAAGCCTTGCCCAATTTACTAAGCTCTGGAGCAACTGCAAAGTGCACAGTCTATTTGCCTTTAGTAAATCTACCCCACTGTGTTGTGGCGCATTGCATGTCGTTTACTATGGCTTTTTCTTCTCATTGGCACAGCAAAGTAGCCAAACTTGTGCTGGCATGCTGTTCTTCCTGTGCGTTGATGTGTGTTGCATTGCACTGAAGTAGTAGCTGCTTACCTTTTTTCCACTTGAAACCAGCATGTTTCAGTGCAACGCTCCAGTGTGGCTGGTGCTCGATCAGTCGGGGGGCTGGGGCGGCAGACGGACCTGACCACGGACCCCGTCCCATCGCTCCAGCCCGCACTGCGCACTATACCCACCCCCCCCCCCCCGGTCGCCAGGTAACTCACCTTGTGCTTCCCCCCTCAGTCTCCTTTGTGTCCCGGCTCCGTTGGTCTGACTTCTCTTGCGTCTTCTCAGCATCACAGCGGCTGTACGTCTCCTCCCACCTCCTCCTCCTCCTCATAGGCCAATAGGGTGGCTTCTCCTTTTGGCCAATTGTGAAACTGGTCTTACGACCCGCTTCTTGATTGGCCGAGAGGGAAATCAGTTTGACAATAGCAATTATTAATTCGCTATTGTCACACAACTGGGTGGGCTTGGGGCGCAGTGCTCTGCGCCCGGAGCCCACCCTTTTTTGAAGCCTATTAGACCCTCTGGCTCTAATCACATGCTTAAAAAAAAAATTGGGAATCCATGCGTCCGGCACCCTGCATGTAGATTAGGGGGCCGGATGCCCCTGCACCCCTAATGGACGGGCCACCACTGGTTAGCATACACTGACTGGACCCTAAATGTATTTTTTAAAAGCAGTAAGTAAGTACCTGATCTTGAGTTGGTATAAGCCTCTTTCAATCCATGTACAGCAGCAGCCACAACGAGAGAAGGAGGTGCAGGACTGGGAGTCAGTTAGATGATCTGCATGCAATATGTTGGTAAGGAACAGCGAGTAGAGAGATGACCTCATCAGTCCGTGGCACCACCTGGCTCAAAATACATTGACCTGAAAAATTGATGGATTTGTGTGAAAAACTGAAAGGCCAAACAGTGACTGCAGTCAATCAGATGCAGTCACTGTTTAAGTATTCTTACAGCTGCAGGTGCAAGGGAGAGTCCTCTATTGACATTATTTAGCGTGAATTGGGGATTGTATTGAATAAAGTGTATGGTTGGCCTAAAACTGTCCTGGTAGTAAGAGGACACCATTATGTTCCTCCTACAGTTTAAAACCATAACAGAAAAAAAGGGTGTCATCCATCTGGCTGTGCTGTATGGCTGAGCTTTGTAAATCTCAGGACCGGATGCCCAGAAATAGAATTCAGCTCTAAGACCAAAGTTATGTTAAAGCAGAGTTCCAGCCTAAATCTAACCCCCTCCTAACACCATGCTGTGTAAAAAAGATGTGCAGTATATACTTACCTATTTTCAGTCCACTCCAGTCTGATCACCTGTGTCAACCAGCAGTGGCTGTAGGGGAGAGCACTCAACAGTATCTAAGAATTCCGGGAGTGGTGACATCACCCATAGACTCCCCTGTCCCATCTGTTGTCGGCGCTCCTTCCTCTCCCCTGCAGCCGCCACTGGCTGACACAGGGGAGCCGAATCACATAGCAGAATATAACCTCCTGTGTTCAGGAGTGGTGCTCTAGTTTTAGACAAATTCTCACTCTTCCAGATCCACTTCTTCTCTCCAATGTCCACCACCCCTTGCTGCCCTCCTCCGGCTGGGGTGGTCCATAGTCACTATGTACAAAAAAACAGAGAAGGTGTACCAGCTTAGTGCATTATCTTTACACACTATTTATTAATTAGGAGGAAATAGGTGATTATACTCACAAACCAAAAAAAGGAACATGCTCATCACAAATTTCCAAACACAGGAACGCCAGGACCGTTGTGCATACTTCTTACATCCCGGGAAGTTGCCAAATGGGTCTGCAGATGCGAACGCTTTTTAAGGGGGGGTCCCTTCTTTATCAGAGCTGACAAAGCTTTGAATAAGAGGAGACCCCCCTTGAAATACTGTAGCTGCTGACTTTTAACATTAAGACACTTACCTGTCCTGGAGTCCAGCTGTCGGGTGCTGCTGCCGCCATTGCGGATAAGGGAACCCGGCAATTAGAAGAGGGAAGGTCTGGACAGCCTCACTCCAATAAAAAACACCTTTATTGTGAAAAATAAGGTACAGGATAAAAAAGCTGACGCGTTTCACACTATGACTATGACATAGCTATGACTAAGCACTGTTGAGTGTGAAACGCGTCAGTTTTTTATTGGAGTGCAGCTGTCCAGACCTTCCCTCTTCTAATTGCTATATGCTTAGCCTGCACCTGATGCTTCCACCTTGAGGAGAGTGCCATTTCCACACATCCACCTGGAGCGGTGATCCCGTCCCCTAAGGGAACCCGGCAGTGTAGCCTTTCGGCTTCACGGCCGGGTCCCTACTGCGCATGCACAAAGCGCGTTATGCTCCCACACTGACCCGGCAGAAGGGGAGGGAGGAGGACCGAGCTGTGTCGTACTTCGCCACGGCCCGGTCTCCCGGAAGTGGGGACAGGGTACCTGTCAATGACAGGTATCCACTTTCCCCTCCCCCCGAAAGGTGCCAAATGTGGCACCGGAGGGGGGGAGGAATCAGATAAGCGGAAGTTTCAATTTTGGGTGGAACTCCGCTTTAAGGCCTGATTCATGCCTATGCATTTTTTTGAGCATTTTCAGTTTTACAGAAACACACTACAGTCCATTTAACATGGTTTTCTATGGACGTAGTTCACATCTGTGCATTGTATGGAAAGGGCCTGGGATTTCTTTATGGTTTTTGGTTTCATAGACTTCAATGGATCAAAAACGTGTATTGAAAAACACAAAATGCACCGTCAATATGCAAACTGCAACCTGCATAAGTGTGAACCAGGCCTAAGTGATTAAAGTGTTACTAAACCCAGGACCCATTCACTATATCTGATCTCCCACAGAACACAGAACATGGAAATGCAATAGTTTTAGTAAATATATACTGCTACATACTTTTTCTCATCAGCAGTGTATAGCAGTCTTGTGACTTCTATCAGTGTCTGGTTAAAGCTTGTAGGAGGAGATTTCATTCTGCAGGACCTCTGACCTTTTGTCTGGACAGTGCTGATTGGCCCTGTGCTAGCAATACACACCAAACTGAGAATGTGCAGCTTGTCCCCTAGCTCTGTACTATCAGGAAATATATTGGGGGCAGTGGAAGAAGGGAAAGATTAGAGAAGACAGGATCAAACCGCCTTTTTACACAATCCAGAGGATTAACCCCTTGGGTTCCACAGTGAGTATATATACAGACTGATTTTACTGCTGTGGGTTTAGTAACTCTTTAACCACTTAAGGACCGCCTAACGCCGATATACGTCGGCAGAATGGCACGGCTGGGCATAAGCACGTACAGGTGCGTCCCCTTTAAGAGCCCAGCCGTGGGGCGCGTGCGCCCTGCCAGCTGCGCGCTCGTGACCCAGTCGTGAGCACTGTGACCGCGCTGGCGGGACCCGCCGGTGTCCCGCGATCGGGTCACAGAGCTGAAGAACGGGGAGAGGTAAGTGTAAACAAACCTTTCCCCGTTCTTCCTAGTGACAGTGTCACTGATCGTCTGTTCACTGTCATAGGGAACGACGATCAGTGACATCACACGCCAAGCCACGCCCCCACACAGTAAGAATCACTCATTAGGTCACACTTGACCCCTTCAGCGCCCCCTACAGGTTAACCCCTTAACTGCCAGTGTAATTTTCACAGTAACAGTGTATTTTTATAGCACTAATTGCTGTAAAAATGACAATGGTCCTAAAATGGTGTCAAAAGTGTCCGATGTGTCCGCCATAATGTCGCAGTTACGATAAAAATCGCTGATCGCCGCCATTACTAGTAAAAAAAAAAAATATAAAAAAAAATGCCATAAAACGATCCCCTATTTTGTAGACGCTATAACTTTTGCGCAAGCCAATCAATAGACGCTTATTGCGATTTTTTTTACCAAAAATATGTAGAAGAATACGTATCGGCCTAAACTGAGGAAAAAAATGTTTTTTTATATATTTTTTGGGGATATTTTTATAGCAAAAAGTAAAAGATATTGCATTTTTTTCAAAATTGTCGCTCTATTTTTGTTTATAGCGCAAAAAATAAAAAACGCAGAGGTGATCAAATACCACCAAAAGAAAGCTCTATGTGTGGGAAAAAAAGGACGTCAATTTTGTTTGGGAGCCACGTCGCACGACCGCACAATTGTCAGTTAAAGCGACGCAGTGCCGAATTGCAAAAAGGGGCCTGGTCCTTTAACAACAAAATGGTCCGGAGCTTAAGTGGTTAAAGGAACACTAAAGGAAAAAAAAAATTTGTAAAATAACAAACATGTTATACTTACCTTCACTGTGCAGCTCGTTTTGCACAGAGTGGCCCCCGATCCTGGTCTTCTGGGGTCCCTCGGCGGCTGTCTCGGCTCCTCCCTGCAAGAACTTTCCACGTTCATGCAAGCTTTCTTGCATGGTGGAAAGTTCTTGCGGGCGCGCTCCCGTGATACAGCCGGAGGCCATAGCCGCTCACTGTATCACTCGGCCCCGCCCCCCGGCGCACCGCATCATTGGACGTGATTGACAGCAGCGCGAGCCAATGGCTGCTCTGCTTTCAATCAACCAATGAATGAGCCAGAAGCCTGACCAAGAAGCCAGCGCGTTCACAGCGTGGGACTTTCGAGGGGTCAGGTAAGTAAACGGGGGCTCGGGGGGGGGGGGCGCTAATGCTTGGATGTTTTTTCACCTTAATGCATACAATGCATTATGGTGAAAAAACATGTACCTTTACAACCCCTTTAAGTCAAACCTTCCAATATTCAGAGAAGAGAAGTAGGGAGGCAGTTTATCACAAATTGTGTAGGCAAAATACACACCCTACCATGAGCCAAGTTATGCAGACCATAAAGAATTTGTATGCAACGTAACACTTTATAGAGGTCTATATACATCACTCCAGAAGGGATTTGGTTTCAAAAGAGGGACCGTTCAGAGCTATGTATTTGGCTCCAGCATAGAAATCACTGTTGCCTATTTTCAGAGGCAGCTCTCTAATTAGGCAAATTAGGCGGTCGCCTAAGGCCTCGCACTCACAGGGGCCTCGCGGCTGCCTAATTTTCCTGTGATCAATACTAATGACGGCGTCATCGGATCTCTCTATTACCCCTCTCTCTTTCTCACCTCCCCCTCTCTCTCCCCTCTTGCATTGGCTGAATATGTCTGATGGGTGAGGAGGGTGCCCTGGAAGTGGTGCTGATCACCTGTGTGCTAGACCCGTGCATTTTCTGTAGCCATTTTTCTTGCTTGAATTATTTTTCCCATTATGGGCGTGACTGGGGCCTCATGTCTAAGTTTTGCCTAAAGCCGCATACACACGATCATTTTTCCCGTCGAGAAAAATTACATTTTTTCCTTTGGACGAGAAAAACGATCGTCTGTGAGCTTTTTGTCGTTTTTCTCGACGGGAAAAACGGCATTAATCACGACGAGAAAAATTAGAACATGCTCTAATTTTTCTCGTCGTGATTCCCGTCGTTTTTTGCCGCGGCAGTGCGACACTGCCGGGGAGCCCACACACGGTCGTTTTTTTCGACCAAAAAAAAAATGTCATTTAAAACGGCCGTGTGTGGGGGGAACAAGCTGTTCCTCGTTTTTCACGTCGAAAAAATAGATCGTGTGTACGCGGCATAAGGCCTCACAAAGCCTAGAGCTGCCTCTGCCTATTTTCAACCAATATAACGGCAATCCAGAATGGTGGCTCATTGGAGCTTAAGGATTTGTCTTTTTTTACAACATTGACTCTCTATGGTTGATGTAATATATTAATAAATTGAATTGTGTCACCTACATTGCTAGTTCTTTTTTTTTATCTAAAATGATAGAGGTATGACCAAGATGTATCAAGGTTTTGCCTAAAATCATTTAGCATTTAAAAAAAAAACTCCCGTGTTCCCATCTTAGAAAATTAGTAAGTATTCCTATATGAACAGGCCACAAGCTGAAAAAAATAAATTATCTCTAGCTATAAAAAAAAAAAAAAATGTAAAGCAGTTATAAATTTCACCCTGTTGTTTTGTGTTTGGCTTTGCATATTGACTGTGATTTTAATTGTGCTGGAGAATCTTCATTAGTATTAACACATGGGGAGATTTTACAAAGCTCTTTCATTAGGAAAAGAACTGCCTAGCAGAGGAGGTCTTTTGCATGCAATGAGAATGTCAGTCTTACCTCGGTCATTTTGTAACATAATAAGTGTAAGCACAATGATTGCAATGCAGAAAGCGGGGGAAGGGCAAAAAAACAAATCCTGTTTTAATGGGGTCGTTTGAAAAGAAAGATTCTCATTTCCTAGTCAAAACAAAAAAAAAAAAGAAATCTTAAATTCTAGTTTCTGCTGCATGGATGCCTACCGCGTCTAAAAAAAATAAAAAAAATAATCACCTATTTGTAATTAATAAATATATATGTTTATTTGTATATATTTTGTGCTTTATATCCATGAAAGTGCTCACATCTTAACAGCATCTGGGTTTGCATTTATTGATTTTTTTTCTCCCCTGCCACATTCCTGGAATACAGATTTTAATCATTTCAGTACATCACAGTCAGTAATTTCATTAAAAACTGGAACCTTCCAGCCCTGCAAAAGCATTTAATTTCAATGACACACGATTCCCCTGCAAAACTGTCTCAACAGTAAAAAGCTGGCCTACGGTTCAAATGCATAATTTAATCCTGAGTTCCATGCTCAGAATTCCTTTGAAGATATAATTTGACTAACTACCTAATAACTTTAATAAGGACAACAGGTCTGTTCTAATATGTCATTAGCGTACTTTTAATTAAGTCGCAGGCCTGTCTCTGTATGGATTTTATTGGGTCAGTACTTCACTAACCTTGATATTTACCAATAATGTCCCTTTATGAAAATTATAGATCATTCGTATTATCGTAAGTGTAATCGGCTAAAGGAGCAATCCACCCGATGATAATATTTTCGTTTAGAAGCTGGAAAGTTAAAGGACGCGTTCACTTTTAGTGAACTTGTCATCTAATAAATCCCCCGCCCCACCGAGTGTAGAATGGCATGTTAAATATGGCGCCGCAACAGCAGAAAACATGCTCGCTGACTCCTTGGCCCCATTCATTCCAATAGGTAAGCTGTTGTTTTTTTTTTTTAGGACAAAAGGCCAGGCAGCGTTGGGCAAGGCTGTACAATGAAGATGGCTGGAACAGGGAGGAAGGTAGTTATTAACCACTTTCTGTCAAACTACAGTACCTAAAAATCTCCATAGGTGACCATTTAAAAGCCTTTACACAGAAGGTCTGGAGCTAGAATTATTGCTCTCACTATGATGTTCGCAGCAATACCTCACGTGTGGCGCCATTTACATATGCATACTGGGCCAGCACACGCATTCGCATTTTCAAGCAAAGACGAGCGGGACGGGATTGCTTTAAAGCAAATTTTAAATGTTATTATTTATTTTATTTAAAAAAACATTTTTCACACTGTCTCTTTAATTTTATTTTTATCAACCTTATTGCTATCACAAGGGATGAACAACATCCCTTGTGATAACGTGGGCCATGACAGGTCCTCTTTATCCACTTGACCTCCCACTTGACCAGATTTACCCCCCTTCATGACCAGGCCATTTTTTGCAACACTGACAGCGCGGCCGCGTTAGCGGTAAAGCGCTGCTAGTTTTAGCGACGCTTTACCGTCGTTTGAGAGGCGATTTGCGGGCACTTTTAACTCTTTATTCGGACGCTAGTGGCCGAATAAAGGGTTAAAAGCTCCCACAAAGCTGAGGCGCTTTGCAGGCGCTTCGGCGGTGCTGCCCATTGATTTCAATGGGCAGGGGCGCTTTAGGAGCGGCGTATACACCGTTCCTAAAGCACCCCAAAGATGCTGCTTGCAGAAAATTTTTTAACGTCCTGCCAGGGCAGCGCCTCAGTGTGAAAGCACTCTGGCTTTCACACTGGGACTGCAGGGGAGACATTTTTTAGGCGCTTTACAGGCACTATTTTTAGCGCTAAACGCCTCCAGTGTGAAAAGGGTCTAACTGACAATTGTGCGGTTGTGCAACGCTGTACCCAAATAAAATTGATGTCCTTTTTTTCCCACAAATAGAGCATTCTTTTGGTGGTAGTTGATCACATTTTATTTTTGGCGCTATAAACATAAAAAGACCGACAATTAAAAAAAAAAAATATTAATAATATTTTTTACTTTCTGCTAAAAAACATATCCAATTGAAAAAAATAAAAAAATTCAATTTCTTCATAAATTTAGGACAATATGCATTCTGCCACATATTTTTGGTAAAAAAAAATCCCAATAAGCGTATATTGATTGGTTTGCGCAAAAGTTATACAAACTATGGGATATTTTTACTTATTTATTTATTAATTTTATTATTTTTACTAGTAATGGTGGCGTTTAGCTACTTATATCGGGGCTACGATATTGCGGCGGACAATTCAGACACTAACTGACATTTTTGACACATTTTGGGGACCAAAGACACTAATACAGTGATGCTAAAAAATATGCACTGTCACTGTACTAATGACACTGGCAGGGAAGTTGAGTCCGTGGTACCCGTCGCTGGGCTCCCACTGTGTGTGATCACAGTGGGAGTGGGTCGCTGGCGGCACGTGTGCGTGCTCCAGACCCAGAAGTGTCAGATGACATACTAGATATGTGATCTGGCACAGAGCGGTTGCCCTGCCGCAGTATGTCTGCAGTGGGCGTTTGGGAAGTGATTGTGGAGAGATCAGGGGTCTATTAGACACTTTGCGATGTGATTGGACCCTCAGTCTGTCTTTGTCCTAGCTTCCTCTAATCGCTTATACATCAGCAATATGTCTGGGGAAGAAGGGACAGCACTATGAAACAATAAGGCTTTACTGCATCATACAGCGCTAGGTATTTAACAAATGTAGTTTCCTAGTTGGGGGAGCAGAAAGATGACCTTGTCAGCGAGTTATGGTTCCTTCACTATCCAATCACTAAACTGTATTGCTTTGCCTGCAGTGGACAAATAAATAGTCAGAACCTGGTCATGGTGGCTGGGAGTAAGGTAGCCATTAGAAATTTTACACAGCTTTAGGCCTGGCCCCTTACATTAGAGTTTACCCCTTTCATTAGGATCCCAAAAGTCCCCCCCACTTACATCAGGGTCCCCCTCCTTTAATCAGTGTCCCCAGAGTCATCCCCCCTTACATCAGGGTCCCCAGATTTCCCCTCCTTAAATCAGGATCCCCAGAGTTCACCCTTGAATCAGAGACCGAACTTTCATTAGGGTCCCTAAAGAAAGTTCCCCTTATATTAGGATCCCAAATCCCCTCTTACATCAGGGTCCCCCAAAACCCCCCGCCTTAATCAAGGGTCCTCAAAGTCTCTCCTTACATTAGGGTCCCCAGAGTCCACGTTCCTTAAATCAGGGACCCCAGAGTTATCCTTTACATCAGATCCCCAGAGCCCCCCTAACATCAGGGTCCCCAGAGCCTCCCTTACATCAGGGTCCCCAGAGCCCCCCTACATCAGGGCCCCTAAAGCGACCTTACATCAGGGTCCCCAAAACCCCCTTACATCATGGTTCCCAGAGCTCATTCACTTTCAATAGGGTTGGACTCAGCAACAACTGGTTGTTTGGGGCCCGGGTCCCTCAGGATGCCCAGGCCCTCTACATGTGTATGGGCTGCCCCCCCCCTGATGGTGGCCCTGGCTGGAAGGAGGGTCAGGATTGGAAAAATTTGCAAACAGAATTGTACATGGACAAAGCACAGGTTCACTTTAAAGGAGAACTTCACCTTTGTACAATCTGTTCACATACTGTATGTTTATGCTTGCCTAGGTATGTAACAGGCATGCACAGGAAGAGATATTGAGTTTGATATATTAAAGGAGTACATGGTCTTTCTCTAACATTTTAGTAAATCTTTACCGGAATTTCTAATATTCTTTATTGATCATTTACAAAATAATTTTTTGCTTCCCCGCTTCACCCACTGCAGTCTACAGGGAGGATTACATGCAAAGCTATGCAGTTCTCAGGGAAGGAGGTTACACAGCTAATTAACTTTGAAGAGACTACAGCTTCCTGCGGAAAAACTATGAAAGTCCTGCTCAATCTGGCTACAGAAGATCATGAAACTTAGATTATGGTAAACAGTTAGCTTTTAGATGAATTCATGCACAGGTACCTTTCCTGGTATGCTGGAGCACTATACTTTGTTTTACTCATTGCTTTTACCATTGCACCGACCACCACCTATTACTGGGTTTAGGTCATACACCTTTTCACTCCACACCTATATTGACATAATTGTTAATATTTGGTTAAAGTGGTTGCCAATATACCCAGTGAAGTGACTGGCCTCAAGTAATATACAGAGATTATACAAATCCTCCTTCATAAGTTGCACCTGTTTATCCACAGTCTCTTCGTCTCTACCTCTGTTCAAAGTCCAGAATTTATAAAGCTTGTCTGAGCTGTCAGAAAAAAGGGGTGGAGGGCTGAAGGTACACTCTGCAGAGCTCAGTGAGGAGAGCTCTGAGAGCTGATTGGAGGGAAGGGACACACCCCCTTCAACAGCACACAGGAACAGAGTTGAGGCTGTCAATCAGCTGGAGCTCCCTCCCCTGTCACCATTTTTCTCTTGGTGTCAGGAAAACTTGTCAGAAGTGATTTATGTTGATATCAGAGAAACAAAGCAGCAGACAGAAATGACACTTAAAGAGTAACTCCACTTTTATGGAGGAAAAAAAAACATTCCTCTCTGGGTGATCTATGTACATTACAAGGATTTTGACAAACTTTGTTGCAGATTCCTTCCTTTTGTTATTCTGAAAAAATCCTTGTGTGCTTGTCTGGGCTCATGTGCAATGGAGTGCATCTAATGGGAGTGGTTTCATAATTATCAACTAGTTGCTGCACCTGCAGGGATCTAATGAGGAAAGCTGCTGGGCTTGCATCCCTTTAGACGTGATTTCCTATTGGCAGTATTTCAACAAAAATGACATTTTAGTTGCAGGGGATGCCTGAAATCTGACTTAGTCTCTTAGTGCAGACTTCTGGGAAAATCAGTGAGCCAATTACACAAGCAGGAAATGACATATCTGGGGGTGTTCAGTACTCATTCTGTATACAGAACACCTCCAGGTAACCATATTGCATTGCATTTTACAGAAAACGCCAGAGCTGCAGATTGAAAAGGAAAGGTAACTTTTAAAAACATTCAGTTACAATATGACTTGTGTCGCAATTGTATACGCTATATTATTTTTTCTTTATTTGCAATTTTTTTGCCACAAAAGTGGAGTTACCCTTTAAGCCGGCCATAGATGGTTCGAAACTTGGCCAGTTCAGCAGGAAGCGGTCCAAATTTGAACCGTGTGTAGGCAGGCTAAATGTACCAAGTTGATTGATAAGCGCTGCGCAAACTGTTGGCGCTATATAAATCCTGTATAATAATAATAATGTATAATAATTGATCAATCAACTTTGGGTACAACAAGCTTGATGGATTTACTTGCAATTATAGCTAGCGGCTGCTATAGCTGCTAGCAATAATCACTGCCTTTCACCATCAGGGACAGCTCCCCCACCCACCGGGAGAATACAATGTCTTTGCAGGAGGGATTCCCCTGTCAGCAGTATCTGTGTTGATGGAGGAATCGTGCAAATTTCTTTCCTGCGACCTGTGGTTGCAGGAAAGAAATTTGCACCGTCTATGGCCTGCCTTAGTGCTTAATTGAGACAAGTACACACTATAGAGGGATATGCTTTGTTCATATTTCATTACAACTACTTTGATTTCCAAACTGAAGAGCCCCTAAAATGGTACTAAACCCAAAAGCCAAAAATAATATATTGCACTGCAAGGTTTAAATGCTTGTTTAGGTCTTTGAGACGGTAAGAGCAGTTCTCTTTACTAAATTCACATCCCCACCAGTAGAGGGCGCTCCTCTTTGCTCTGGTCTGTGGGCTGTTCCTCTGTGTCCTCACATCAAATGCAGGGCTGTGAGCGTTGAAGACATAAGCGGCGCCCAACTGCCAGAGCATAGGGTAGAAGGGGCTGCAGGGACTGGTCCAGCAGCGTGGAGGAGCCTTGGAGAGAGGAGGATCAGGTAAGTAAAACTGATTTTTCTGGTCCCCTAGATGCAAACAAGCATTTAACCCTTGCAGTGCGGAGGCAGCCCCATCGTAAAATATGCTTCAATTTGTAATTCTGTTGGTTCTGACTACATACATTCCTCCGCTTCAGTCAAGACAATATATTTTAGTCAATGCTGTAATTGGACAGTTAAAGTGGTTGTAAACCCTTACAGACCACTTTAACCTAAAGGTAAGCCTAGATTAAGGCTTACCTGTAGGTGCAAGAAATATCTCCTTAACCTACACGGTTAAGGAGATATTTTCCAAAAAGACAACGGCGCAGGCGCACTCAGCGTGCCGTTAGTGAGAGCGATCATGCCATCACTGCCGGCTCCTGCGCGCATGCGTGGTAGTGACGTCATCGCTGCTCCGGCCAGTCACAGCGCCGGAGCAGCGATACCCGGAAGTCACTCCAGGAGAGATAGCGGCGACGGAGGAAGTGAACGAGGGTCGCTGCGGGGGCTTCGATCTCAGGTAAGTAATTCATAATGAGCTAGTATGCTATGCATACTAGCTCATCATGCCTTTGTCTTGCAGGGTGTTTTTTTTTTTTTTTTTTAGAGAGGGTTTGTAAACCCACGAAAAGAAAAAAAACCCTGCAAGACAAAGCCATATTGAGCTAGTATACATAGCATACTAGCTCATTATGAAATCCTTACCTTATATCGAAGCCCCTGCAGCGGTCCCGGCACACTGCTGTGGCCGGCGACATGTCTCCCGAAGTTATTTCTGGATATCGCGGGCTCTGGCGCTGTGGTTGATGGGAGTCGCGATGACGTCACTCCCGTGCATGTACGCAGGAGCCGCCGGTAATGGCACAGCAGCTGAAGAAATGGCATGAGCAAGACGTTTTTTCGGTACGCATGTGCCGATGACGTCAGCACATGCTGATACTGTGAATATCTCCTAAACGGTGCAGGAGATATTTACGGTACCTACAGGTAAGCCTTATTATATAGATCACTGATGGGGTAATCTCTGTGTTCTCTCCACCAATCAGCCAACCATATTTGCTGGAATCATACTGTGCAATATGGTAATTTCCCTCTCTCAGTCTGTAGAATTGGATGTTAGGAGGCCAAGACAAAGACAAGCTGATTTACTATTTTAGAATACATTTAATTATTAATAATGAATACATCATAAAATTGGTGTTTTTTTTATATTTATGTACACTTACACTCTAAACCTCTGCAATTAATGTAAAATAGATCATTTAAACTTAAATGCCAATACACATAAAATTGGCATATAAAATCTAAATGTAAATGTTCAATCATCCATCCAGACTGATGGAAAGGAGAATACTGCACACAAGCATCAATGTGTATTAAGAATGTTCCATTGCAAAATTACTGATGTGGAATAAATTATTTTTTTGGACACACATTAAACAATATGATAATAAATATGCTGTCAAGAGCAGTATTGATTTTAAACCCCATTAGCAATTTAAATCAGTAGTCAGCCCTCGGTAGTATAGGGAGGTCGCAAAAAATGGAACAGAAAAAATTAAAATAAAGCTGACACAAAATGGTAAAAATCAGGTACACTATTTAATTTTACAAAATAATTATTGTATAAAAAAAATTGTTTTAGGTAGCATATATAATTTGTAACCCAAAGAAATAAATAATCTTGCGCTACGTGAACTAAAAGGATTATTTGAAAATAAAACTGCAACTCCTGAATCACAATCTAGGTAGTAGATGTACCAATCACGATAAAACCACATAAAGGTGTGCTGTCCCTTTAAATAAATTCATAAACTAATAAATGAAAAAATCAGTAATAAATACGTGATTAAAAATGAATAAACGGTCATATAAAGTGCCAAATCAAACAAAGTGCCAAGAAGTGCAATTTATAAACTGCAATTATAATTGCTATAGAGGCTGCCAGCTTTTGGGTACGATGGTACATGTCTGGTAGGAATGCCCTAGGATCAGATCAGTTTGGAAGAGGATTTTTAACCTCATATTCAGGGTCACTAAGGCTGGTTTCACACTGGGGCGGTGGGGGCGGTGGCGGTATAGCGCCGCTATTTTTAGCGGCGCTATAACGTCGGGATTGTTGAGCTATTCGGCCGCTAGCGGTGCGGTTTTAACCCCCGCTAGTGGCCAATAAAGGGTTAATACCACCCGCAAACCGCCGCTACAGCCGCGGTTTGCGGGCGGTATTACCGCGGTATCCCATGCATTTCAATGGGAAGGAGCGGTGTAGGAGCGGTAAACACACCGCTCCTCTCACCGCTCCAAAGATGCGGCTAGCAGGACTTTTTTTACCGTCCTGCTAGCGCACCGCTCCAGTGTGAAAGCCCTCAGGGGCTGTTTAGGCTCGGTTTGCAGGTGCTATTTTTAGCTAAATAGCGCCTGCAAACCGCCCCAGTGTGAAAGGGGCCTAAGGCCCCTTTCACACTGAGGCGTTGAAAAAACACTCCAAAATTATAGGATTTTGTACCTCTATTTTACCGCGATTTTACCGCGTTTTTACCACGATCGCGGTAAAAATAGCGCTAACGCGTATGCGTTTTTACCGCGATTTTACAGCGTTCGCGCTAAAATTAGCGCGAACGCGGTAAAAACGCGGTAAAATGCATAGGCGTTAGCGCTATTTTTTAACATAACGCTTATGCCTATGCGTTTTTACCGCGTTTTTACCGCGTTTTTACCGCGAATCCCATTCATTTCAATGGGGATAGGCGTTTTTACAGCGCTATTTTATGCGCCCTAAAGTTGCTCTAAAAAAGCTGTTTGCAGGATTTTTTTCAACGCCCAGCCAGCAAACGCCTCAATGTGAAAGCCCTCAGAGATTTCACATTGAGAATGCTGGGGCAGGATTATTTCAGGCGTTATTACAGCGCTATTTTTACCGCGAAAACGCGGTAAAAACGCCTCAGTGTGAAAGGGGCCTAATTGCTAGATTTTTGAAACAACCCAGGGTCTCCATGATGGCAATTCAAAATAAGATCTCTTGGATTATGGCGCAAGAGAAGTTGTCTTGTATTTTTACTAATACAATCCCAAAATTTGAAGCTGTGTGGGGACCTTGGGCTGATTACTGCGGTATTTCTTTGGTGGTCAGGATCGACTCTAATCAACCCATTTCATTAACATCATAGTAGGCACTTGATTTCTTCCCTCTTCTCTTCTCTTTTCTCCATACCCTCTTTCTTCTTTCTTCCTTTATTTATTTATTTATTTATTTTTTATTATTTACCTTTTTTTTTTTTATTGTCAGTTGATTAGGTATGACTTAGGGGTTGGGCTTATTTACTTGTTGTATAGTTCTTTTGGCAACTCTATGTAGAGAATACAATATGCTCTTCAGATTATAAGTATTTGTGCTTTATATATTAGAAATCCTCTTAAAGGGGTTGTAAAGGTTCGTTTTTTATTTTCTAAATAGGTTCCTTTAACCACTTAACGACCGCTCACTGTATATATACGTCGGCAGAATGGCACCGACAGGCACAATCACGTAGAGTGTACGTGATTGCCTTTGTATAGTTGGGGGGTCCAATCGGACCCCCCTCCTATACAGTGAGCGGTGGCTAAGTGTCCGGGAGCGTTCCGGGATGAGGGGGCAGCCATTCGTTTCCGGCCACCCCCTCGCGATCGCTCCCGGCGAATGGAAATGCCCCCTCTGTCTGTGTCAGACAGAGGGAGCAGGAGGAAGTGATGTCATCTCTGGTGCGGCGCTCACATATACCGAGCGCCGTACAAGAGTGCACACAACACTACACTGACACCAGGACACATAGGGACATAAATCGCCCCCCCCCAGGCCCCCCCAGACACCCCAGATCACCCCCCCAGCCCCCAGTCACAGTGTCACTGATTACAGTGACCATTTATTTAGTGATCACTGCAATCAGTGACATTTGTGACTGTAAAAGTGTCACCAAAGTTTAGTCTTAGGTCCAGTGTAGCCCCCTAACCCCCCCTAATAAAGGTTTAACCCCCTGATCACCCCCCAGATAACCCTTTCACCCCCTATCACCACTGTCGCTAAGCGATCATTTTTCTGATCGCTGTCTTAGCGTCAGTGATGCCGATCGGCAGCCAGTAATTTTTTTTAGGTTCGCCGCATGTTTTTATAGCGTCAGGTACCCCAATATATTATCTAATAAAGGTTTAACCCCCTTGATCGCCCCCCAGGTAACCCTTTCACCCCCTATCACCACTGTCACTAAGCAATCGTTTTTCTAAACGCTGTCTTAGTGTCTGTGATGCAGATCGGTAGCCGGTAATTTTTTTTAGGTTCGCCGCAGGTTTTTATAGCGTCAGGTACCCCAATATATTATCTAATAAAGGTTTAACCCCCTTGATCGCCCCCCAGGTAACCCTTTCACCCCCTATCACCACTGTCGCTAAGCAATTGTTTTTCTAAACGCTGTCTTAGTGTCGGTGATGCAGATCGGTAGCCAGTAATTTTTTTTAGGTTCGCCGCATGTTTTTATAGCGTCAGGTACCCCAATATATTATCTAATAAAGGTTTAACCCCCTTGATCGCCCCCCAGGTAACCCTTTCACCCCCATCACCACTGTCGCTAAGCGATCGTTTTTCTAAACGCTGTCTTAGTGTCGGTGATGCAGATCGGTAGCTGGTAATTTTTTTTAGGTTCGCCGCAGGTTTTTATAGCGTCAGGTACCCCAATATATTATCTAATAAAGGTTTAACCCCCTTGATCGCCCCCCAGGTAACCCTTTCACCCCCTATCACCACTGTCGCTAAGCGATCGTTTTTCTAAACGCTGTCTTAGTGTCGGTGATGCAGATCGGTAGCCAGTAATTTTTTTTAGGTTCGCCGCATGTTTTTATAGCGTCAGGTACCCCAATATATTATCTAATAAAGGTTTAACCCCCTTGATCGCCCCCCAGGTAACCCTTTCACCCCCTATCACCACTGTCACTAAGCGATCGTTTTTCTAAACGCTGTCTTAGTGTCAGTGATGCAGATCGGTAGCTGGTAATTTTTTTTAGGTTCGCCGCAGGTTTTTATAGCGTCAGGTACCCCAATATATTATCTAATAAAGGTTTAACCCCCTTGATCGCCCCCCAGGTAACCCTTTCACCCCCTATCACCACTGTCGCTAAGCAATTGTTTTTCTAAACGCTGTCTTAGTGTCGGTGATGCAGATCGGTAGCCAGTAATTTTTTTTAGGTTCGCCGCATGTTTTTATAGCGTCAGGTACCCCAATATATTATCTAA
This sequence comes from Rana muscosa, assembly GCA_029206835.1. Taxonomy (NCBI): domain Eukaryota; kingdom Metazoa; phylum Chordata; class Amphibia; order Anura; family Ranidae; genus Rana; species Rana muscosa. The sequence continues at coordinate 415,865,423 of CM055127.1, read as the reverse complement.
TAAAGGTTTAACCCCCTTGATCGCCCCCCAGGTAACCCTTTCACCCCCATCACCACTGTCGCTAAGCGATCGTTTTTCTAAACGCTGTCTTAGTGTCGGTGATGCAGATCGGTAGCTGGTAATTTTTTTTAGGTTCGCCGCAGGTTTTTATAGCGTCAGGTACCCCAATATATTATCTAATAAAGGTTTAACCCCCTTGATCGCCCCCCAGGTAACCCTTTCACCCCCTATCACCACTGTCGCTAAGCGATCGTTTTTCTAAACGCTGTCTTAGTGTCGGTGATGCAGATCGGTAGCCAGTAATTTTTTTTAGGTTCGCCGCATGTTTTTATAGCGTCAGGTACCCCAATATATTATCTAATAAAGGTTTAACCCCCTTGATCGCCCCCCAGGTAACCCTTTCACCCCCATCACCACTGTCGCTAAGCGATCGTTTTTCTAAACGCTGTCTTAGTGTCAGTGATGCAGATCGGTAGCTGGTAATTTTTTTTAGGTTCGCCGCAGGTTTTTATAGCGTCAGGTACCCCAATATATTATCTAATAAAGGTTTAACCCCCTTGATCGCCCCCCAGGTAACCCTTTCACCCCCATCACCACTGTCGCTAAGCGATCGTTTTTCTAAACGCTGTCTTAGTGTCGGTGATGCAGATCGGTAGCTGGTAATTTTTTTTAGGTTCGCCGCAGGTTTTTATAGCGTCAGGTACCCCCATATATTATCTAATAAAGGTTTTAACCCCCTGATTGCCCCTAGTTAACCCTTTCACCAGTGATCACCATATAAGTGTTACGGGTGACGCTGGTTAGTTAGTTTGCTTTTTATAGTGTCAGGGCACCCGCCGTGTATATAACCCAATAAAGGTTTAACCCCCTGATCGCCCGGCGGGTGATATCAATTAGGTTTTAGCGTCAGAGAGGGTCTGAGTCACACCCCAGGCAGCGTCAGGTTAGTGCCAGTAACGCTAACACCCACGCGTGAAGCATACACCCCCCTTAGTGGTATAGTATCTGAACAGATCAATATCTGATCTGATCAGATCTATACTAACGTCCCCAGCAGTTTAGGGTTCCCAAAAACGCAGTGTTAGCGGGATCAGCCCAGATACCTGCTGGCACCTGCGTTTTGCCCCTCCGTCCAGCCCAGGCCACCCAAGTGCAGTATCAATCGATCACTGTCACTTACAAAACACTAAACACATAACTGCAGCGTTCGCAGAGACAGGCCTGATCCCTGCGACTCCAGTGCTGTAGGAGGTGATTTCACCACCACAGTTAAAAAAAGCAAATATGCCAAAGCATTGGGGCAGCAGGGGCGGAGGAGCGATTTTGCTCCTAATGCCGCGTACATACGGTCGAAATTCCGACGGAGGCTTGCCCGTGGAAAAGTCCGACCATGTGTGTGCGGCATAACTTTTTTGCGGGAGGATGCCCCCATGCTTCGGCATATATAAATGGTGCGTGTATGCCCATCATTGGAAGTGGGTGGATGAAGGGCGGTATTCTAATGGTGGGCATACCCACCAATCAATCTCTTTTTTCATTCAGCCAACTGGCTGCATGAAAAAAAAAGATTACAATACATGTCCAACAAGGACCAGCAACGTACTGGTATGTTGCTGGACTTTGAATGTTTATACCAGAATGATGCCTGCGGGTTTAGGTATCATCTTGGTATCATTCTTTTCAGCCTGCGGCCGGCTTTCATGTAAAAGCAATCCTAGCGGCTAATTAGCCTCTGGACTGCTTTTACAAGCAGTGGGAGGGAATGCCCCCCCCCCCCGGATATAAAAAGCGCCATTGGGAAATTGGGAAAGCATTTTATCACACCGATCTTGATGTGGTCAGATGCTTTGAGGGCAGAGGAAAAATCTAGGGTCTAGAAGACCCCAGTTTTTTCAAAAAAAGAGTACCTGTCACTACCTATTGCTATCATAGGGGATATTTACATTCCCTGAGATAACAATAAAAATGATAAAAAAAAAAATACTTGGAAGGAACAATTTAAAAATAAAATAAAAAAGCAAAATTAATAATAAAAAAAAAAAGAAAAAAAAAAAGCACCCCTGTCCTGCCCTGCTCTTGCCCAATGGCGAACGCAAGCGTCGGTCTGGCGTCATATGTAAACAGCAATTGCACCATGCATGTGAGGTATCACCGCGAAGGTCAGATCGAGGGCAATCATTTTAGCAGTAGACCTCCTCTGTAAATCTACTGGGGTAACCTGTAAAGGCTTTTAAAGGCTTTTAAAAATGTATGTCGTTTGTCGCCAATGCGCGTTTGTGCGAAATTTTAAAGCATGTCGTGTTTGGTATCTATGTACTCGGCCTAAGATCATCTTTTTTATTTCATCAAACATTTGGGCAATATAGTGTGTTTTAGTGCATTAAAATTAAAAAAAGTGTATTTTTTAACCCAAAAAATGCGTTTGAAAAAATCGCTGCGCAAATACTGTGTAGAAAAAAAAAATGCAACACCCACTATTTTAATCTGTAGGGCCTTTGCTTTAAAAATATATATAATGTTTGGGGGTTCAACATAATTTTCTTGCAAAAAAAAAAATGTTTTCATGTAAACAAAAAGTCTCAAAAAGGGCTTTGTCTTCAAGTGGTTAGAAGAGTGGATGTAAGCTTCCTAATGTTGTGTATAAAATGCCAGAACAGTTCAAAACCCCCCCAAATGACCCCATTTTGGAAAGTAGACACCCCAAGCTATATACTGAGAGGCATGTCGAGTCCATGGAATATTTTATATGTTGACACAAGTTGCGGAAAAACGACAATTTTTTTTTTGCACAAAGTTGTCACTAAATGATATATTGCTCAAACATGCCATGGGCATATGTGGAATTACACCCCAAAATACATTCTGCTGCTTCTCCTGAGTACGGGGATACCACATGTGTGAGACTTTTTGGGAGCCTAGCTGCGTACGGGACCCCAAAAACCAATCACCGCCTTCAGGCTTTCTAAGGGTGTAAATTTTTGATTTCACTTCTCACTGCCTATCACAGTTTCGGAGGCCATGGAATGCCCAGATATCACAAAACCCCCCCAAATGACCCCATTTTGGAAAGTAGACACCCCAAGCTATTTGCTGAGAGGTATTGTGAGTATTTTGCAGATCTCGCTTTTTGTCACAAAGTTTTGAAAATTGAAAAAAAAAATATATATATATATATTTTCTTTCTTCATTTTCAAAAACAAATGAGAGCTGTAAAATACTCGCCATTCCTCTCAGCAAATAGCTTGGGGTGTCTATATTCCAAAATGGGGTCATTTGGGGGGGTTTTGTGCGATTTTGGCATTTTATGGCCTTCGAAACTGTGATAGGTAGTGAGGAGTGAAATCAAAAATTTGTGCCTAGAAATCCTGAAGGCGGTGCTTGGTTTCCGGGGTCCCGTACGTGGCTAGGCTCCTAAAAAGTCCCACACATGTGGTATCCCCGTACTCAGGAGAAGCAGAAAATGTATTTTGGGGTGCAATTCCACATATAACCATGGCATGTGTGAGCAATATATCATTTAGTGACAACTTTTTGTAATTTTTTATTTTTTTAATTTTTTTTTGTCATAATTCAATCACTTGGGACAAAAAAAAATATATTCAATGGGCTCAACAGGCCTCTCAGCAATTTCCTTGGGGTGTCTACTTTCTAAAATGGGGTCATTTGGGGGGGTTTTGTGCTATTTTGGCATTTTATGGCCTTCGAAACTGTGATAGGTAGTGAGGAGTGAAATCAAAAATTTGCGCCCTTAGAAATCCTGAAGGCGGTGCTTGGTTTCCGGGGTCCCGTACGCGGCTAGGCTCCCAAAAAGTCCCACACATGTGGTATCCCCGTACTCAGGAGAAGCAGAAAATGTATTTTGGGGTGTAATTCCACATATAACCATGGCATGTGTGAGCAATATATCATTTAGTGACAACTTTTGGTAATTTTTTTTTTTTTTTTTTAGTCATTATTCAATCACTTGGGACAAAAAAAAAAAAAATTCAATGGGCTCAACATGCCTCTCAGCAATTTCCTTGGGGTGTCTACTTTCCAAAATGGGGTCATTTGGGGGGTTTTGTACTGCCCTGTCATTTTAGCACCTCAAGAAATGAGATAGGCAGTCATAAATTTAAAGCTGTGTAAATTTCAGAAAATGTACCCTAGTTTGTAAACGCTATAACTTTTGCGCAAACCAATAAATATACGCTTATTGACATTTTTTTTACTAAAGACATGTGGCTGAATACATTTTGGCCTAAATGTATGACTACAATTGAGTTTATTCGATTTTTCTTATAACAAAAAGTAGAAAATATCATTTTTTTTCAAAATTTTCGGTCTTTTTCCGTTTATATTGCAAAAAATAAAAATCGCAGAGGCAATCAAATACCATTAAAAGAAAGCTCTATTTGTGGGAAGAAAAGGACGCAAATTTCGTTTGGGTACAACATTGCATGTCCGCACAATTTACAGTTAAAGCAGCGCAGTGCAAAATTCTGAATTCACCTCTGGTCCTTTAGCTACCAAATGGTCCGGGGCTTAAGTGGTTAAGCTAGTGCATTGTTGGTTCACTTACTTTTTCCTTCGATTTCCCTTCTAAATGTTTTTTTTTCTTTGTCTGAGTTTCTCACTTCCTGTTTCTCCTCACTAAACTTCACACCATCATCCGAGTGGTGTGGAGTCAGCCAGAACAGCTTACTGAACCACTTACTGAGGAGGAACAGGAAGTGAGAAATTCAGACAAAGAAAATAAACATTTAGAAGGGAAATCGAAGGAAAAGGTAAGTGAACCAACAATGCACTAGCTTAAAGGAACCTATTTAGAAAATAAAAAACAAACCTTTATAACCTTTTTAACATGGTTTTGGGTTTATGGGAGGAAGGCGGGCTGGGGAGGGGGCCTGTCCAGGGCACAGGATGATCCCGTTTCGGGTGTCCAGGATGGGTAGGACTTCCCAGAATGTCTGTTTCTCTAGTCCATGTTTTTATACTGATATTCTTTCTAGATGCCAGGGATTATTTTATTTTATAACTTCAGTTCTTTAAAACATAATTACTCTCTAAAACATCTATAGAAGATTAGTTGAAGAGTCTATGTTTTGTTTGGAAAGATGTAATTTGTACTATGTGATATTACCCTTTGTCATGCTGTACCTATGTGAATTTTGATATCTATACTTGATTTAACAATAACAATAAAAATCTATTGAAAGAAAAAAAAAAAAGAAGTGCAATTTATAAACTGCAATTATTATATACTATATAAAGTGCAGACAATCAATAAATTAAGAGCGAGGATGAGATGTCACCAGAGGAAAAATGTGCTACAGGACTACTCCACCGAAAGGTTAAATGAGCTCCTTACCAAATGGATAGATCCCACACAGAGATCACATATACCCTGGTCAGCCTGAAAAAGCTATCTTCCCAATGTATGTAAATACGCGGTTCAAGGGGTTACAGCACAGAAGGGACTCCCATAGTGTAGTAATATTGGCACAAACTTCTTTATTCAATCAGCGATAACACATCAAGCATGGATACTGCCACATCGCATAAAGCAGGGGTCTCCAAACTTTTTAAACAAAGGGCCAGTTTACTGTCTTTCAGACTTTAGGTGGGGGGGGGGGGCAGATTGTGACCAGTGGGTGTAAAAATGGTCTCCCTCACAGCATCAGTGAGAATAAACATGGCCTCAATGATTTCAAGGGACTGTCCCTGATTGGAAACAAAGTCCCTTTATTCCGCTTTCCTCCTCATTTTTCCCTCATTTTGATCTGATCTATATAGTTGTATCTAAAATACACATTGTATCTTTCAAAAAGTGCTTCCCAGAGCTAAACCCTTCATCCAAATTCATAGGTGTGTGCAGCTTATTGCATTAGGGTGTGCACCCCAAAGCTCCAACACATATGCGCTTGACATATTTACCGGCCTCTTCCCCGCTCTCCATCCTGAAACAATGGGAGGAAGGGGGACCAAGGGAGCACATGGGGGACCCGGGCAACAGAAGGAAGAGGAACAGGGAAAGGAGGCGTGGCATACAGTATATTAGTACTGATCCCCTGTATTTTCCTCCTGTGGCAGCTGAATGTTGACAAAAGGAAGAGGAGGAGAAGCCTACTTTCAGCTGCTGCAGAAGGAAAAGACAGATCGGTGCCACTAAATTCCACCCCTACCACCTCTCCTGTCCAGGTTCTGAGGGTCGGTAAGTTGGGATTGCCCACCATCGACAGGTTGCCAACCCCAGGATTAGGGTGTGCCCATGCACACCTGGCACACCCCTTGCGCACACCTATGTCCAAATTCTAATTGCTGCATTGTTAAGTTTCAAAGGCCAGTATAAAGGAATAGTAGTGGTAAAAAAAAAGCCCTTGTGGGTTTAACTAATAATTGTTTGTATAATTCTCCTTTAAGGGGGAATGGTAGGGGTGTGTCCTATGCCTACATACTTTTGCTAATAGGTGTTCCTCATTCCGACCTCAAAATGTTGGGAGGTAAGGAATGGTACCGCATCATTGGTGTCAGTGGAAGAAGTAGTGCCCCTTCATTGGGGTCAGTGGGAGGAATGGTGCCCCATCTTTGGTGTCAGTGCAAGGAATAGTGCCCCATCATTGGTGTCAGTGGGAGCAGTAGTGCTCCATCATTGGTGTCAATGAGAGCAATAGTGCCCCATCATTGGTGTCAGTGTGAGGAATAGTGCCCCATCATAGGTGTCAGAGGGAGGAATTGTGCCTCATCATTGCTACTAGTGGGAGGAATAATGAATCCTCATTAGTGTCAGTGGCAAGAATTATTCCCCACTGTTGGTGTCAGTGGGAGAAATAGTGCCTCATATCATTGGGAGAAAGCGTGCCCCAAGGGCCGGATAAAAGCTAGCAAAGGGCCGCATCTGGCCCTTGGGCCAGTCCATTGGCAAAAAGCATTAAACAAGCATAGCTATAGTCTCCTACTAGCATGTGGAATGATGTCATGTGTGCGGCCCTGCCCAATGCGTTTCTCCGTAACAAGGGGAACAGAACCTCTTGATGATTGATTTGGCACTTCATATGACTGTTTTGAATTGTTTATTAACCTGTTGGCACCATGCAAATATGCAGCCTTTCGGCAGCCATGCCTTAGAGCCAAACGGCCACATGTTTGCGTGCAATAGCGCCGATAGAGCTGTTCCAACAGCGTGCACACTGCACGCTCCTGGCACAGTGACCAGCGGATAACAGAAACCTTTTCCATTTTTCCATCATGTGACTGCCGTGACAGCCAATCACAGCATTCACATGGTCAAAAACCCCACCTCCTGGCATTCTAAAGCCCTTAAAGGGGCAGCGGAAGCCGGCGCCAAGGGGTTAATTTTTATTTACGTATTGATTAGTGGTTTTTCATTTATTCGTTTATGAATTGATTTAAAGGCACCTTTATGTGGTTTTATCATGATTGGCACATCTCATACCTAGCTTATACAATTACCTGGTAGTTCATAATTTACTTTGGTTTGCAGGCGAGTAATAACATTTAAAGTGAAAATCCACCAAAACTAAGCTGTGTCTAGTGTGGAGGAGTCACCCACCATCCACTACATTGGTAAGACCTCCATGTTCCAGATCGTGTTCCATTGGCCTTGGAGGTTTGGTTGTACGTACCCAACTTGGGGTATTCGTATGCCATGTACACACAATAGGAATTTCAGATGGAAAAAGTCAGGCGGACTTTTTCCATCGGAAATACCTACCGTGTGTAGCCCCATCGGAGTTTTTTCATCGGAAATTCAGAGGAATTCCGTTGAAGTTTAGATATAGAACATGTTCTATTTTTCTCCGATGGAATTGGGCGGGCAAAAGCCTGATCGTGTGTACAAGGCATAACTCTTCTGATTACATTTTATGTGACATAAAAATTAATAATCCAGCGGAAGGTAGACCCTCTCATAATAGCATCAGTGCAAATCGAGAAGCTCACTTGCAGAGACCTCTCAACCAAGATATATAAGAAACCTTTAGATGGTATTTGTTTTTCAACCTGATTTTACAGAAGAGCTTTTTACTTCCATCCAATTTTCTATAAAGCACTCCACTTAATTTTTCTGTTGAGCCCTCCACCTATATTTACTTTAGATCTCTAATTATATTGTAGAACCCTTTGAATATTTTTACTTTTACAGCAGCCCTGTATTTATTCATAAATAATTAAATTTCTTTTTTTAATGTAACTAGTTTAAAATGGTTGTAAAAGCTTCATGCCTAGAATGCATGAGGAACACTTTAAACTAGTGAAAAACCTTCTGTGTTCAGCAGCCCCCCAGCCCCCCTTATACCTACCTTAGCCTAATTCCGATCCAGTGATGTGCACGAGAGCAGTGGCTCTCCCGGGTCTCTTCCTCTTCACTGGCTGAGACAGATGCTTGAGCCATTGGCTCCTGCTACGGTCAATCACAGCCAGTGAGCCAATGAGGAGAGAGCAAGGGTGGGGCCAAGCCACGCTCTGTGTGTGAATAGACACACAGAGCAGAACTTGGGAGTCAGGCTGCTCGGGTGCCCCCATAGCAAGCTGCTTGTTGTAGAGGCATTTGGCAGTAGGGAGCCAAGAGTGCAGGCAGGGGACCTGAAAAGAGGAGGATCGGGGCTGCTCAGTGCAAAACCACTGCACAGAGCAGGATAGTATAACATGTTTGTTATTATTTTTTTTTTTTTTAAAGTCTGCCTTTAATATCACTTTAAATACCTGAATTTGACTTGGTATCAGCCTTTTGCAATCCTGTATACAGCAGCAATCAGTGATGACCAGGATAATGTTCTAATCAGTTGTGCTGCATGCAAATGTGTTAACAAGGAAAATGCTGATAGGAGGAGAAAACAGAGTGGGAAGAAGGCTGACCTCATCAGTTTGCTCCTGCTTTTTCCCTGTCTATCTCAGGAATAGATGGATAGAATTGCAAAATTATTTGGCTGGTAAAAAAACTTCCATAAAAGTATGTCGGCTATGCATTTAGCTTTTTGCCTGGAGTTTAGCTTGAACTTTTCTGCATCTCCTTAAAACTGAAATATTGGTTAACTGTGGATTGACTATATATACCAGCCATTTACATTAGAAGGTGGTCTGAATTTAGCAAACAAAAATATTATTTTTTACTTTCTGCTACAAAACATATCTAATAATAAAAAAAAAAAAAATAATTCTTCATAAATTTTTACCAAAATGTATTATGCTACAGGTCTTAAAAAAAAAAAAAATCCCAATAAACGTATATTGATTGGTTTGTGTGAAAGTTATAGCGCCTACAAACTATGATATATATATATATATATATATATATATATATATATATATATATATATATATATAAACTGGAATTTTTATTATTTTATTTTTATTTATTTATTTTTATACTACAAATGGCGGTAATCAGCGACTTATAATGGGACTGTGATAGTGCAGCTGTCAAACTGAAGCGAACTGACACTGACATCACCAGTGAAATTAACCTCCCTGGCGGTATGATTATTTCAGATTTTAGGTGCTGAAAGCGGTACCATTATTTTGCATGGAAATTTGGCGTTTTATATTGTAGGCCTGTAAATCTTAGGAATAACTCACTTAAATCTGTCCAAACTAGTAGACATCCCAGGTATGATAAAGTTTGAAACACAAAATCATAAATTATAATATAATAAATAACTATAAATAATTATAACAAATAATAATATAAAAATAATAAAAATGATTCAAAAATGTAATCAAATCAAAAATACAAGTGTAGCGGGTATGTACTTTCCCTGGTGTAATTTGAACTTGGCAGAGACATTAGTGATGTGTAATTCCCTGCAGCCCAGCAGGTGGCGCTGTCGCCCTGGGCTGGGGTTGAATCATTGCTGTGTGTCGTGCCTCCTTTTTGTCCTCCCTCGGCAGCGGTATGGTGGGGCGGGGAACCCGCCGTGCTTGCCGGGAGAGGGTATAAAGGGGCCGGCCATCTTTGTCACGGGGTCGAGTCCCAGGCACCTTCAGCCTGCAGGCGGTGGTTCATGTCGGTTCTCTAGGCGGGCCTAGGCCTAGAGGACAGTCGGAGGTCGTGTTCCATCCCAGGCACCTTTAGCCTGGGGTGAGGTACTCGGATGGAGGTCTGTAGCTCAGTGCCCAACACTGAGTTCCGCGAGGGAAGGAGATCCTAGGGAACCCAGGGATTGGGTACCCGAATCCGGAAGGCGTAATGGACCGGGGGGAGCTCCTCACTTGAAGACCTGGTGCAGCATATTGCCAGTGACTGGTGAGCCTCTCATCGGAGACCGCCTGGAAGGAAATTCCCCCCTTGCTCGGAGACCGCAACCCACTTTCAGGGAGGAAAGTGGAGAACACATTGTGTCTGGGCCTATTCGCATCCACACCTTCTTTTCTGTTCTGTTTCTACAAGGGAGTTCAACTGATTGTGTTAAGAATAAAGGAGTGTTGAACTTTAATGGTGTGGGGCTCATTTCATGACAGACATTGTTCAAGGTAACTCTTGGTGGAGGCTCCAGGTACACAGCACTGACCCGAAGGTAAAGGAACTTTGCTTATACCACACTGACACCTGTGGTGAAGGCCAGGCGTGGTGTCCCTGCTCCCTTCCCCTCTAAGGTACCCCTAGACAAGAGAAAAGACGAGCTGAAGACAAAGAGGGGAGTGAGGAGGGCGCTACACGTGGGGGGCTCGTCCGGGATAGTGTTTGTGCACCACAGAATTGAACGTGTCTGCTGGAAGAGTTCCGCAAGTAGGCAGGCCTTCATTGCCCGAAGTGCATCCCTGTGCTCGAAGTCGTGGACATGTCCCATTGAAGGGAAAGGCCCGCGCAGAAGAGCGAGGAAAGGGGGAAGCTCAGCCGTGTGAAGTACTACACGTGGGGGTTTCTATTTGCACTGCGCCACCAGGCACACCCCCATCGCTTAGTTCTTGGGCGTGACTCAAAAGGAAAAAAGAACAAAAGCCCGCGAACTGGAGCAAAAGGGGAGGAGTCCAATACGTGTGAAGGACTACACGTGGGACGTTGGCGCAAAAACTTTGCAGTGTGCGATGGATCAGCAACAGGTCGCCATGTTCGGACATACATCGTGGATTCCAGTTCACCCTTCCACCACGACATTGACTGCTGCTGCTCCGGTAACAGATACGGAGTTCCGGCTAAAGCCAAGGCGTCGATTCGCCCTGTATTCGTGCATGGACGTTGAGGCCCTGGGTGTGATTTGTCCCGGCTGTTCGGGACTGGTGTGCCAACTGAAGCCATTTGGGCGATGTGAGGCCTGTGGGGAGTTTCTGTTCGAAGTGGATCCGGCGGTTGAGAAGCCGAGAACCATCTACCCCGGCCGTGCTGCGGGCAACACCACTCAGAGAGGAGGAATCACTGCTGTGACAGCTATCCCTGCGCACACTGCAGCGACCGCGGAGGAGGTCGTGAAAACTCAACGGGAGAAATCTGAGGACGCTGACTCGGTCACCACTGTCTTGCAGCGTCCACCACCGAAGAGAAAGACCGGCATGGTAGCCCCGACCAGCGGTTGTGGTGGACCGTCTCGCCCGCTTACGCCCGGCCCGGATGGATCCGTCGACAAGAGTTCCGGACGTCCCGTTTCAAGTAAAGGCCGAGGTAAGCCAGGCGGAGAGATTTGGTGTGTGGGAAGAGGTGAAAACTCATTCTCCACTACCGGCTACCTGCCCGCGGAGGAGTGTGACACCTCTGACCTGGAGTCGCTCTCGGACATGGGAGACGACGTTGCTATAGACGAACTGTTTGCCGAAAAGGGCTGGGACAAAGTACCTCTCGCTTCATCCCGCAGAACCAGGGATCCACCCATGTCTACAGGGGAAAGTACACCCCGGGTGGAGGCACCAGCGCCTGAAGAGGGGTCCCGTCCCCAGCCTGCGTCTACAACCCTGGTACCATCTGTACCCAGGACCAGGGAAAAGAGACTGCTGTTGCGGGCACCAATGCCCAGACCAGATGTGGTCAAGGTCCCTCGCCACCCGGACTCAATAGTTTTACCTGGCGAAGGGGACAAAGCTACCATGCCTCCTTTGGCGAGACTACAACGCCTATTTGGCCAGAAGGTTGCTGCAGAGTACGGATGGGAGTACCCGTACTTGTCTAAGGAGTTGCTCTACCAGGTGGAAGTGTGTCGGGAGCGCTGGTACAATGACTTTGTGTGGACCCACCTTCAGATTCCACATGCCCGCAGGTACCTGGCATGCTCTCCCAAGGCCTCTCAACGTTTTAAAGACTGCAAGGCAGAGTGGATGTTGGGACGGCACATCCATGCAGACAAAGTGTTGATCCGGCGCAAGGAAGGAGAAGATGTGGAGTATCATATGGAGACCATGGATCAACACTTGAAGCCACTTGTTCTGCCGCATCCCCGCTTTTACCTGTAGGAGAGAAAAGACTCCGTTCTTGTTATGCTGCTGAACTTTCTGGGGCCCGTTGCTTTTGTACCCAAAGGAATGAAGGACTGTTCCTGTTGTTCTTCACTTTTCTGCAAGAGATCATAGACTCTGGGGTAGATAGGGTCAAAGAGAAGAGGAAAAGTTCCACGAGTGCAGTTACCGCGGTGCTGTCAGCAGGTGGCAGTATTTCGCAACGTTAAACACTTTTCACGCACTCACTCTTTGGAGAAAAGGGATTTCTTCCAGGAGAAGTTTCTTTTCTCTCACACGAACATATGTGTCAGGGTTATGTGTGTTAATCCCTTTTCTTTTCCCTCTGCAGGAGAGCATCCCATCAAGACCACTGAGTATGGGGTGGGTCTTAGTCAGGATGGGTGGGAAAAGTAAAATGTGAATATGTGATTCAAAGTTATGGTTTAATGCTATTGTTTTCTCCCTTCCTTCTTCCCTTTTTATTACAGGGCTCAGACACAATGTTTCAGTTGGGTAGTTTTTTTCTAAAGTGTTATTTTTGTACAATTGTTAGTCGGTTTCTGGATTGGATTATGTCAGCCGTTGAGGGCATGATTTACTCCAGACACTGGGGACCAGTGTCAAACCACCAGGGGGAGAGTGTAGTGGGTATGTACTTTCCCGGGTGTAATTTGAACTTGGCAGAGACATTAGTGATGTGTAATTCCCTGCAGCCCAGCAGGTGGCGCTGTCGCCCTGGGCTGGGGTTGAATCATTGCTGTGTGTCGTGCCTCCTTTTTGTCCTCCCTCGGCAGCGGTATGGTGGGGCGGGGAACCCGCCGTGCTTGCCGGGAGAGGGTATAAAGGGGCCGGCCATCTTTGTCATGGGGTCGAGTCCCAGGCACCTTCAGCCTGCGGGCGGTGGTTCGTGTCGGTTCTCTAGGCGGGCCTAGGCCTAGAGGACAGTCGGAGGTCGTGTTCCATCCCAGGCACCTTTAGCCTGGGGTGAGGTACTCGGATGGAGGTCTGGAGCTCAGTGCCCAACACTGAGTTCCGTGAGGGACGGAGGTCCTAGGGAACCCAGGGATTGGGAACCCGAATCCGGAAGGCGTAATGGACCGGGGGGAGCTCCTCACCTGAAGACCTGGTGCAGCATATTGCCAGTGACTGGTGAGCCTCTCATCGGAGACCGCCTGGAGGGAAATTCCCCCCTCGCTCGGAGACCGCAATCCACTTTCAGGGAGGAAAGTGGAGAACACATTGTGTCTGGGCCTATTCGCATCCACACCTCCTTTTCTGTTCTGTTTCTACAAGGGAGTTCAACTGATTGTGTTAAGAATAAAGGAGTGTTGAACTTTAATGGTGTGGGGCTCATTTCCTGACAGACATTGTTCAAGGTAACTCTCGGTGGAGGCTCCAGGTGCACAGCACTGACCCGAAGGTAAAGGAACTTTGCTTATATCACACCGACACCTGTGGTGAAGGCCAGGCGTGGTGTCCCCGCTCCCTTCCCCTCTAAGGTACCCCTAGACAAGAGAAAAGACGAGCTGAAGACAAAGAGGGGAGTGAGGAGGGCGCTACACAAAAATTTGCTCAGTTGCAGAATTGTCGCTGTCATTACTTTCAGTGTTTGATGACGAATTTCCCCACAAATCGCTATTGCTCAATTCTGTAAGTGATTCTAATTTATTATCGCAGTTTTTTAGCTGGTCTAAAAGCACTTTTGATGTAAACGGACATTTTTTGGTTGCTATGGACAATCTACAGTTTCCAGGCATAAAAAACAGTATTTATAATATAAAACTTCATGCAGGACACTGGACAAACCACTAGGGACAAAGGGGGTGTGTAATTATTTGATACAGTACTGTAATCTGTAAGATTACAGTGTACTGTATCTATACTGTGTTTTTCACTTTTTGAATTTGGTGCCGTGCTCCGTCCCCGTGCGTGGGGAATGGAGCTCGGCACTCGGCACTGTGAATCAAGTGAGGAGACAGCTCGCAGACACAGCGGGGAGACATCGCAGGATCCAGGGGACAAGGTAAGTAACTTTTCCTGGATACTGCGATGCGATCCCGAGTCTGGCTCTGGGTTATCGCTTTTTGTAGTAAAAACTCACCCCGAGGCTGACTGGGGAATACCGCTAGGGAGGTTAATACAGTAATCAGTGCTAATACTATACACTGTCATTGTACTAATTACACTGGTTGGGAAGGGGTTAACATTTAGGGTGATAAAGGGGTTAAATATGTGCCTAACAATGTGTAATCTGTGTAATATGTGCTGCTTTTTACTACTGATCTCTTTGTTTCTTACCTCTGCTTTGCAGAGATAAGAAACAGAGATTGTTCCCTCTGTACAGAGCCTTGTGTTGATTGTCAACACAGAGCTCTGGGCTAGGATTAGACACAGCCAATCAGCAGGTCCTGGCTATGAATCATTGGCCGGGACTTGCTGACAGACTCCCATTGTATGCTATGACAGCGAGTGGTTGCACTCTACAAGTGAAGTTTCTCCAGAGCTTAGTAAATGAGCAGAAGCTCTGCTGACTTCCATTATCCAATCATGTGCAAGCAAAAACGCTGTTTTTTTATTTTCCTTGCACGTGATTGGGTATTCTTTGCAAAGTGAACCGTCATCTCATTTATTAAGCTCTGGAGCAATTTCTCTTGGAGGGTGCAACTGTACTTTGCAAGGTGCTCTGGCAAATAAACTGTGCACCAGAACTTCGTACATGAAGGGACGCTCTATTGACGTCCATCATTCAATTTCTTTTTTTCTTTGCATGTGATTGGGTATTCTTTGGTAAGTAAAGCTTTACCTCATTTACTAAGCTCTGGAGCAGCTGCACTTGCAAGGTACACAGTCTAATTGTCTTTAGTAAATCAACCCCACAGTCTATTTGTCTTTAGTAAATCAACCCCATAACCTCATCAGGAAGGTATTGGTTTTCCATTGTCCAATCCACAGTCTGGGGGAGGGTCACCTATTTCTTAAAGCGGAGTTCTGGTCGAAATATGACTTTTAAGATAAAAATACCCCTAGACTACTCATGCCTCGTGCAATGTAACAAAGGTATGCTGTAAACTATGCCCAGTTTTCTATTTGTGCAGCATCGTTTGCTTACTATGTGAAGTTCCTGCACAGCGCGGATATCTCCAGTGTGGGCATCTGAAGCCACAGTGTCCTCCTTCCTGGATTCCCAGCATGCACCTGCCGATCTCGTGCATGTGCAGTGCGGTAAAATCTTGGTCAGCTTGCCATGCCAGGCTGACCAAGAATTTCCAAAGATGCCGATGTTAAATATTACTGGAGCCGCGCCATGCCAAGCTGACCAAGAATTTCCATGGACGCCAATGTTAAATGTTACTGGAGCCGCGCCATGCCAAGCTGACCAAGAATTTCCATAGACACCGATGTTAAATATTACGGGAGCAGTGCCATGCCAAGCTGACCAAGATCTCCCAGGAGCCAATGCAAAATTGGAAATGACATCCACGGCTGCGGCAGCTAAAGGAGGAAGTGAAATTAGATATAGGCTTAAATCAGGTAAGTGAACAGAAAAAATAAAATAAAATGGCCAATTAATTTTAAGGATGCACATTAATGCTGCATGGTGAGGAGTGAAAAATGTGGGTAGAACTCCGCTTTAAAGAAGTAGAGGAAAGTGGTGTCACTAATCTTGCAGTGCTCTCTGGCAGATATTTTCTAATCAAACATATTTCTAAATCTTTTGGCAAGTAAGATATATAAATGTGTATCTCAGCTGTGTATTGAGCTATTAGTCTGACGTTCTGCTATAAATACCTATAATTGAAACAGCAGACTTCTTCTTACCTGTTGTGCCAGATCCAGAAGGAAAGCAATAAATCAATTTTCTGGTCCCTATTGCTTTATTTGTTGCATATTCATTATTGCAGTCATTACCATAACTGGCTTTAGTTCCACTTGTGCATAATTTATGCAAGATTCCAATTGTCTACATGGAAGATTTAGAGCATCACAAGGCGTGTATTTATGGAAGTGTGTTTGGAGGAAGCTCTGACGGTTCTACAATCAGCCAGGGTTATGTTGTGTGCATGCAAAAAATCAAACACACCATCCATGACCTCTTCTTGTATTTTAAGCCTGTGTAAAATTTTATAGCACTGTGCATTTGGCTGGTGACAAGAGCGGTTACGCTGCATTCTAAAATATGATTTAGCAAATAATATGACAAGGCCGCAGCAGCGGAATCCTGTTTAAAATACAAAGCAGGTGCATTACAGTATGCTTCTGCAAAATTTATCACTCAACATGCTGAGTGTATTTATTTACTTCGGGGATTGCCAACCTCTGTGTTTACGGAACACATTCTACTCCCAGAATCCTTTGCTCAGCCAAAATGCTTTAAAAGCTTGCAGCGAATTACACTAAAGACTGCCATACACGGCCCCTGTCAGCACCAACTTGATCAACAATCGACCTATATCGAAGGAGCCAGGTGGAAAATGATGGGCCGAACACGGATGGAGCCACTGTACGGGTATTCTGTCATAATACAAAAAAGCATAGATGTTGATATCCAGTGGCGGTGCGTCTATAAGGGTGAACGGGCGCCGCCCCCTCTCTCCGGACACCCCCTCTATCACCAATAAATAGATTCATGCATAGCATTATTTTATTTATGGCTGCCGCTGACACCCCTTATTAAGGCGCCCGGTCCCTTTTCGGGCGCTGAGCGTCTGAATTATAGTGGCGGGGGGGTGTTTTTGAAGCACCTAATTAGAGCCATAAGCTCTAATAGGCTTCAAAATAGGTGAACAGCGAGTGCCATGCTTGGTGCTCGCAGTTCACCCAGCTGTGTTAGAAAAGCGAATGAATATTCGCTTTCCTAACACTGAACCGCCTCTCTGCCAATCAGGTGCTCGGGTCTGTTACCTGTCACCTGATTGGCTGAAACGACAGGCGCCTCCATTGGACGCCCGACGGGAGGAGAGGATGGAAGATGAGGACAGCAGGAGACGCATGAAGGACCCCGCTCGTCGCCGTCACACGCTGCCCCACCGAGACAGGGTAAGTGCTGGGCAGACGGCGAGCAGGCAAGGGGTCACACTGGCGGCATTCAATTGTGCACTGTCAGCATTTAATGGGCACACTGGCAGCATTTAATGGGCACACTGCCAGCATATGATGGGCACACTGGCAGCGTATGATGGGAACACTGGCAGCGTATGATGGGAACACTGGCAGCGTTTGATGGCACAGTTGGCAGCGTTTGATGGGCACAGTGGCTACGTGCCCATTAAACCCCCCAAAAAAAATTGAGCACCAGCCGCCACTGTTGAAATCTATAAGTGTAAGACCAGATTAAAGCCTAGTACACACTTTTTCAGCAGGGCTGAACGAGAAAAAAAAACCTGACACCTCAGGAGGAGCCCCTGTACTAAGTATCTGACCTTAGTACAGCAATCTCCCCTGCTGTTCTATTGTGTTCTGACAGTGGGGACGGCCCTCTCTCCCCCGTCCGAAGACTCCGACCAGCTGGAAGTATATATATTAATCAGGTTTGCCAACTGCCAGTAAATTTACTGACCGTTTGTAAAAAAAAATACAATTGCCAATAAATATCAGGGGCTGATAATTTCACGCTGTGTTGTAAATGTAAGTGTAAATCAAGCAAATTACTTTGTTATAGGAATTGTCAGTTTTTCCATATCATGTTTATACTGTTCAAATATTCCCTGTGTTAGTTTTCAATAGGAGTTCTGTCATTTCTCAGGCTGCCAGTAAAAAATGTGTTCCGCCAGTAAATTTCCCATGTTTTGTCAGTAAAAAATGCCACGGGAGGTTGGCAACCCTGATAATAATAACTGTATATACCTGGGTATATGTGCACAATTCCACCAGGACTCTTGTTTGGCACTTTCCTGATAATACTTGTTTGTACAATGGATGTATGTACTATTAACCGCTTCAGCCCCGGACCATTTTGGTGGTCAAAGACCAGGCCACTTTTTGTGATTCGCTGCGTCGCTTTAACTGACAATTGCGCGGTCATGCGACGTGGCTCCCAAACAAAATTGACGTCCTTTTTTGCCCACAAACAGAGCTTTCTTTTGGTGGTATTTGATCACCTCTGTGGTTTTAATTTTTTGCGCTATAAACAAAAAAAGAGCGTAAATTTTGAAAAAAATTCAATATTTTTTACTTTTTGCTATAATAAATATCCCCAAGAAATATATTAAAAAAATATTTTTTTTTCCACAGTTTAGTCCGATACGTATTCTTCTACATATTTTTGATTAAAAAAATCGCAATAAGCTTTTATTGATTGGTTTGCGCGAAAGTTATAGCTTCTACGAAATAGGGGACTGTTTTATGGCATTTTTATTAATACTTTTTTTTTACTAGTCATGGCGGCGATCAGCGATTTTTATCGTGACTGCGACATTTTGGCAGACACATCGGACACCATTTTGGGACCATTCACATTTACACAGTGATCAGTGCTATAAAAATGCACTGATTACTGTAAAAATGACACTGGCAGTGAAGGGGTTAACCACTAGGTGGCGCTGCAGGGGTTAAGTCAGTACTAAGTCAGTACTAGGGAATGATTCTTACTGTTAGGGGGCGTGGCTACATGTGACATGTCACATTACGGGGAACGGTCATCACCAGTGACAGTGTCACTAGGCAGAATAGGGGAATGCCTTGTTTACAAAGGCATTCCCCTGTTCTGCCCTTGCCGACCGCAATCGCGGGTCGCCCGGGAACATTGAGTTCCCGGGACCCGTGGCCACACTCGCGAGGCACGCGGCGGGCGCGAGCGTGCCCGCTGAGTGGCAAATTTAAAGGGACGTACCTGTACGCCAATGCGCCTGCCCGTGCCATTCTGCCGACGTACATCGGAGTGCGGCGGTCGGCAAGTGGTTAATAATCTCTTCCTATATAAAAGCTTGTAATATTTCTTTACTGATGTACATCTCTATACTTATTGTTAATCACTTGCCCTCCGGAAAGGTTTTACTTCCTTTATGATCAGGCCATTGTTTGCTATTCAGCACTGCGCTACTTTAACTGACAATTGCGCGGTCATGCAACACAAATTATATCCATTTTTTTCCACATGAATAAAGCTTTATTTTGGTGGTATTTGATCACCACTTTTTATTTTTTATTATATAAACGAAAAAAGACTGAAAATTTTGAAAAAAAATACGATATACTCTAGTTGTGATGACTGGAATTGACACCCTTGCCTGACCGGTTTCGTCACTACAATGGACTTCTTCCGGGGCATAGGTGTCTTTCCCCACCATAGAAAGACACCTATGCCCTGGAAGATGTCTGTTATAGTGACGAAACCGGTCGGGCAAGGGTGTCACTTCCTGTATCGCAACTAGAGGATATACACTTGGAAGCCACAGTGTTCGGCATTTGCTGTTTTATCTAATTTTTGGATGTAAGTGCAATACCTTCAATAAACCTTATGTAGCGGGGTCCTAAATTTAGGGGAAGTGTTTGAGTGGTAGTTATGCTCAAACACCCCAATTGTCAGGATTCTTTCAAGCATTTTATGTCCGCAGGGAGAGTATCGGTGTATAGTTCCCTGTGGTCTGCAGGTGGCGCTGCCATAGTAGGCCAGGGTTGAACCGCTGATACAGTGCTGTGCCTTGTGTGTTCCCTCTCAGCAGTCGTACGGTGGGTGTGGCAGGTCTGCTGTGCATGCTGGGAGAGGATATAAAAGGGGCAGACGCTGCCTGTTCGGTGTTCTGTCTGGGCGGTCTGTCGTGGCCGGGGGTCCTACCCCAGGGAGTGTGTTCCAGTCCGCCCTAGGCACCTTTGGCCCAGGGGCGGAGGTCATTGAATCAGTCTCAGGCACCTTTAGTCCTGGGACTGCAGCAAAGGCCTTGGGCCCAGCACCTTAGGCTGGGGCCCATCAAGGATTGAGGAATCCCAGAGTGCCGCCTTGTGAGGGGACCCGTATCTTAGACGAGGAGGCCGGGGGAGGAACTGTTCCGAGGGACCAGTGAGAAGTCACGGTGAAGGAAGGGTCCCGGTAACTCTCTGGAGGGATGTCTTCTCCTTACAAAGAGGTCAAGCTTTGAAACGCCAAGTCCATCAGGTCTGTGGCAGAGACCAAGTTCACCAGGTCTGTGGCAGAGACTAAGTTCACCAAGTCTGTAGCAGAGACTGTGAGTTTAAGTTAGAGTACCATTTGGCTGCTAGTCCCTACCTAAGGAGACTATCCATATAGGCTGAGTCTGCTTGAGAAGCCGAGCAGTGAAGTGATTACATTTGTGCCTGGACCTTCCCCACACCTTATGCTGTCCTGTCTTCTTGCTACAACCTTTTACTTATCAGAGACTGTTATTTATGAGAAATAAACTCTACGTTGGAGTTGCAGCTGGTGTGGACATTCAAGTCACTGGGGGAACAAGGACTTATCTCTGTCAATTATAGAGGTGAGAATCATTCTCTGGAGGATTCTGGTTTCTGGCTGTGGAGACCCGCCAACAACACCGCTCAACCTCTTTACACAGGAGGGTACGGGCTTGTGGCGCTGTGTGCCCTCTCTACCTGCGAGGAGCCAAGGGCAGGTGAAGGGGGTGAGTGCGCTACACTTATTTGAAAAGGTTTTACACTATATTGGCGTTTTATCTCTTATTTGGGGGTACGCTGTCCGGTGCTATGGTTGCATTGAGAGGAGTTGCTGTTTTTCTCATTGGCCCTCTGGAGTCACATTTCTTGCACAACATATGTGGATCTTGTATTTGAGTTGGAGTATCTCAAACACACACAGGCCCTTGTTGACCCCCTGTAATAGGGGGTCAACGCTCTCTGGTAAGAGCACACCTTGATCTTTGGTGGTGGTCTATTCACGAGGTGGAGGCAGTTGGTGACACAACAGTCAATGCTGATCATGTACCTGTAGATGTACATGGGGCGATGCGCAAGCGGTTAATGTTATATGCTGGTTGCAGTAGTTCTTCTATCCGATCACCAAGCCAAGATCTGTCACTCCAGACTTATTTAAAAAAAAATAACATCATGGAGAGGAGACAGTCACAGAACTTCTCAATGATACACCTTGGAACGGCAAAGGTAAATTTGAACTTATACACAAACGCCCTCTCACCATGAATAATTTAGATGGAGGTGTCCTATATAATTTCTGTCCTCCTGTTAGGGCTGGGCGATTTTCCCCCCCAAAAAAATCTGCGTTTTTTTTATAAAAAACTCGATTTACGATTCGATTCGATTTTTTTTTTTATTATATTAATTAAAGTGCATCAACAAACAAAATTGCAAAGGCAAACCCTTTCTCTAACTGCAAAGTCAGTGTGCAACAAACACACAATATAATCCAGCGCTCATGGAACATACATTATTAACTATTGAAAACTCTTGAAACTCTGTGTGTGATTCCTTCTGTCCCAGCCTTGCTGCGATCCTGGCTCTGCATCCTTTTGGGTTGGAGGGCCCTCCACACGCTGGTCTGCCTGTTGTCCATCATTCAAGGTACTGTGCTCACACGGAGATCATGCCACAGGCTTTGTTTTGACTTTTTTAACCCCTCCTTGCTCCACGGATGTCACTGCAAGTTTAACAAGTTTGTCACCACTGGCAACTGGAGAGTTAAGATTCATTTGCCCTCTGCACATTTGGGATTGGATCCCTCTCTTTATTGTGATAAATGGACTAAGCTTTTTTATCAATTCTTCAAGAGTTTTCAATAGTTAATAATGTATGTTCCATGAGCGCTGGAATATATTGTGTGCATGTTGTGTATTTTGTACTTCTGGGTACGGATTTTTTCTTGCTGCGCTGGATCCTGTTTTTTCCCCCTTTTGGATACTTTGTACTTCCCAAAATATTTGGGATTTTTTTCTTATTATTATTATCATCCATTATATTTTTTTCTTTATCCACCAATTTAGCGCTTGTGACCTTTTGTTGTTTTTTGCAGTGTGCAACAAAGATTGTTAAACATCCAAATTATTAATATTGTATTTGGATTTAGCTAATAAAACAACAAAAAATCCTGAGGTTACTCTTAGTTGAATTGAACTGTGTCCATGCCTCACTGTACCCGTGTCTTACTGTGCCCGTGTCTCACTGTGCCCATGCTTCAATCACTGTGCCCGTACCTGATGCAGATTTTCATGGGATACAGATTTTACTGCTACACCGGTGGCCATTCCAGTATTCAAAAGCCGCGCCTCCTCCTCGTCTGTGATAGGCGGAACACTCAATTTCCCAGCATTCAGTGTTCTGCCTATCATGGTCATCCTCATAACACAGACGAGGATGAGAGGATGTCCATGATAGGCTGAATACTGCCTGCTGTGAAATTGAGTGTTTCGCCTATCACAGACGACGAGGACTCGGGAGGCGTGGCTTTTGAACACTGCAATGGGCGCCGTCTGTCTGCATGACACGCTGATCAGGTAGGCAGACGGCGGCTGCAGCGAGTAGATGTAATTGGGGTAACGCTGCCCAGTGCCATTCCGGATACGCCCCCTGCAGTCCTGCTACGGAAACTTTGAAGGGAGAAAAAAACAACGATTTTCTTCAAATCTGAATCGATTTGAGCCAGAGGCGTTGCTAGGGGGTGCGGGGGGTGCGGTCCGCCCCCGGGTGACACCCGCTAGAGGGGTGACACCCTCCCTTTTTTTTTTTTTTTATTATTTTATTTTATTTTTATTTTTATTTTTATTTTTATTTTTTTATTTTTTTACAGCTGACCCATTCATTGATTAATTTCACCCCGCTGGGCTGGAAGCCTGGAACAACACCTCCAGCGCCGCGGCCGCGCCTGGTGTGTGTCCTCCGGCTCCTTATTCTTCCTATTCCTAAATTCCAATCCTCCTCCCTACCCTACAGAGCCAGCGAGCGACTCAGCCTGTCACATCATCACACTGCACTGTGATGATGTGACGACACGTCACTGCAGCACACACACAACTTTCTCCGCCCGGGTTGCTGTGTGTGACGGTCGCTGCCCACAGTGCCCAGCCCTCCTCCTCTCCACTCTCCAGGAGTACAGACTGTCTGAGACTCCAGCTGGCGGCGGCGCGGCGCACAGAATAAGAACAGGTGGGGGGGGGGGTTCTCCACCGTCGGCCCGCCGGAGCACAAGATGAGGTGTGTGTATGGGGGGGGGGGTTGCCTTTGTAAGAGAGCTAGTGTGGGACAGTGGGAGGACTCAGTTTCAGTGTCTGGCGCCCTGCCCCTGACGGCCTGTATATGATATGATAAGGAAGGGGGGGGGTGCAAGGTGGTCTGCTGCTAGACACAGCTATAGATTTTATATATATATATATATATATACTATGTAATATAGCTGGTCCAGCCGCCCCTCCCCCCACCAGACCAGCTAACTCCTGTGCTACTGTGCCTATTATATGTAATATATTATATCTGTGTCCAGCAGCCCCCCCCCCCCATTATCAGACAGCCAACACTCACAATATAATTTATATTAGCTGACTGAGACACCCCCAGCCTGAGCTGGTCTGATGATGATGATGATGGGGGGGGGAATGCTGCTGGCCGCAGATATATTATATTAGATATAGGCACAGTAGCTGAGTGACACACCTACCCACCCTGAGCAAGCTGGTCTCATGGGGGGGGGGGGTGCTCTGTGTCACCAGGTATGATAGCTGAGCGGAGCCGCCCTAATCTGGCCTGATAAGGGGGGGGGTGTCCACAGACCACAGCACAGGTGTAGGCAGACAGTGACCCACACCCACATCAGATCCATCCAGCAAGCAGAAGGTCACAGCAGCATCTTCTCGTCTTCTCTGTGGCCATCAGATCCGGTCCAAGCAAGCAACACGCCTTGTTGTCAGCAGGTCACAGCATCTTCTCGTCTTCTCTGCGGCCATCAGATCCAGTCCAAGCAAGCAACACGCCTTGTTGTCAGCAGGTCACAGCATCTTCTCGTCTTCTCTGTGGCCATCAGATCCGGTCCAAGCAAGCAACACGCCTTGTTGTCAGCAGGTCACAGCATCTTCTCGTCTTCTCTGCGGCCATCAGATCCGGTCCAAGCAAGCAACACGCCTTGTTGTCAGCAGATTACAGCATCTTCTCGTCTTCTCTGCGGCCATCAGAACCGGTCCAAGCAAGCAACACGCCTTGTTGTCAGCAGATTACAGCATCTTCTCATCTTCTCTGCAGCCATCAGATCCGGTCCAGCAAACAACACACCGTTTCAGCAGGTCAGTTCCAAAATCCAAATCATGCCAATGATGCCATTATCTGCTGTCCCCAGGGACAGATCCGATCCAGAGATCACCATACAGTGGGATCTCTGGATTGGATCTGTCCCTGGGGACAGCAGATAATGAAAAGTGTGGGGGCAGAGCTGCGATGAAGTCACTCATCGTGTTGGAGCCCTCGGTTAAGCCCCTTTTACACTGGGGCAGTTGGTGCGTCGGCGGCGCTTTACCATCAATTTCACGGCGCTTTTAACCCCCGCCAGCGTCCGAAAAAGGGTTAAAATCACACACAAAGCGCCGCTGCAGCAGCGCTTTTCCGGTGGTATAGCCGCAGTGCCCATTCATTTCATGGGGCAGGAGCGGTGGAGAAGCGGTATACACACCGCTCCTTCACCGCTCCAAAGATGCTGCTAGCAGGACTTTTTTTAGCATCCGGCCAACGCACCGCTCCAGTGTGCGGAGCGGCTCTTTTAGGGTGCTTTGCAGGTGCTATTTTTTGCGTTATATCGCCTGCAAAGTGCCTCAGTGTGAAAGGGGTCTTACAGCACAATACTCTGAAAGTCCGGCGCGGTATGCTGGACCTTCAGAGTGCATACGCCAGTGACGTTGCCGGATGCATCTAGTATGAATATGTCCTAAACGGTGCCCGTTTAGGAGATATTCATTTTACCTACAGGTAAGCTTTATTATAGGCTTACCTGTAGGTAAAAATCACAAAGCGGTCTTTACTAGGCTCCCTTTCTTTAGTACTGCACTGAAATGTTATATCTTATATTGTTTTCCAGCAATATTGTGTCAGCAGCTTTACTAAGTTGAATTTTAGGTAACCCTAGTGCAACCTAATTTGTGTATTATATAATTGCCACTGGGATTGATTACAGTAAAATATTATAAATAAGAAATTATGGCTACACATTCATCACACATGATTAAATTACACAGTGCAGACATTTTTTTTCATACATTCAATGTGTAATGGGACCATCCAAAAAGGATGTGTGAAAAAATTCTGTGCACTTTAATAATTAGCCATAATATATTATAGTTTACTTATGATATGTACTAATGTGTAGCCAAAATGTATTATATATAATATTTTATTGTAAGCAATTCCAGTAGCAGTGTCTAGGCCTGTCACTCAGCTCACTGGAATTGATTACGCTAAAATTGTTATATATAATTATACTCTTACTAAATACATCAGACTTTCTACTTTACAAAAAGGTCATTTGGGGGGTATTTGGACTGTCCTGGTGTTTTTGGGTCTCAAGAAATGAAATAGGCCGACAATACATCAGGATTGATCAATTTTTACATAAATTCCATAGATTGTGGACTATAACTTTTCACAGACTAAATAATATACTCTGTTTTGGGTTATTTATTTTCACCAAGAAAATGTGGTCATGATGCAAATCTCCCGGTCACATCCCAAAGGGTCTCTATTGGATGAGATGTGGTGAGTGTGGAGTCCATTGGAGTACAGTGACCTCATTGTCCAGTGGTGAGATGATAGGAGCTTTGTGACATGGTGCATTATCCTGCTGGAAGGAGCCATCAGAAGATGGGGACACTGTAGTCATAAAAGGATGGACATGGTCAGCAACAATACTCAGGTAGGCCGTGGTGTTTAAACAATGCTAAATTGGCACTAAGGGTCCCAAAGTGTGCCAAGAAAATACCCACCCACACCATTACACCACCAGCCTGAACCAGTGATACAAGGCAGGAAGGATTAATGCGCCAAATTCTGACCCCACCATCTGAATGTCGCAGATGAAATTGAGACTTATCAGACCAGGCAACGTTTTTACAGTCTTTTATTGTCCAATTTTGGTGAGCCTGTGCAAATTGTAGCCTAAGTTTCCTGTTCTTAGCTGAGAGGAGTAGCACCTAGTGTGGTCTTCTGCTGCTGTAGCCCATCTGCTTCAAGGTTCAAGGTCTACCCATTCTCCTCTGACATCACCAAGGCATTTTCCAAACAACTGCTGCTCACTGGATATTTTCTCTTTCCCACCATTCTCTGTAAACCGGAGAGATGTTGTGCATGAAAATCCCAGCTGATCAGCAGTTTAAAAAAAATATTTAGACCAGCCCATCTGGCACCAACAACCGTGTCACGTTCAAAGACACTTAAATTCCTTTTCTTCCCAATTCTGATGCTCAGTTTGAACTTCAACAATTCATCTTCACCACGTCTAGATGCCTAAATGCATTGAGTTGCTACCATGTGATTGGCTGATTAGCAATTTGTGTTACCAAGAAATTGAACAAGTGTACCTAATAGAGTGGCCAGTGAGTATATCATACTTTATTGTAATCACATCGCTGAGATTGACAAGGCAGGCCATAGGGCATATAGCCTGGTTAATGACACTGGGTCTTCTCAGGCATAATCTGAAATACAGAATATATATCTGAACAGAATATGTTGATATTTACAGCAGGAATGCCACATGGAGTACACAAGTCAAAGAGACAAAGTGGATACCAGCAAAGGAAAGCAAAGGAGGCAAAAATGAAATCGATAAAAACACTTGCGGGATCCATGCTTCAATATGTGAAAAGACCAGATGATGGGCAGGGTTCATCAAAAGACCCTGCTTGTCAGTCTCCACTTGAAGCTGATTCTTCTGATGCTTTTGCTAGCATGCATTCTGCAGAAGAGCAAGAAGTGGAAATGGCAGAATCTGATGCAGAAGTGCAAGAAATGGAAATGGCAGAATCTGAAGCAGAAGAGAGTTCTGAGAGTGACTCTAGCCACAGTCATGATACTGTAAAGGAGATGAGTGCCATTCAGAAGAAAGATTTCCAAATGTTATCTGATGTTTCTTTCTGGGAGATACCAGTTCAAGATCATGTTCGGGTTGAAATAATCAAACAGGGAAGTGCTTCTTTCCAGAACAAGGAGGGCCCTTTCAGTGTTGCAAAAATGCAAGATACAAAAGCTGCAACAAAGGGACACGTGCGGCAACTTTCAAAAGAGTGGTTTTACAAGGTGATGCCAAATGGTGAAAAATTTTTGCCGTCATGGATGGTTTACTCACCTGTCAGTGAGAATTTATATTGTTTTTGCTGCCGACTGTTTGCCATTTGTACTCTAGATACAGCATCCAAATTTGTGACTGGGTTTCAAAAATGGTGGAAGCTAAGCCTGAAAGTACACAATCACGAGACCTCCGAAGAACACCTAAACTGCCTTGAAAAATGGAAAACCTTGGCAGCAGGACTTAGGCTGCACCAAACTATTGATGCTGGAGCTATTACTGTGATGGAGAATGAGAAGAAAAAGTGGAGGGATATCTTACACAGATTGCTTGACATCACATTGTTTCTTGCCAAGCAGAACCTAGCATTCCGTGGCCACAAGGAAGATGAGTGCTCATTTAATAAAGGGAACTTTCTTGAGATGGTTGAAATGCTATCAAAATATGATTCAGTACTCAAAGAACACCTAATTAGATTGAAGCGGAGCACCTGTAAACTTAAAGTATCGGTCTCATATCTTTCTCCACAAACTCAGAATGAGTTTATAAGTGTCCTGGCAAATCACGTGAAGGAGAAGATT
Organism: Rana muscosa; assembly: GCA_029206835.1. NCBI lineage: Eukaryota > Metazoa > Chordata > Amphibia > Anura > Ranidae > Rana > Rana muscosa. The sequence continues at coordinate 415,837,298 of CM055127.1, read as the reverse complement.
GTCATGGACATAAAGTCTGCAAAGTACTTTGGAATCATGTTTGATAGCACACCCGACATATCACATACTGACCAGATGTCCGAAGTGATCAGATATGTGAACATCAAGAATAGGAAAGTTGAAGTAAAAGAAGTGTTTCTAGGATTTTTCCCTTTAAAGGGGAAAAAAGCTGCTGATCTCAGTGTGGATATCTTTAAAAAATTAGAGAGTGATGGACTGGACATAATGATGTGTCGTGCTCAGGGTTATGATAATGCTGCTACTATGGCTGGAATTCATGGAGGTGTACAATCCATTATTAGGGAAAAAAACAAAAAAGCGATTTTTAATGGCTGTGTGGACCATTCACTGAACTTGTGCGGTCAGCACTCTTTTGCTGAGAATGCTTCATGTGTGACATTTTTTGGAACACTTCAGTCAATGTTTTCTTTTTTTGCTGCTTCCACCCATCGATGGGATGTGTTAATTCACCATACTGGAGTGTCAGTGAAAAGATTATCAACAACACGCTGGAGTGCTCATCATGCTGCAGTTAAGCCAGTAAAAGAAAAATTGAATATGTTTGTGTCTGCAATCGAAGCGCTTTGTGATCCTTCTGAAAATATGGACACAAGAGGAGCAGCAGAATGTCTACTGCCTGCTGTCTGTGATTTTACGTTTTTGTGCTACCTATACTTCTGGGGTGATGTACTTCAAGAAGTTGATGTTACACAACAGTACCTGCAGACCAAAGGCTTAAGTCTGGACAAGGTGGTGACAAAGCTAGAGTCACTAAGACTTTTTCTGTTTGAAGAGCGCAGTCACCTAGTGGAACATGCAATTAAGCAGGCACATTTAAAATCTAAAGAATATGGAATTGCCGTAGAGAGAAGAGCCAGGTTTAAGAAGAGGATGGCAGGGGAACAGGCACGTGATGCTGGAGGCATAAGTCTACAAGACGAGAACAAGAGGGCAATGCTTGAGTGCATTGATCGCTTCCATTCTGAACTCCAGATCAGATTAAGAGCCATCATGGAAGTTGCAGCCATGTTTGAGGCTGTTCAAGCAAAGAGTCTCAAATATGAAACTGAAGAAACATTAAAGGTGTCCATTCCAAAACTGACCACTTTTTATGACGAAATATCTGAGAGTGAGCTGTTAATGGAAATACCCAGACTGAGGAGACATCTCAAAGCAGCCAAGATCAACCTAGAAGAAGTCAAAGATTGGTCGGCTTTACAAGTTTTGACCTTCATAGCAGAATGGGACTTCATTGAATCTCTTCCAACCCTTTCACTATGTCTAAAAATATTTCTGACAATCTGTGTGTCTGTGGCTTCATGTGAGAGGAGCTTTTCAAAGTTGAAGCTGATAAAAAACTATTTGCGTTCAACGATGGGACAGGCAAGGCTTTCTGATCTTGCAATATTATCAGTTGAAAGTGAACTAGCGAAATGTATTGAATTTGATGATGTTGTTCACAATTTTGCAGCTGTCAAGGCTAGAAAAGCAAAGTTTTGATTTAGATGTTAACTAATTGTTTTCATATTTGTTCCTGTTTTTGTGTTATTTATTTATTAATTCAGTAAAGTTTAAAGTTAAAATAAATACAGTTCTTCAACAGTTTAAGCTTTGATTTCTATTATTTTCATATGATTTTGTTATTCAAATTTGATAGTTGATTGATAGTTATTAACGGCACTACTGTTGCCAATATATGCAGTGTTATTAGGGTGAAAAAAATTATTGGGGGGGGGGGCGGGTAGACACCATGTTATACCGCACCAGGTGACACCAACCCTAGTGACGCCACTGATTTGAGCTCAAAACTCGATTCAAGATTAAAATCGATTTTTTTTCCCAGCCCTACCTCATGTATGGCCGGTGCTTTAGACTTTTCTGTTGGAACTTTAAATATTTCTGTGTCTCAAGAGTCAGATCTATTTCTAGTAAAACAGTTACTATATTTACCTAGCCTTTACTTGTTTGCACCGTGCATACCTCTAGTACCGCAATGCATATAGATTTCAGCTGATAATTTCCTGGATGAAGTCACATAAGAATTCTGCATTTTGGTTTAACATTCACAACATAAATTAAATGGAGGGCAGCTGACAGCAACTAGATCATGATTAATCTATTCTCAGAAAGGGTCTTTATTTGTAACACAGAAAACACTAATGGGATTATTTTAAGTAAAGAGCAAAACGCTAAGTGCATTAAACATAGCAACCAATCAAAATTCTTCTTACGTTTATTTGACTGCAATAAACTGAAGTCTGATTGGTAGTTGTACAACAGCATCATCATGGACTGCCCATTGCTGAGAGAAGACTAAAGCCCCATACACACGGTCGGACTTTTGGCCAACAAACTTCATTTTGAGAAAGTTGGAATAACAATCCGACTGTGTGTACGCTCCATCGGACAAACTTTTTTTTTTTTTTGTTTTCATCGGACAAAAGTTGGGTCTGCAAACGGACAAACTTTTGGTCAACAAAAGTCCGATGGAGCAAAGTCCGACCGTGTGTACAGAAAACCATCGGACTTTTGTCCGATGGACAAAACAAATAATGTTAAAATCAACCAACAATAGCAGAAGTTGACCAAAGGGTGGCGGTAAAGAGGAGAAAACAGCAGAAAAACCACGTGATGTTGGAAAAAGTTTTGGGAAAGTTTGCAGAAAAGTCCTGTGGTGTGTATGGTATGGGTGTGCCCGGCCAACTCCGTTCGGACAAAAATCCACGGAAAAGTCCGATGGAAGTCCGACCGTGTGTACGAGGCTTAAGGAGGTAGAAAATATCCTGCATGTGACCGGCCCAACGACTTTAGAAAATATAAAGTTTAGGAAAAAAAAGCATATTGTATGAGAAAGTCCAAGAAGGTAACGCTGCTCCAGGTGACCCCAATGAAATAGATATCAGGTTTGAAGAAGCACTATTGCAGTGTGAAATGCGTCACCTCTCCGTTGTTCCTGTCTTGGTTGTCATGTGCACCAGTTTGTTTTAATATTGGATCGTTATTGCTGGTGTGCAGCTGTTTCTTCTCTTTAAATGAAATGTAAGCAGTGTAATTAGCTGAATTTGACCTGGTTATAAGCAGGGTTAGAGTGTGAGAGGAAGAAACAGCACAAAGAGCCAATCAAATAATATGATGACAAGAAGCATGCTGACAGGAGGAGAAAGCGGTGTGACAGAGAGAGACGAGATTATCATTGTGCCAGGAGAGAAAAAATCTCTCCTGCGTTGCCTGACTCACAGGATTAAATCCACAAGCGCTGCTGCTAGCACCCTAATGTGTTCCCACATCAACAAATATAAAAATAAAAAATAGATCTCATCACAGTGCCCATTCCCTCCCCAGACCCTGGAAACACAGATTACTCTCATCCCCAAACTGAGGAAAGGCCAGACAAACTGTGGCAGTTATTTCGCTCATTAACATAGAAATCTTTGCGAAATTGATAGCCAATCGCCTAGAACCTCTCCTGCCCTCCTTGATCCATGGTGATCAAGTGGGATTCATTACGGTAAGGGAAACAAGAGACAACACCTTCCAAGTGCTGAACATTATAGGCCATGCCCACTGTTTGCCCTTATGCCTCCTGACCGTAGACGCAGAGAAGACTTTCGATCAGGTGGGTTGGTCATTCCTGGGTACCTTTCTGCGCCAAATTGGCCTGGAAGATATTGTCCTACAGAAAATCATGGCACTTTATACGGACCCATCGGCTAGGGCGCGTGCGAATGTCATTCTCTCGGAAAACGTCTTCATCCACAATGGCACTCACCAGGGTTGTCCTCTGTCCTTCTTGTTTTATGTCCTCGTTATGGAACATTTTGCAGTGGCCTTGCATACAAACGAGGCCATTAAGGGAGTTCAATTTGGCTCCGATAACCACAAATTGGCGCTCTTCGCTGATGATCTTCTCCTTTTTCTCACTCAGCCTTCCCAATGTCATGGCCGAATTTGAAAGTTTCGTCAATCTAAGTAACTTCGGAAGAAACGCTTCCCAAATCTGAGATATTGAACATCTCTCTCCCACCTCAGGTTGGGGCCCAACTCTAACAGGAGTTTTATTTCAAGGTCAGAAGTGACCACATTACTTATCTAGACACATGTATTCTCTCGGCCTTGCATTGCTTGAATTACATTTGAATTCTGGTGGAAGTCTCCAAGGATCTGGACCGTTGGAGACCTGTCTCTCATGGTTTGGTCGCATCAACACATTGAAGATGGATATCCTCCTTTAATGCAATCCCCATAATTCCCCTGAAAAGTTTCTTCTAACAGTTGCAAACACGGATCCTTCACTTCATTTGGGGACACTGTCGTCCTCCTCTCAAATTGGCGGGACTCATTAGTGCTAACTTTGAACTCTATTATGACCTGATTATCTGACTGGTTTCACCATAGGTTGGACAAGAGGGTGGTTCAGCTAGAACATGATATATCCCCTACAGGCCCTGCCCTGGTTATCTCCTTCCCTCAGACTGCCCCCGACTACTTTTCCTTTCCTGACCCAGCACCTTCCCCTAATGGGACAGATTTATCATTCCACGCAGGCTTGTTGTAGGGTTATTGTATATTTTTGTTATTGTTTTAATCCCCAATACTCTGTATTAGCATGCATTTCTTGTTATGTAATTCCAATCATATACATTTTTGTATGTAAACTTTTTCAATAAACGGTCATTTAACAAAAATAATAAATAGTGCTGCACTGCTCACACAAAAAAAAAAAAAAACAGTAAATAACATACAGCCCTCCTCATTGTGCTACCTGCTCCTTTCACTGTCCAGCCACAGGCATTGTAAGGTCCAGGCTAACCTGAGCTCCTCCTCATTGTGCTACCTGCTCCTTTCACTGTCCAGTCACAGGCATGGTAAGGTCAAGGCTAACCTGGGCTCCTCCTCATTGTGCTACCTGCTCCTTTCACTGTCCAGTCACAGGCATTGTAAGATTCAGGCTAACCTGGGCTCCTCCTCATTGTGCTACCTGCTCCTTTCACTGTCCAGTCACAGGCATTGTAAGGTCCAGGCTAACCTGGGCTCCTCCTCATTGTGCTACCTGCTCCTTTCACTGTCCAGTCACAGGCATTGTAAGGTCCAGGCTAACCTGGGCTCCTCCTCATTGTGCTACCTGCTCCTTTCACTGTCCAGTCACAGGCATTGTAAGGTCCAGGCTAACCTGGGCTCCTCCTCATTGTGCTACCTGCTCCTTTCACTGTCCAGTCACAGGCATTGTAAGGTTCAGGCTAACATGGGCTCCTCCTCATTGTGATTACTGCTCCTTTCACTGTCCAGTCACAGGCATGGTAAGGTCCAGGCTAACCTGGGCTCCTCCTCATTGTGCTACCTGCTCCTTTCACTGTCCAGTCACAGGCATGGTAAGGTCCAGGCTAACCTGGGCTTCTCCTCATTGTGCTACCTGCTCCTTTCACTGTCCAGTCACAGGCATTTTAAGGTCCAGGCTAACCCGGGCTCCTCCTCATTGTGCTACCTGCTCCTTTCACTGTCCAGTCACAGGCATGGTAAGGTCCAGGCTAACATGGGCTCCTCCTCATTGTGCTACCTGCTTCTTTCACTGTCCAGTCACAGGCATGGTAAGGTCCAGGCTAACCTGGGCTCCTCCTCATTGTGCTACCTGCTCCTTTCACTGTCCAGTCACAGGCATTGTAAGGTTCAGGCTAACATGGGCTCCTCCTCATTGTGATTACTGCTCCTTTCACTGTCCAGTCACAGGCATGGTAAGGTCCAGGCTAACCTGGGCTCCTCCTCATTGTGCTACCTGCTCCTTTCACTGTCCAGTCACAGGCATGGTAAGGTCCAGGCTAACCTGGGCTTCTCCTCATTGTGCTACCTGCTCCTTTCACTGTCCAGTCACAGGCATTTTAAGGTCCAGGCTAACCCGGGCTCCTCCTCATTGTGCTACCTGCTCCTTTCACTGTCCAGTCACAGGCATGGTAAGGTCCAGGCTAACATGGGCTCCTCCTCATTGTGCTACCTGCTTCTTTCACTGTCCAGTCACAGGCATGGTAAGGTCCAGGATAACCTGGGCTCCTCCTCATTGTGCTACCTGCTCCTTTCACTGTCCAGTCACAGGCATTGTAAGGTCCAGGCTAACCTGGGCTCCTCCTCATTGTGCTACCTGCTCCTTTCACTGTCCAGTCACAGGCATGGTAAGGTCCAGGCTAACATGGGCTCCTCCTCATTGTGCTACCTGCTTCTTTCACTGTCCAGTCACAGGCATGGTAAGGTCCAGGATAACCTGGGCTCCTCCTCATTGTGCTACCTGCTCCTTTCACTGTCCAGTCACAGGCATTGTAAGGTCCAGGCTAACCTGGGCTCCTCCTCATTGTGCTACCTGCTCCTTTCACTGTCCAGTCACAGGCATTGTAAGGTCCAGGCTAACCTGGGCTCCTCCTCATTGTGCTACCTGCTCCTTTCACTGTCCAGTCACAGGCATGGTAAGGTCCAGGCTAACCTGGGCTCCTCCTCATTGTGCTACCTGCTCCTTTCACTGTCCAGTCACAGGCATTGTAAGGTCCAGGCTAACCTGGGCTCCTCCTCATTGTGCTACCTGCTCCTTCCACTGTCCAGTCACAGGCATGGTAAGGTCCAGGATAACCTGGGCTCCTCCTCATTGTGCTACCTGCTCCTTTCACTGTCCAGTCACAGGCATTGTAAGGTCCAGGCTAACCTGGGCTCCTCCTCATTGTGATTCCTGCTCCTTTCACTGTCCAGTCACAGGCATGGTAAGGTCCAGGCTAACCTGGGCTCCTCCTCATTGTGCTACCTGCTCCTTTCACTGTCCAGTCACAGGCATGGTAAGGTCCAGGCTAACCTGGGCTCCTCCTCATTGTGATTCCTGCTCCTTTCACTGTCCAGTCACAGGCATGGTAAGGTCCAGGCTAACCTGGGCTCCTCCTCATTGTGCTACCTGCTCCTTTCACTGTCCAGTCACAGGCATGGTAAGGTCCAGGCTAACCTGGGCTCCTCCTCATTGTGCTACCTGCTCCTTTCACTGTCCAGTCACAGGCATGGTAAGGTCCAGGCTAACCTGGGCTCCTCCTCATTGTGCTACCTGCTCCTTTCACTGTCCAGTCACAGGCATTGTAAGGTCCAGGCTAACCTGGGCTCCTCCTCATTGTGCTACCTGCTCCTTTCACTGTCCAGTCACAGGCATGGTAAGGTCCAGGCTAACCTGGGCTCCTCCTCATTGTGCTACCTGCTCCTTTCACTGTCCAGTCACAGGCATTGTAAGGTCCAGGCTAACCTGGGCTCCTCCTCATTGTGCTACCTGCTCCTTTCACTGTCCAGTCACAGGCATTGTAAGGTCCAGGCTAACCTGGGCTCCTCCTCATTGTGCTACCTGCTCCTTTCACTGTCCAGTCACAGGCATTGTAAGGTCCAGGCTAACCTGGGCTCCTCCTCATTGTGCTACCTGCTCGTTTCACTGTCAAGTCACAGGCATTGTAAGGTCCAGGCTAACCTGGGCTCCTCCTCATTGTGCTACCTGCTCCTTTCACTGTCCAGTCACAGGCATTGTAAGGTCCAGGCTAACCTGGGCTCCTCCTCATTGTGCTACCTGCTCCTTTCACTGTCAAGTCACAGGCATTGTAAGGTCCAGGCTAACCTGGGCTCCTCCTCATTGTGCTACCTGCTCCTTTCACTGTCCAGTCACAGGCATTGTAAGGTTCAGGCTAACATGGGCTCCTCCTCATTGTGATTACTGCTCCTTTCACTGTCCAGTCACAGGCATGGTAAGGTCCAGGCTAACCTGGGCTCCTCCTCATTGTGCTACCTGCTCCTTTCACTGTCCAGTCACAGGCATGGTAAGGTCCAGGCTAACCTGGGCTCCTCCTCATTGTGCTACCTGCTTCTTTCACTGTCCAGTCACAGGCATGGTAAGGTCCAGGATAACCTGGGCCCCTCCTCATTGTGCTACCTGCTCCTTTCACTGTCCAGTCACAGGCATTGTAAGGTCCAGGCTAACCTGGGCTCCTCCTCATTGTGCTACCTGCTTCTTTCACTGTCCAGTCACAGGCATGGTAAGGTCCAGGATAACCTGGGCCCCTCCTCATTGTGCTACCTGCTCCTTTCACTGTCCAGTCACAGGCATTGTAAGGTCCAGGCTAACCTGGGCTCCTCCTCATTGTGCTACCTGCTCCTTTCACTGTCCAGTCACAGGCATTGTAAGGTCCAGGCTAACCTGGGCTCCTCCTCATTGTGCTACCTGCTCCTTTCACTGTCCAGTCACAGGCATGGTAAGGTCCAGGATAACCTGGGCTCCTCCTCATTGTGCTACCTGCTCCTTTCACTGTCCAGTCACAGGCATTGTAAGGTCCAGGCTAACCTGGGCTCCTCCTCATTGTGATTCCTGCTCCTTTCACTGTCCAGTCACAGGCATGGTAAGGTCCAGGCTAACCTGGGCTCCTCCTCATTGTGCTACCTGCTCCTTTCACTGTCCAGTCACAGGCATGGTAAGGTCCAGGCTAACCTGGGCTCCTCCTCATTGTGATTCCTGCTCCTTTCACTGTCCAGTCACAGGCATGGTAAGGTCCAGGCTAACCTGGGCTCCTCCTCATTGTGCTACCTGCTCCTTTCACTGTCCAGTCACAGGCATGGTAAGGTCCAGGCTAACCTGGGCTCCTCCTCATTGTGCTACCTGCTCCTTTTACTGTCCAGTCACAGGCATGGTAAGGTCCAGGCTAACCTGGGCTCCTCCTCATTGTGCTACCTGCTCCTTTTACTGTCCAGTCACAGGCATGGTAAGGTCCAGGCTAACCTGGGCTCCTCCTCATTGTGCTACCTGCTCCTTTTACTGTCCAGTCACAGGCATGGTAAGGTCCAGGCTAACCTGGGCTCCTCCTCATTGTGCTACCTGCTCCTTTCACTGTCCAGTCACAGGCATGGTAAGGTCCAGGCTAACCTGGGCTCCTCCTCATTGTGCTACCTGCTCCTTTCACTGTCCAGTCACAGGCATTGTAAGGTCCAGGCTAACCTGGGCTCCTCCTCATTGTGCTACCTGCTTCTTTCACTGTCCAGTCACAGGCATGGTAAGGTCCAGGATAACCTGAGCTCCTCCTCATTGTGCTACCTGCTCCTTTCACTGTCCAGTCACAGGCATTGTAAGGTCCAGGCTAACCTGGGCTCCTCCTCATTGTGCTACCTGCTCCTTTCACTGTCCAGTCACAGGCATGGTAAGGTCCAGGCTAACCTGGGCTCCTCCTCATTGTGCTACCTGCTCCTTTCACTGTCCAGTCACAGGCATTGTAAGGTCCAGGCTAACCTGGGCTCCTCCTCATTGTGCTACCTGCTCCTTTCACTGTCCAGTCACAGGCATTGTAAGGTCCAGGCTAACCTGGGCTCCTCCTCATTGTGCTACCTGCTCCTTTCACTGTCCAGTCACAGGCATGGTAAGGTCCAGGATAACCTGGGCTCCTCCTCATTGTGCTACCTGCTCCTTTCACTGTCCAGTCACAGGCATTGTAAGGTCCAGGCTAACCTGGGCTCCTCCTCATTGTGCTACCTGCTCCTTTCACTGTCCAGTCACAGGCATGGTAAGGTCCAGGATAACCTGGGCTCCTCCTCATTGTGCTACCTGCTCCTTTCACTGTCCAGTCACAGGCATTGTAAGGTCCAGGCTAACCTGGGCTCCTCCTCATTGTGATTCCTGCTCCTTTCACTGTCCAGTCACAGGCATGGTAAGGTCCAGGCTAACCTGGGCTCCTCCTCATTGTGCTACCTGCTCCTTTCACTGTCCAGTCACAGGCATGGTAAGGTCCAGGCTAACCTGGGCTCCTCCTCATTGTGATTCCTGCTCCTTTCACTGTCCAGTCACAGGCATGGTAAGGTCCAGGCTAACCTGGGCTCCTCCTCATTGTGCTACCTGCTCCTTTTACTGTCCAGTCACAGGCATGGTAAGGTCCAGGCTAACCTGGGCTCCTCCTCATTGTGCTACCTGCTCCTTTCACTGTCCAGTCACAGTCATGGTAAGGTCCAGGCTAACCTGGGCTCCTCCTCATTGTGCTACCTGCTCCTTTCACTGTCCAGTCACAGGCATTGTAAGGTCCAGGCTAACCTGGGCTCCTCCTCATTGTGCTACCTGCTTCTTTCACTGTCCAGTCACAGGCATGGTAAGGTCCAGGATAACCTGGGCTCCTCCTCATTGTGCTACCTGCTCCTTTCACTGTCCAGTCACAGGCATTGTAAGGTCCAGGCTAACCTGGGCTCCTCCTCATTGTGCTACCTGCTCCTTTCACTGTCCAGTCACAGGCATGGTAAGGTCCAGGCTAACCTGGGCTCCTCCTCATTGTGCTACCTGCTCCTTTCACTGTCCAGTCACAGGCATTGTAAGGTCCAGGCTAACCTGGGCTCCTCCTCATTGTGCTACCTGCTCCTTTCACTGTCCAGTCACAGGCATTGTAAGGTCCAGGCTAACCTGGGCTCCTCCTCATTGTGCTACCTGCTCCTTTCACTGTCCAGTCACAGGCATGGTAAGGTCCAGGCTAACCTGGGCTCAGAGGAAGTGTGTTGATTATCAGATTAAGGACATTAATTGGTAGGAAAAAAAGTACTGCAGGAGAAATCTCTGGTTCGAAACTGAAAAAGCAGGTTTTATTATTACACTTTTAATTGGCTATTCATTTCTTGTTACTTTTCACTGAAGTTATACTTTAATGATTGTTTCCAGGTAACAAGTAAAATAAATTGTTAAACTGCTTTCTAGAAAACGTTGAAACTGAGATAATTGAAGAAGTGTACTCATTTTATGCTAATGTTTTATGCAAGCTGTGGGATTCAGTACATGTGCTGAATGTAAGGTATGCAGTGTATTGTCACATGATTCTGATTTGTGCAACTGTGATAAAAAGCTTCCTGTACAGTCCGGCAATTAGAAACACATGTGCTGCCAACTTGAAAGCATAGGATAGGTGTCCCTTTTCTCCCAGGGATGATTTATACACCCGGCTTTGACAGTACAAACCTCTATTGCAGAATGCATCATAGAAGGAATATCAGCACAGGTAGATTCTTCCATATGCACAACTTGCTTGTAGCAGAAATCTCATGTAAAGTGAACATTCTGCTCTGCTTATCCTCAGATCAACCATTCCAAAACTGGGAGGCACGCTACCTAATGCGGCGTACACACGATCGTTTTTCATGCCATTTTTTTTCATGTTTCCTCTCAAGCCTGTCTTGCGTACACACGATCATTTAAAAAAACGTTTAAGCAAAGCGCAGTGACGTACAACACGTACGACGGCACTATAAAGGGGAAGTTCCGTTCGGATGGTGCCACCCTTCATGTAAGTAAAGTTTGTTGAGCGACGATTCGCGCTTTTCAGCCTCCTGCTTTTCAGTCCATTACAGCGTGACGAATGTGCTATCTCCATTACAAATGCTAGTTTTACCAGAACGTGCGCTCCCGTCTCATACTTGATTCTGAGCATGCACATTTTTTTTCACCTCGTCAAAGCATACACACCATCGTTTTTCACGTCGTTAAAAAAAACGACATGAAAAACGACGTGAAAAAATAGAGCATGTTCGAAATTTTTAATGGCCGTTTTTCACGTCGTTAAAAATGCTCTGGAGCATACACACGATCGGTTTTAATGGCCATTTTAAAAAATGGCATTTTTAACGGCATGAAAAACGATCGTGTGTATGGGGCATAACAGTTCTACAGACCTTTCACCACATCAACTTTGCTGTGCTCTGTACAGCTCTCTATAGGTAAATCTAAAGCTGCAAATTTTCTCCATTGGTGGCTCTGTTGGCATCCTACCGTCTGGCATCCTTCAATTGAAAAAATCCTGGCCAACCAGCGCCAGATGCAGCCGCTGTTTAGGTTTTTTCTACAGAAGAGTGGGCCAGCTGTCAAAATACAATAGTTTCAGTGGGAGATTCGCCCATCTGCGCTGTTTAGAATTGATGGTGGAATCTGTTACATTTCAAAGCTGTGGTGGCCCGTCCATAGAGGGCGCACGGGCGCTGCCTCCCCTATCCATGCGTCCGGCCCCCTGATCTACATATCAGTGGCGCCAGACCATGGATTCCAATGCGGGGTGGGTGTGTTTTTTAAGCACCTGATAAGAGCCAGAGGCTCTAATAGGCTTCAAAAAAGGGTGAGCTCGGAGCACAGAGCATTGCGCTCCGAGCCCACCCAGTTGTGTGACCATAGCGAATGAATTGTCGCTATAATCACACTAAAGTTCTTCCCCGACAATCAGGAGGCAGGTCTGTGAGACCTGTTTCCCGATTGGCCAAAGCGTCAGTCGATCCTATTGGACACACGGTAGAGAAAGCTGGAGGATTGGGCACCAGAGCTGACGCAACCGCTGCCCGCACTCCAAGAGAGCATACCACAGCCCGCCACATGAGCGGGTAAGTCCCGGGCCGCACCGTCTATGCACGGGGGGATGTTTGTTTGCTGCCCCCCAAATAATAACCCACCAGCCACCACCAACTACAGGTATGGATTTTATTGCATAGTTATATTGCTCTAGCTTGGACTAACATGGCATGTCATTGTTTCAACATAGCTACACTATCACATATCTCAGTTATATTGTCTATCACCACCCTTTTCATTCACATTCACTTTTCACTCTTTCACTGCTGTACATAGGGCTCATCACCCTTCAGCAATCCAACACTAATAGAAAACTCTTTGCATTTCACATTTAGTTTCAGATGGCCCAGGAGTCATTTTGCATGTGCCCCTTGACCCTGGTGAAGATCACATGTTCAGCTCACACAATGTTACTTGCCTCCATGCTGTGCCACCTGCTATGCCGCCTCAGCTCCCGTGTCAGATAATGTCCCTGGCCACCTGCATGCCCTCTGCCGTGCCCATACCATCACCCGACCTGTAAGTATGAGCTGTTGGATCAAGTGAATATCTTTCTCCCCCTTCTTCTCTCTTTATAATGAGCCTAACCTACTATTTGGTACAATGTTCTTGTTTTATAGACATCTATTACCTATCAGCTCCTGATGAGCGGCATGACAGCCGCGAAACGCATCGAGCTTCAGATGCCTAAACTACATTCAATCATGTAGTTCCACCTCATGTGTATACTGTTTTACTCAATCATTTTATGAACAAATGCCAATATATGAACTAACTGACCTTGTTGGGTGATGGAATTTGTACTATGGTGTCTTATGTATTTTACTGTACAATATTTAATACATTTACAATATTTGACACCCTAGCTAATTTTTGCTTTCAATCCGCATGCTTCATACAAAGTCCCGACCCTTTCTGTTTTCGTACTGACAGGGATGGAGGCTTACTGACTTAAATGTCTCAGCCCTCATTTAAAGTCCCAACCTTTCTCTTTCCTTTGATAGCTTGGACCAATATAAGCATGCATATTCTATACTTGTGGGATCCCTGTGGAAACTGAAAATCACTATAGTAGTCACAGCAATTACAGCAAACCCAACTGTCTATCGGGACCTGTGCTGAGCAGAATGCTTGCATTTTTCTTAAATTAATCCAAGGTGTTCTCTGATTGGATGAGGTGGAGATCATGTCATCACCACCCCACCTCTCCACCTTGTGCAATCAAAGAACTCCTTGGGATTGATGTATTAAAACTGGAGAAAATCTGGTGCAGCTGTGCATGGTAGCCAATCAGCTTCTAACTTCAGCTTGTTCAATTAGGCTTTGACAATAAAACATGGAAGATGATTGGTTTCTATGCAGAACTGCACCAGATTTTACACTTTTTTAGTAAATCAACCTCCTTATGTTCATTGAGAAAAATGGCATTCTGTGGTCACTATGTAGCAGGATAAACGCTAGGCGTGGAGCCTGGAAGACAACAGCTATCACTGTAGTAGATGTTGCTACTGTAGTGATTTTCACCGACCACAGGCATCCCACAGGTTTTACATATGCATAGTTACATTGGCCCAGGCTGTACCAGTGTAACTATGCAATAAAATCCATACCTGGAGTTCAGCTTTAATTGTTCAGCCTACAGTTGGAACAAAAAAAAATCTATGTGCTTATGGCTGATGTCGTGGGGAGGCCTGGCACTGCTTGGAGCAATCTGGTTGTTCACAACTTAATGTCACAAGAGCACTACTGCTTGACAAATTGTACTATTGTTGAGTTAGCCTTCCACCTTGTTTCTCCTGCTCAATATAAATTGATAAGCTGCTTGGCATTACCTTTTCATACATTTGTGAAAAGACATGGCATTCCTGGGAAAATCCAATACTTAAAATTGATCTTTACCCTCTTCAGTCACTTTACATAATTTTCCTCCTCCCTTCTCCCGTTTGCTCCTCGTAGACAGATATTGCAATCGTGCATTCCAGGAGGTTTTGGGGCAATCTATAGGGCATGCACATCATCAGCTGTCTCTTTCTGGTTCTTCCAGCTGCCCCTCGATGTTGCGGCGCAGTGCATGTATGTCATCTGGGGGGTAGTTGCAAGAACCCAGAGGAGACAGCTGAGCCCCTGATGATGTCCATGTACAAATTTACCCAAGTGTATAACTCAGAGGTCTACAAACAAAGCTCAAGTTTACTGTCCTTCTGACTTAGGTGCCCAGGCTGTGGTCAGTGAGAGTAGAAAATGCCCCAACTTCAGCGGGAGTAGACAATTTCTAAGGCTTGGTGGTAAGTGGGAGTAAACAAATTACATTCCAGCTGTGGTCAGTAGAAGGAGGAATAGTGGACCATAATTGGGATATATTGGAAGAATAGTGCCCCATTATTGGTGTAAGTGGAAGGAATAGTGACCCATCATTGGTGTCAATTATAAAAATAGTGGCCCATCATTGGTGTCAGTGGAAGGAATAGTGGCCCATAACTGGTGTCAGTGGAAGGAATAGTGGCCCATCATTGGTGTCAGTGGGAGAAATAGTGGACCATCATTGGTGTCAGTGGAAGGAAGAGTGCTCCATCACTAGTGTCAGAAGGAGGAATAGTAACCCATCATTGGTGTCAGTGGAAAGAATAGTGCTCCATCATTGGTGTCAGTGGTAGGAATTGTGGCCCATCATTGATGTCAGTGGAAGGAATAGTTCTCCATCATTAGTGTCAGTGGGAGGAATAGTGGCCCATCATTGGTGTTAGTAGAAGGAATAGTGCTCCATCATTGGTGTAAGTGGGAGGAATAGTGGCCCATCATTGGTGTTAGTGGAAGAAATAGTGCTCCATCATTGGTGTAAGCGGGAGGAATAGTGGCCCATCATTGGTGTTAGTGGAAGAAATAGTGCTCCATCATTAGCATCAGTGCGAGAAATAGTGTCTCATCATTGGTGTAGGTGCAAGAATTCGTGCCTCATATCAGTGGGAGGAATAGTGCCTTACTATTGGTGTCAGCGAAAGGAATAGTGCCACATCCTTGGTGTCAGGGAGAGGAATAGTGCCACATCCTTGGTGTCAGCGAAAGGAATAGTGCCACATCCTTGGTGTCAGGGAGAGGAATAGTGCCGCATCATTGGTGTTAGAGAGAGAAATAGTTTCTCATATTAGTGGGAGGAAGAATGCCCTAAGATCCAGTTAAAGGAAAGCAAAGGGCCCCATCATTGGTGTCAGAGATAGAAATCATTAAAGGAAAGCAAAAGGCTCTATGCAGCCAACGGGCCACAGTTTGGAAACCACTGGTCTTAACCGATAGCTAATAAATAGGTACCCTATACACAGCAGTTCATTGTGAGGAGTTGTTTAGGATCACTTAATAAAAATGGAACCAGATAGAGTAGAAAAGTTCAGCAAAAATGAGTGATCTGCACCACTACTAAGTAAGATTCTGGTATGCCGTTTGCTTTTAAAAAAATACACTTAATGATGTAAATAGAGACCTGTTTTAATGTGTGTCTTTTATATGTGTCTGGTGCTCAGACCAAAGTTTATTACCGATCTAGGTGCCCCGAGTGCAAGTTGGATGTCTGGATTTGCAGATGCACTTTAAACCTATCAGTTTTATTCCAGTCACAATGAAGAGAGCACTGAGTTGGCACAAATCCACACAAAAGACAAATGCAAACACTGCAAAGCAAAAACACTGAAGGATAAAGAACTGGAAAATTATAGTGAAGAGATCTTTTCTCAATATTACTTTTCATATTATCATCTGACAAAATATTATTCACAAGTAAGGGTTACATTGTAATATAAATACAGTCACATGAGCCGGGAGGCATGCATTTCTGCACCAGTTTTATACAATATCTATCATTTATGTATGATTGTAATAGTGTGTCTGTGTATAAATAGTATACACAGTATCTCACAAAAGTAAGTACACCCCTCACTTTTTGTAAATATTTTATTATATCTTTTCATGTGACAACACTGAAGAAATTACAGCTACAATGTAAAGTAGTGAGTGTACAGCTTGTATAACAGTGTAAATTTGCTGTCCCCTCAAAATTACTCACCACACAGCCATTAATGTCTAAACCGCTGGCAACAAAAGTGAGTACACCCCTAAGTGAAAATGTCCAAATTGGGCCCAAAGTGTCAATATTTTGTGTGGTCACCATTATTTTCCAGCACTGCCTTAACCCTCTTGGGCATGGAGTTCCCCAGAGCTTCACAGGTTGCCACTGGAGTCCTCTTCTACTCCTCCATGACGACATCGCAGGGCTGGGGGATGTTAGAGACCTTGCACTTCTCCATTTTCCATTTGAGGATGCCCCACAGATGCTCAATAGGGTTTAGGTCTGGAGACATGCTTGGCCAGTCCATCGCCTTTACCCTCAGCTTCTTTAGCAAGGCAGTGGTCATCTTGGAGGTGTGTTTGGGGTCATTATCATGTTGGAATACTGCCCTGTGGCCCAGTCTCTGAAGGAAGGGGATCATGCTCTGCTTCAGTATATCACAGTACATGTTAGCATTCATGGTTCCCTCAATGAACTGTAGCTCCCCAGTGCCGGCAGCACTCATGCAGCACTCATGCAGCCCCAGACCATGACACTCCCACCACCATGCTTGACTGTAGGCAGGACACTTGTCTTTGTACTCCTCACCTGGTTGCCGCCACACACGCTTGACACCAGCTGAACCAAATAAGTTTATCTTGGTCTCATCAGACCACAGGACATGGTTCCAATAATCCATGTCCTTGGTCTGCTTGTCTTCAGCAAACTGTTTGTGGCTTTCTTGTACATCATCTTTAGAAGAGGCTTCCTTCTGGAACGACAGCCATGCAGACCTATTTATTGCAGTGTGCGGCATATGGTCTGAGCACTGACAGGCTGACCCCCCACCCCTTCAACCTCTGCAGCAATGCTGGAAACACTCATACGTCTATTTCCCAAAGACAACCTCTGGATATGATGCTGAGCACGTGTACTCAACTCCTTTGGTCGACCATGGCAAGGTCTGTTCTAAATGTAACCAAGTAGTACATTCCCCATAATCCCCCACCTCACTCAGTAGTATTTCCATTCCCCCTCTGCACAGTAGTACCCCCCTCCGCTCAGTTAAGCATCCCCCCTCAATAGTAATATTCCCTCCCGCCACAAGGTAGTAACACCCCACCCACGCTCATTAGTAATCCCCCCCTGCTCACACTACCTTCTTTCCCCCTCCAACTCTGCTGATCCTCCGTTCTGCTGAAACGCCGCTCTGCTGATTTCCTTCTGATCCTCCTGATCCTCTGTTCTGCTGATCCTCTGTTCTGTTGCTCTGATCTCCTGCTCTGCTGATTCCCCGCCACTTAGTTTCCCGTTTGGTCCTCATTCTGGTCTCCACTCACTTTCCCGCTCTATCACTCCCCATGTGTGATATCTGCTGTTCACCTGCTCTGGTCCCTGCTCACCTTCCTGTTGCTCCACACTAATTGAATACCATAGCCTGAGGGGGTGGTAAATCCCTACAGCTGAGCTCTGTTTTTTTACTGCCCCTCAAACTCTTCCCTCTGTTGCAGCTAAGGCAAAAGCAGTCCAAAAGTGTGTTGTGCTTCAGACAATAAAACAAATTTAAACAAGGCCATAGACTTCTAAGGAGGCTTTCAGATGCTGCAAAGCACGATGAAAGCAACATGGGGTATAATTTCTGAAGCAAAGAGGAAACCTTAGAATAAACTCTCCGGGGACCCCTGCTAAATGTAAGTCAATCAGGGTCATTGGAAAAATACCCCTTATATTGGTGGTCAGTGGGAAGAAGGTCATCCTTACAATAAACTAAAAAAGACTGTTGGTGTAATGCTGCTGGCTCTACCAAGTGGCATTGGACAAGGAATTATGCAGGCACCATTTATATGGGAGGGCCATTAGCCACAGCTCCTGGAACCTCTAGCAATGTCTGGAGGAACCCTAGAGTTCCACTAAAGCCTAGTTGTGAATGGCTGCCGTAAAGTTTACAGAGAGGGCCCAAGACATCATGGAAGGTCCAAGTCATCAGATGGAGATGTGTACCCACTTGTATTGTGCAGATGCACAAGGTGGGAGTGCCTGAGAGGTGTAAGGTTGACAACTACTGCCAGGGCCGCCATCAGTGGGGTACAGGCAGTACACCTGTAAGGGGCCCGGATGCCCCCCCTCTTTTTTTGTAAGGGGCCCAGAGGTCCCCAGGGCCCCGGATGGCAACCCCCCTTTTTTTTTTTTTTTTAGCATTTTTTTTATTACATTTTTTTTTTGGAAGGGGCCCAGAGGTCCCCATGGCCCCGGATAGCAACCCCCCCTTTTTTATTAAATTGTTTATTTTATATAAAATTTTTATAAATTTTTTTTGTAAGGGGCCCGGAGGTCCCCAGGGCCCCGGATGGCAACCCCCCCTTTTTTTTATTAAATTGTTTATTTTATTTTACTTTTTTATTAATTTTTTATTTATTCTTTGTAAGGGGCCCAGAGGTCCCCAGAGGCCCCCTTTTTTTTTATATATATATTTTTTTTTTAAGGGACCCAGAGGCCCGGAGGTCCCCCCAGGGCCCCTTTTTTTTTAGTTCTTTTGTTTTTTTCAACAATTCGTAGCGGCAGCATCCCCCGCTTCTCAATTCGTGGCACACCCCTCCGCTTCTCATGCGGCAGCCCCCCCCCCTGCTTCTCCTCTCTGCTCCAGGGGGCCCATGCCTGAAGCTGTGTAAGGGGCCCCAAAATTCCTAATGGCGGCCCTGACTACTGCATAGGACATCTAAAGCCAAAAAGGTTAGAATTAAGAAACCTTTAAAGAAAATCACATTCCACACACCTACCAGGGACATTGCCTAATAGACTAGAGAATGTTCATGGGAGGGTTTATTTATACGGTAATATAATATGCTAAAGAGGTATTTAGGGATAAAGTGTTTCAGTTCACAAAATCTGGAACATTTCTTTCCAGATATTTCCAGGAAAAACTCTTGAAAACCGGAGACACCATTGGTGGTTTTTTTTTTCATGAACAATTGGATCTTTGACACCAGGGTGGCAAAAACTGCTATATTACTGCAATTTGCAAACCATCCAAATCCATCCACTACCACTAAAGCTACATCTATATTTCTTAGACATCTGCGCATTACTATCAATACTCCTCACCTGCTGGCATTTTTTGGCTCCAGGCACATTGCAAAATGTAGGTTTTGTGTTTTTCTGAAAGAGATCCAAAGGGGTTAAGATCAGTCGCTTCCAATGCAACTTTTGATGTTTGTAAAATGATTGCCGTTCTGGGGCACTCATCCATTTTTTTCCTCTAGAAAGCTTCAGTTTTAATGTCAATTTATTCCTAGGCCTTTCTATTAAAATCAGTAACTATGGAGACAATCTTTTTTGTGCTAATTCGTCAGAAAACTATTCATCCTGAAAGGTGCGAGATGAAAAACATGAAGTATGAGGGGCATTTTTATATTATTGATTTAAAGGGACACAGCAAGCAAAATGTGTCAGTCATATTTATACTTGAACACAGCTTTTGCAACAGCACAACGGTCAGTGCAGTGTGTTAAATATTTTGAACCAAGTCTCAACTTTGCGCTTAAAGTAGTTGTAAAACCAAGGCATTTGTTGCCTTAACGCATTTCCTGCATTAGGTAAAAAATGTCCCAGTAGCAGTATCTCCTCCTCACCCCTTTATACTTCCTTACTCAATTCAGCACTGTGCCCATCTGTAGAGGCTCTCTCCTATCTCCCCACTCTCACAGGCTTTGCCGAGGCAGCGGGAGCCATTGGCTTCTGCTGTTGTCAATCAAAGCCTGGAAGTGGGGGACGGGGCCAAGCCACGCTATGTGTGTATCATTAGACGCACAGAGCCCGGCTCAGTTTGAGCCCACATAATTAGAGAAGAGAAAGTGCCTAGAGTAGGGGTCAGAAACCTTTTTCCACTTAAAGGCCGGTTTCAATGTATGTGAATGCATGGTGGGCCGCATTCACCTGCTAATAAATGAAGAAAACATTACACAGCCCCCACACCTCTGGTCCCCTTTACATTACACAGCCCCCACACCTCTGGCCCCCTTTACATTACACAGCCCCCACACCTCTGGCCCCTTTTACATTACACAGCTCGCACCTTTGGATCCCTTTACATTACACAGCCCCCGCACCTCTGGACCGCTTTACATTACACAGCCCCCCACCTCTAGACTCCTTTACATTACACTGCCCCTGTACCTCTGGACCCTTTTACATTACACAGCCCCCTCTGCACATCACACAGCCCCCCTGAAAATCACACAGACCCCCCTGCACATCACACAGCCCCCCCTGCATGCTACATAGCCCCCTTGCATATTACACAGCCCCCCCACAGCTGTGTAAGCACCGAGGGATGGGGCGATTTAAAAAAAATATATGTTTTTCTTATTTTACTTTCTTATTTTTTTTTGTTACACTGTCCCTTTGAAGTAAAAATTTCTGATCACTTTTATTGCTGTCAGAAGGAATGTAAACATCCCTTGACAGTAATAAGCAATGACAGGTACTCTTTATGGAGGGATCTGGGGTCTATAAGACCCCAAATTCCTTCTTTGCGCTTAAAAGCATTCAAAACGTTTGGCTATCTTGAATACTGTCATTTTTTTTAATTTGGCGCCTTTAAATCTTCTATAAACCGGAAGTGATGTTGTGACATCACTTATGGGTTACTAGATCGGAGACCCTATCAACGCCTATTCAGGCTTCGTTTGGGTCTCCGGCCAGCCAGCGGACGTTTCGGCTGGTCGCTTTCCTCCCAGTGGGACGGGAGAGCCCAGGCAAGCCACGGAAGGCGGCGGGAGGGGGGACGTCCCCTCCCGCTGCTTAGGATAACAGCCGAGCGGTTGTTATAACAAGAAAACCGACCGGGGTTAAAATGTCCACGGGCCAGGTGCACGTGAATTAATCGGGTGCACTGACGGGTCGGACATTTAGCGACAGCCGGGGGGAAGGGGGTTCAGAATAGGAGGTTCAGGGTAACTCAGGTAAGTATAACATGTTTGTTATTTTAAAAAAAAAATAAGCCTTTAGGCCTCATTCACACCATACGTTCAAAAGAACTGGTGGAAACTGGTCAGTTTTCATGCATGTTTCAGTGCGTTTTATACATTGCAGATTCCTGCACAGAAAAAATCTGCACGTGATATTAGTGCTGAGGTGTGAACAGGGCACATAGAGAACAATTGGTTTTTTTTGTGCCCCTGCAGAACGCATTCAGAAAAACTCATGTCTCTGCACATGATGTGAACAAGGCCTTACAATCACTGTTAGGCCGGCCATACAGTTCGAATCTCGGCCTGTTCCTGCTAGAGTGGCTGAGATTACAACCATGTATGGGCAGGCTGAAGGTACCAAGTTGATCAATCGATCAACTTGGGTACAACCAGCATGCCGGATTTACTTGTGATTATCGCTAGCGGCTGCTATAGCTGTCTTCTCCCGGTGGGGACAGCTTCCCCCACTCCCCCGCCAGAAGAAGACAATGTCTCAGCAGGAGGGATTCCTCTGACAGGATTGACTGTGTTGATGGGGGAATCGTGTAAATTTCTTTTTCAGGAAAAAAATTCACACTGTCTATGGCCTGCCATGGGCCTCTTGGCTGCTTCTCTGGTTTATGTTCTCTTTGCCTGGCCTGTCAGTTTAGGTGGAGGGCCATGTCTTGGTAGGTTTGCAGTTGTGCCATACTCTTTCCATTTTCAGATGATAGATTGAACAGTGCTCCCTGAGATGTTCAAATCTTGGGATATTTTTTTTATAACCTAACCCTGCTTTAAACTTCTCCACAACTTTATCCCTGACCTGTCTGGTGTGTTCCTTGGCCTTCATGATGCTGTTTGTTCACTAATGTTCTCTAACAAATCTATGGGGGCTTCACAGAACAGCAGTATTTATACTGAGATTAAATTACACACAGGTGGACTCTATTTACTAATTAGGTGACTTCTGAAAGCAATTGGTTCAGCTAGATTTTGGTTAGGGATATCAGAGTAAAGGAGGCTGATTACAAATGCACGCCACACTTTTCAGATATCTATTTGTAAAAAATAAATAAAACCATTTATCATTTTCCTTCCACTTCACAATTATGTGCCTCTTTGTGTTGGTCTATCGCATAAAATCCCAATAAAATACATTTACATTTTTAGTTGTAACATGACATAATGTGGAAAATTTCAAAGGGGTATGAATACTTTTTCAAGGCACTGTATATCCCGCTGTACATTCACATTAGTCCCTGCCCTCGAGGAGCTTACAATCTAACATCCCTATCACACATGTACACATTAGGGCCAATTTAGATATGAGACAATTATTCTACCAGCATGTCTTTGGAGTGTGTGCAATCTCCATGCAGATAGTGTCCTGGCCAAGGTTTGAACCAATTGCCTCAGTGCTGCAAGGCAGAATTGATAACCACTAAGCATTCAGCTTATGTGATCCTTTAGCAAATTAGGCCTCTTATTTCAGTTTGCCAGGACAGGTGAGAAAAGAAAAGATAAAACTGAATTGGATACCACGACCACGTCTAGTTGGCTTGAACATAAACCATACATGACCCAAACTTTTTAAGAAATGTAACCTATACCGATGGGATCTATACTGGAAATTGCAGTGATGTTCCATATGTTCTGTATGTTGGATCATTTAAAGGGGTTGTAAAGGTTGGTGTTTTTTCACCTTAATGCATCCTGAGCATTAGGTTTAAAAAACACCTGGAAGTGACCGGCCCCCCAGCCCCCCCCCCCCCCGTTTTATTAACCTGAGCCCGTTCATCTCCTCGGCGCGTCCCCGCCGTCCTCTTCACTACGGAGTCCCGGCTTTGATGGGATAGATTGATAGCAGCGCAGCCATTGGCTCCCGCTGCTGTCAATAAAATCCAATGACGCAGGTGCCGGGGGGCGGGGCGGATTCATACACTCGGTGTCTATGGACGCCGAGTGTATGACTCAGGAGTGTGCCTACAAGGTAACCCCCTCGGGAGAGCTCTTCTCCAAGGGGGTTATCTAATGCGGGGAGGAGCCGCGAGAGACGCCTTGGGACCCCAGAAGAGGATGTTCGGGCCCACTCTGTGCAAAACGAGCTGCACAGTGTAGGTAAGTATGACATGTTTGTAAAAAAAGTTTTTTACCTTTAGTATCACTTTAAATTCATTCCAGACTAGAGGACATTTTTTTTCAATATCTATCATGAATTAAATGTTGAAACTGACTCAATAGGGCAAAGAGTAAAAAAAATGATGAGCATATATCTTATCTCACAGTTCTATAAAGTCATGAAGAACAACCAATTAGAATCCTTCTCTCATTTTCAGATGTGTACTGCAGAAATGACAGGTGTAACCTAATTAGTTGCTCTGTGCAACAACATTAGTCCCCAAAAAAAGCATGAAATAACTCCTAGTAGGGGTGCAACCGATCAAAAAACTCACTGTTCGGATCGTTCCTCAGATCAGAGTCACGGATCGGATCATTTTTCGGATCAGTGGGGGAGATGTGGATATTAGTAATGTCCACATCTCCCCCCACTGTAATGTCCACATCTCCCCACTGTAATATCCACATCTCCCCCACTGTAATATCCACATCTCCCCGCTGCAATATCCACATCTCCTCACTGTAATATCCACATCTCCCCCCACTGTAATGTCCACATCTCCTCACTGTAATATCCACATCTCCCCCCACTGTAATATCCACATCCCCCCCACTGTAATGTCCACATCTCCCCCCACTGTAATGTCCACATCTCCCCCCACTGTAATATCCACATCTCCCCCCACTGTAATATCCACATCTCCCCACTGCAATATCCACATCTCCCCACTGTAATATCCACATCTCCCCCACTGTAATATCCACATCTCCCCCACTGTAATGTCCACATCTCCCCACTGTAATATCCACATCTCCCCCCACTGTAATATCCACATCTCCCCCCTGTAATATCCACATCTCCCCCCTGTAATATCCACATCTCCCCCCCACTGTAATGTCCACATCTCCCCCACTGTAATGTCCACATCTCCCCCACTGTAATATCCACATCCCCCCCACTGTAATGTCCACATCTCCCCCCACTGTAATGTCCACATCTCCCCCACTGTAATATCCACATCTCCCCACTGTAATGTCCACATCTCCCCCACTGTAATATCCACATCTCCCCCCACTGTAATGTCCACATCTCCCCCCACTGTAATGTCCACATCTCCCCCCACTGTAATGTCCACATCTCCCCCCACTGTAATATCCACATCTCCCCACTGTAATGTCCACATCTCCCCCACTGTAATGTCCACATCTCCCCCACTGTAATGTCCACATCTCCCCACTGTAATATCCACATCTCCCCCACTGTAATATCCACATCTCCCCCACTGTAATGTCCACATCTCCCCACTGTAATATCCACATCTCCCCCCACTGTAATATCCACATCTCCCCCCTGTAATATCCACATCTCCCCCCTGTAATATCCACATCTCCCCCCACTGTAATGTCCACATCTCCCCCACTGTAATGTCCACATCTCCCCCACTGTAATATCCACATCCCCCCCACTGTAATGTCCACATCTCCCCCCACTGTAATGTCCACATCTCCCCCACTGTAATATCCACATCTCCCCACTGTAATGTCCACATCTCCCCCACTGTAATATCCACATCTCCCCCCACTGTAATGTCCACATCTCCCCCCACTGTAATGTCCACATCTCCCCACTGTAATATCCACATCTCCCCCCACTGTAATGTCCACATCTCCCCCCACTGTAATGTCCACATCTCCCCCCACTGTAATATCCACATCTCCCCACTGTAATGTCCACATCTCCCCCACTGTAATGTCCACATCTCCCCCACTGTAATGTCCACATCTCCCCACTGTAATATCCACATCTCCCCCCACTGTAATATCCACATCTCCCCCACTGTAATGTCCACATCTCCCCCCACTGTAATGTCCACATCTCCCCCACTGTAATATCCACATCTCCCCACTGTAATGTCCACATCTCCCCCACTGTAATGTCCACATCTCCCCCACTGTAATGTCCACATCTCCCCACTGTAATATCCACATCTCCCCCCACTGTAATATCCACATCTCCCCCACTGTAATGTCCACATCTCCCCCCACTGTAATGTCCACATCTCCCCCACTGTAATATCCACATCTCCCCCACTGTAATGTCCACATCTCCCCCACTGTAATGTCCACATCTCCCCCCACTGTAACATCCACATCTCCCCACTGTAATATCCACATCTCCCCACTGTAATATCCACATCTCCCCACATCTCCCCCACTGTAATATCCACATCTCCCCACATCTCCCCCACTGTAATATCCACATCTCCCCTACATCGCGCCTCTCACCTAGGCCGCCGCGGGTGTACCAAGATGGCCGCCGCTCCGGAGCTAGGCCGAAGCCACGGCCTTTCCTATGGCCATGGCAGCGGAGCTCAATCCGCGGATTGCGTGGTGTGCCGATCCGAAAACGTTGACCCGTTCGGATCACGGATCAATGACGATCCATTGCACCACTAACTCCTAGCATCCCTTTAATGCCCTTCTGATTTGCTCTTTTAGTCTTTTCAGAAGTAAAGTGTGCCTAACATTTTATTTTATTTTATTTACTGTTAAATATTACACCCTGTTAACAGCATGCTCAATGTTTTTCTGATGGCTGTCAATGTCTCAATACACAGTGATTCTCTGAGAACCTTTTCATGCTGAACTGAATGTAGACTGCAACTTTGAGCTCTGATATTGCTATGTTACTACAATGTAATCACTTGGCCTTACTACTATCCTCATAATTAATTAATCCGTGCAGGCATATTAATGAAAATGACTGCTACTGAGGTAGATTTTTTTAATTTTAAGGTCTTTTGCTATCTAAGTAATATTTCATATGTAATGTGTAGCTCTTTGGAGGAGTTGGGGCCATATATAAGGCTCTGGACATCACACTACAGAATGATAAGGTGAGTGGGTAATGTCATGGCTCCACAGGGGGTCCAGATCAGTGGAAAGGCCAGGTAGGGTGGCAGAAGTTCAGCCTATTAAAGTAAAACAATACAAAGATCTAATTTCAGTTATATGTAGAACACATTTATTTAATTTTAGGTATCCAAACTGTGTATAAACAAACTTACAAGATCTAAGAAGCATACCCTCCAACTTGATCTACTCCATAGGGTACAATATACTTTGGTCCTAGGCTTCTCTCAATGACCTCTCGAATAGAGATAACTTAGGCCCCTTTCACACTGGGGCGTTTTTCATGCACCGCATGAAAAAATCCTGCCCTGTGCCTTCAATGTGAAAGCCCGAAGGCTTTCACACTGAAGCGGTGCGCTAGCAGGACCGCTCCAAAAGTCCTGCTAGCCGCTTCTTTACAGCGGTGAAGGAGCGGTGTGTTCACCGCTCCTTTACCGCGGTCTCCCATTGAAATCAATGGGACAGCGCGGTAATACCGCCCGCAGGCGGGCGGTATTAACCCTTTTTCGGCCGCTAGTGGGGGTTAAATTAACCCCCCTAGCGACCGCATACCGCTGAAAATCGCGCTGCTATACCGCCACCGCTCCTGCCCGCCCCAGTGTGAAGAGGGGCCTTAAAGTGATTGTAAACGATCACCTTGTAAAACAACCCATTCAGTTGAATAGAAATGAAAGGCAAAACATTTTTGTAAAGATATAAAAAAAAATTATAAATACCTTTTTTCTCTTGTTTATAAGTGATTACATACCCTCTGTTCTCAGCTGCATAAGAGATGGGGGGAGGAGAAGCAGTACACTGAGCTACCCAGTGAATGGCTGTGTCAGAACAAGTACACTGAATTCCCAGCATAGCTAGAGAACTGACCATGGTGTGCTCTCCTGCTTAGTGTGGTCAGTTTTTTTAATAGGAAAGCAAAGGGACGAGCAGGAAAACTATAAAAGGAAGCAATACAGAGAGAACAGGATACTCTCTCATACAAGTACATCACACAGCAGGCACATATCAGGAACATCAAATGTTGGGGTAACAAACTCTTTAACTGTCAGGTGATCTAACTTCTTTCAATGAACATTTAAAGTAAAGCTAGAAATACATGAGGGAAATCATTATGCCGCGTACACACAACCGTTTTTCATGACGAGAAAAATGCCATTTTTTAAATTGGTCATTAAAAACGATCGTGTTTGGGCTCCAGAGCATTTTTCTCAACGAGAAAAATGGCCATTAAAAATTTGGAACATGCTCTATTTTTTCTCGTCGTTTTTCTCGTCGTGAAAAACGGTCGTGTGTACGCTTTAATGACAGGAAAAAAACGTGCATGCTCAGAAGCAAGTTATGAGACGGGAGCGCTCGTTCTGGTAAAACTAGTGTTCGTAATGGAGATAGCACATTCGTCACTCTGTAACGGACTGAAAAGCACAGAGACTGAAAAGCGCGAATCGTCTTTCACCAAACTTTTAGTAACACGCGGTTACACGAAATCAGCAAAATCAGCCCAAAGGGTGGCGCCATCCGAATGGAACTTCCCCTTTATAGTGCCGTCGTACGTGTTGTCGTATGTGTTGTACGTCACCGCGCTTTGCTCGAGCATTTTTTTTAACGATAGTGTGTAGGCAAGGCAGGCTTCAGGAGAATCACGTCAAGAAAAACGTCGTTTTTTTCAATGACATTAAAAACGGTTGTGTGTAATCGGGATTAGATTCCCTTCTTGGTCATCATTCTTCTTTAGAGCGGTGGATGTAAACAGACTTGTGTCTAATTACACCCACCTACCTCCAGTCCTATCTGACAAAAACAAACAGAAGAGGATATCTGTTACTCGGGCCAGATCAGATCAGAGGGTAGTCCGGTGTAAACAGACAGCCGGTTCGTTTATAGTCAACTACCTATAGAGCAGAGCGGGCTGCTGTGTCCGCGTCCACTCTGCATAAACAGATCGGACATGGACCTGTCATCTGCCCGCTTAGCTCAGTAGAGGATAAACGGACAGATCCCAGGCTGAGAAATCCAGATACAGTCCATGTGAAAGGGGCCTTAGGCCTCGTACACACGGCCGAGAATCTCGTCAGGAAAAAACACGTCGTTTTTCCTGACGAGATTCTTGAACAAGAATCTTGTCCCGGCCGAGTGTACACACGTACGATTCAAAAGAACCGCTGTTCTTTTGAATGGCACAAACGCGGTGACGTCATTGACTACAACGAGCGTGCGCTCGTCACATTCGATGCCGTCACCGCCATCTTGCTACACCCTACCTATGCCTAGGAAGCTACCGCGCATGCGTCAAAGTCATTTAGAGCATGCGCGGGCTTCCACGGCGACAGGTAAGTGTACACACTCTCGGGTTTCTCGTCGGGAAGCAGGCCGACGAGAATCCCGACGAGAAAATAGAGAGCAGGTTTTCCTGACGAGAAACCTGAAAAGCCTCGTACACACGGCCGGTTTTCTCGGCAAGAAAGCTCTCCTGGCAGTTTTCTTGTCGTTTCTTGACGAGAAAACCGGCCGTGTGTACGAGGCTTTACTCTATCAGTTTGGTTCTACAAGGAAGCTTGCTAATTGTTTATACAATGGCAAAACAAAGTATGTGAACCCCTTTGGAACGAGTATGTGAACCCCTTGGATTTAGGTGGTTTTCTGCAGTAATTTGCCATAAAATGTGATCTTATCCTCATCTAAGTCCCAACAATGGACAAATACAATGTGCTTAAAACGGATCTTCGACCCCCCTCCCCATTTTTTTTTTTTTATCCCTACTTACTGGGTGGTGTGTTGTGCACATTTCAGATACTCACCCCGAGAATCCAGTGTTGTCCCGCTGAGATCCTCTTGTCTTCTGCCACCGCTTGGTCCCCACGCCGCCTTGTGGAGTCATCAAGAGGCCCGCTGGCTCATACGGGTTCAGCTACCGCACTTCCTGGTCACCTGGCTCTAGGCATATTATTATTATTATTATTATACATGATTTATATAGCACCAACAATTTGCGCAGCTCTTTAAAACATGAGGACAGACAGTACAGTTACAATACAATTCAATACAGAAGAAATCAGAGGGCCCTGCTTGTTAGAGCTTACAATCTACCTTTAGGAGGGAAAGTTAAGAGATACAAAAGATAGTAACTGTGAAGGGTGTGGGTTAGTTTGCACACCTATAGTCCATGTGATTCAATTAATTTGGAGTTGTGGTTTAGTTGTTCTTTGATTGATAAAAGACACTCAAACATTTTAGGATTGCTGTTCATAGGAAGCATCGGCTGATATTAAAGCGGAGGTTCACCCTAAGTTACAACATTAGTCTAAAACAATTGTTTCCCAACATACATAATAAAATGGCCAAACATTTTTTTTTTTTTATTACATACCGTAATATTGCCATTTAATGTGACTTCCTGGTTTCCCCTCCCGCGGGAGTAGGCATAGCTGATCCTTTCCCCGGCGCCGCAATGGCTTGTGGGACTAAATTGCAAGGTTTTCTGGGAGCACAGTGTCGTGCTACTCAAAAGTAAATGTTGAGCTCCGTGACGCGTGACGTCGGTGACGTGACGAGGGCGTCTCTAATGGCGCCATTTTATAAACTGGCTTGCAGGTAAATATTGCCATTATGTGCCATTACACACGAGGCAATACAGCAGATGCAACGGAGTGGACGCAATCAGTCTAAAGTTTGATATAAAATCTGCAAAAGGCAAGTAAATTTTTAATTTAATGTACGATTTTAATCATTATTCGTCTCCTTATCCCCAAAACACTGAGCATGCATGGGATCGAGCGGAGAATGCTGGGAAGACAGCATTCTCCGCAATCAGGAAGTAGGTGCTTGTGGGCTTCTAGTGCCCATAAGCAAAATGGAAACGTCCCTCGGATGATTATATAAGTAATCGTTTAGGTCAGATAACAGAATGCTGGCGATTTAAACATTCAGAACAGTCAGTAAGCTATTGAAAAGGTTACAATCATTCAATGGGACAAAAAAAAAAAAAACGCTGCGGAACCTCCTCTTTAAGCATGCCTCGACAAAAGAGAGCTGTTTGTCTATTATTGTGACTTAAATGAGGATCAGATCACATTTTGTTGGTCTAACACAAAAAATCCCAATAAAATATACTTACGTTTTTAGTTACAGTGCCTTGAAAAAGTATTCATACCCCTTGAAATTTTCCAAATTTTCTCATGTTGCAACCAAAAAAGTAAATGCATTTTATTGGGATTTTATGTGGCAAACCAACATAAAGTGGCACATAATTCTGAAGTGGAAGGAAATGGATAAATGGTTCTCAATTTTTTTTACAAATAAATATGTGAAAAGTGTGGCGTACATTTGTATTCAGCCCCCCTGAGTCAATACTTTGTAGAACCGCCTTTCACTGCAATTACAGCTACAAGTCCTTTTGGGGATGTCTCTGCCAGCTTTGCACATCTAGAGAGTGAAATTTTTGCCCATTTTTCTTTGCAAAATAGCTCAAGCTCTGTCAGATTGGATGGAGAGTGTCTGTGAACAGCATTTTTCATGTCTTGCCACCATAAGTGTGTGCAGCCTATTGCATTAGGGTGTGCACCCCAATTGTATTAAAACATAGATGGTGTTAATAGGGCAGAGGTATTGTATTATTTTATTTTTTTCAATTCTTTTTAGGAGCCCCATTGGCTTTGGTGAAATATAAGCAGGGTGAATCTGTGCCGCATGGGGTGATTAGGGTGTGCCCAGGCATACCTGGCACACCCCCTGCGCATGCCTATGTTTGCCACAGATTCTCAACTGGATTTAGGTCTGGACTTTGACTAGGCCATTCTAACACATGAATATGCTTTGATCTAAACCATTCCATTGTAGCTCTGGCTGTATGTTTAGGGTCGTTGTCCTGCTGGAAAGTGAATCTCTGCCCCAGTCTTAAGTCTTCTGCAGACTCTACCAGGTTTTCTTCTAAGATTGCCCTGTGTTTGGCTCCATCCATCTTCCCATCAACTCTGACTAGCTGCCCTGTTGCCATTACTATGGTAATAAGCAAACCAAATCATTGCCCATTAGAGTGCTGGGTGTGCTGCTATACCCATGCATGCACACCTAGTGCTGTAGTGTTGAATTATTTAATTTACGCATTGCCATTTTAATGGCCACAAATACTACCAAAAAACTAATTATTCCCCATTAGAGTGCATGTGTGGGATTGGTGGCAAAAATATTGATATGCTCTTACCCAAAATGGAGGTGTAGAAGAAA
Organism: Rana muscosa; assembly: GCA_029206835.1. Classification (NCBI taxonomy): domain Eukaryota; kingdom Metazoa; phylum Chordata; class Amphibia; order Anura; family Ranidae; genus Rana; species Rana muscosa. The sequence goes on along the minus strand of CM055127.1, from coordinate 415,805,716 downwards.
CAAAGCATGGGGAAACAGGTTAACTGGACTGCAAAAGAAGATAAGCCTGCATGGAAAATTAAGAAGGTATTTTACATTTGTCAGGTGACATTTTTAAGTGTACTTTCTTTTTAATTTAAAAGGTTTGGGTGACATTCCTCTTTAAAGCAGTATTAAACCCAAAAGCAAAAATATATTATATTGCAGCTTACCAATCATTAGATGTGGTGGATGCATTCATTTTCTTTTTCAGGCTTTGTTCCCTCTGTTTTCACCTGGTGAACTGGCCAGTAACACATCTCCTGTATTAGTGAGGCACAACTCTGGAGGAATGTGCACAGGAGGCTAAGCGGCCAGCATCCTTGTCCATCTGGGGGGGGGGGGGGAGAGAGAGGGTAGTGTTAAATGTATTAGCAGATTTACATACACTAACACATTGAAGCCAAACTCCAGCTCACACTTTATAATCAGTTATAGCAAACAGTTTGTTTTCTTTTGGGATAACAGTTTTTCATGGATAAATAAAAGCTGATCATTTTAATCACCCCTTCCAGTGTTAAATGGTTTGTCTCATCCATGTAAATTGTTACATTCTGCTGGAGAACGTTTGCTTTTGAAAAACAACAGACTTGCTGGCAGGACCACCAGATGAAAATAGAAGAAAGAAAGCCTAAAAAAGAAAACAAATGCAGCTATCACATCTAAAGCCCCGTACACACGGTCGGACTTTTGCCCAACACACTTTGTTTTAAGCAAGTTGGACCAACAATCCGACCGTGTGTACGCTCCATCGGACAAACTTTTTTTCGTTTGGTTTTGTTTTCATTGGACAAAAGTTGGGTCTGCAAACGGACAAACTTTTGCCCAACAAAAGTCCGATGGAGCAAAGTCCGACCGTGTGTACAGAAAACCATCGGACTTTTGTCCGATGGACAAAACAACTAATGTTAAAATCAACCAACAATAGCAGAAGTTGACCAAAGGTTGGTGGTAAAGAGCAGAAAAGAGCAGAAAAACCACGTGATGTTGCAAAACGTTTTGGGAAAGTTTGCAGAAAAGTCCTGTGGTGTGTATGCTATGGGTGTGCCCGGCCAACTCCCTTCGGACAAAAATCCACGGAAAAGTCCGATGGAAGTCCGACCGTGTGTACGGGGCTTAAGAATTGGTAAGCTGCACTAAAATTAATGTTTGCTTAACCACTTGACCACTGGGCACTTAAACCCCCTTAATAACCAGACCGATTTTCAGCTTTCGGTGCTCTCACATTTTGAATGACAATTACTCAGTCATACAACATTGTACCCATATGAAATTTTTGTCCTTTTTTTCACACAAATAGAGCTTTCTTTTGGTGGTATTTAATCACTGTTGGGTTTTTTATTTTTTGCGCTATAAGAGAAAAAAGACTGAAAATTTTGTAAAAAAATGATTTTTTTTTTCGTTTCTGTTATAAAATTTTGCAAATTACTATTTTTTCTTCATAAATTTTGGCCAAAATTTATACTGCTACATATCTTTGGTAAAAATAAGTACAAATTGGTGCATATTATTTGGTCTTTGTGAAAGTTATAGAGTCCACAAGCTATGGTGCCAATATCTGAAAATTGATCACACCTGAAGTACCGACGGCCTATCTCAATTCTTGAGACCCTAACATGCCAGAAAAGTACAAATACCCCCCAAATGACCCCTTTTTGGAAAGAAGACATTCCAAGGTATTCAGAAAGAGGCATTGTGAGTTTTTTGAAGTTGTCATTTTTTCCCACAATTCTTTGCAAAATCAAGATTTTTTTTTTCTCTTTTTTTTTTTTTCACAAAATTGTCATATTAGCAGGTTATTTCTCACACACAGCATATGAATTACACAAATTACACCCCAAAACACATTCTGCTATTACTCCCGAGTATGGCGATACCACATGTGTGAGACTTTTACACAGCGTGGCCACATACAGAGGCCCAACATGCAGGGAGCACCTTCAGGCGTTCTGGAGCACCCAGGCCAATTCTGACATTTCTCTCCTACATGTAAAAATCATCATTTGTTTGCTAGAAAATTACATAGAACCCCAAAACATTATATATGTTTTTTTAGCAAAGACCTTAGAGAATATAATGGTGGTTGTTGCAACTTTTTATCTCGCACGATATTTGCGCAGCAATTTTTTTAACGCGTTTTTTCCGGAAAAAAAATGTTTTGTGCTTAAAAAAAAAAAAAAACAGTAAAGTTAGCCCAATGTTTTTGCATAATGTGAAAGATGAAGTTACGCCGAGTAAATAGATACCTAACATGTCGCCCTTAAAAATTGCACACACTCGTGGAATGGCGCCAAACTTCGCTACTTAAAAAATCCCCATAGGCGACGCTTTAAATATTTTTACTGGTTACATGTTTTGAGTTACAGAGGAGGTCTAGGGCCAAAATGATTGCTCTCGCTCTAACGTTCGCAGAGATACCTCACATGTGTGGTTTGAAAACCGTTTTCATATGTGGGCGGGACTTACGTATGCGTTCGCTTCTGTATGCGAGCTCACGGGGACAGGGGCGCTTTAAAAAAAAAAAAAAATTATTCTTCATTTTACTTTATTTATTTTAGTTTGACATGTTTTTCCGCCCTAAACATTTTTTTGATCACTTTTATACCTATTACAAGGAACGTAAACATCCCTTGTAATAGGAATATGGCATGACAGGTCCTCTTTACAGTGAGATATGGGGGGGGGGGGTGTCAATAAGACCCCACATCTCACCTCTAGGCTGGGAAGCCTGAAAAAAATACAAAAAAAAAACAACAATCCTGGCTTTGATCGTAGCGGTGAGTCGGTAGAAGCACCGGAGGGTGGCGGGGGGGGGGACATCCCCTCTCGCCTCCCGTAAGAATGATCAAGCGGCGGAACAGCCGCTATGATTGTTCTTATGGTGTAGGGAATCGCCGGCTGAAAAAGCTAATATCTGAATGATGCCTGTAGCTGCTCCCATCATTCAGATATCCCCGCACAAAGTCAAGGACGTCATATGACGGCCGGAGGGCGGGAAGTGGTTATTGCAGAGTATTGCCGGGCATTGCGGAGTATTGCCGGGCATTGCGGAGTATTGCTGGGCATTGCGGAGTATTGCGGACTATGGCAGGGTATTGCGGTGTATGGCAGGGTATTGCACGGGTATTGCACAGGGTATTGTGGAGGGTATTGCAGAGTATTGTGGAGGGTATTGCAGAGTATTGTGGAGGGTATTGCAGAGTATTGTGGAGGGCATTGCAGAGTATTGTGCAGGGTATTGCAGAGTATTGTGCAGGGTATTGCAGAGTATTGTGCAGGGTATTGCAGAGTATTTTGCAGAGTATTGCAGAGTATTGCGCAGGGTATTGCAGAGTATTGCGCAGGGTATTGCAGAGTATTGCGCAGGGTATTGCAGAGTATTGCACCAGAGTATTGCAGAGTATTGCACCAGAGTATTGCAGAGTATTGCAGCAGGGTATTGCAGAGTATTTTGCAGGGTATTGCGCAGGGTATTGCAGAGTATTGCGCAGGGTATTGCAGAGTATTGCGCAGGGTATTGCAGAGTATTTGGTATTGCAGAGTATTTTGCAGGGTATTGCAGAGTATTTTGCAGGGTATTGCAGAGTATTGCGCAGGGTATTGCAGAGTATTGCACCAGGGTATTGCAGAGTATTGCACCAGGGTATTGCAGAGTATTGCACCAGGGTATTGCAGAGTATTGCACCAGGGTATTGGCAGGGTATTTTGCAGAGTATTGGCAGGGTATTTTGCAGAGTATTGGCAGGGTGTATTGCAGAGTATTGGCAGGGTATAGCACAGGGATGGCTGAGCAGGGATGGATGGATGGCTGGATCCAATTGTCACAGATCCAGCCCACAGTGCTGCTGCTGCCATCCGCTCCCTCCCCCTCCCCTCTCACACTGTACCGATCGGTACAGAGAGGGGAGGGAGGAACCGGCGTCATCAAATGACGCCGGTCTGTTTACAAGTGATTGCTCCGTCATTTGACGGAGCGATCACGTGGTAAACGGCCGCTATCAGCGGCGATTTACCGTGATTCGTGATCCGCCGGGTCCTCTGGACCCGGCGGTCACGGAGTTTCCCATGTGCGCGCCCCAGGGGGCGCGCAGGAGTGCAATTCTGGGAGGACGTTATATAACGTCCTCCCAGAGTTAAGCAACCACCTTGTCGACGTTATTTGTCGGCAGGTGGTTGTTAAGTGGTTAAAGTGATACTAAAATTTCTTTTTTTTTTTCTTAAAAAATAATAAACATGTTATACTTCCCTGTCCTGTGTAGTGGTTTTGCACAGAGCAGCCCTGATCCTCCTCTTCTCGGGTCCCTCTTCGGCTATCCTGCCCCCTCCATCCTGGCGAATGTCCCCAAAGCAAGCATCTTGCTATGGGGGCACCCGAGCCGAGCCGCAGCTACATGTGTCCATTCAGACACGGAGCCGCGGTTTGGCCCCGCCCCCTCTCTCTACTGATTGGCTAACTGACTTTGATTGACAGCAGCAGGAGCCAATGGCACTGCTGCTGTGTGTCAGAGAATCAGGCGTCTGAAGCTCGCTGGATAGAGATGGGCCTCAGGTAAGAATTATTTGTTGCAGATTCCTACCTTTTGCTATTCTGAAGAAATCATTGTATGTTTGTCTGTGTCCATGTGGTACGAGAATCTAATGGGAGTGGTTTCAGAATTATCAATCAGCTGCAGCACCTGCAAGGCTCTAATTAGGAAAATTGCAAGGTCTGCATCCCATTAGATGTGATTACCTATTGGAAGTATCTCACCAAAAATTACATTTTTGTTTGAAGGGGATGCTCAAAATCTGACTTGCAGATCTTCGTGCAGATTTCTGTGAAAATCAGTGAGCCAATCACACAAGCAGGAAGTGACATATCTGTGGGTCGTTCTGTACATATTTTGTGTAGAGAACACCTCCAGGTAGCCATATTGCATTTTACAGAAAATTACAGCAGCAGATTGAAAAGGAAAGGTAATTTATGATAACATTCAATTACAATATGACTTGAGTCACAATTGTATACGCTATATTATTTTTTCTTTATTTGCTATATTTTTCCCCACGGAAGTGGAGTTACCCTTTAAGGAAAGCATATAAAATTCAGTTTATGCTGGTAGAGAACCTCCTCCACTCTGTACAATACATTTTCCCACAGAAAGCCAAATATTAGCATTATTCTCAAAAAATAAAATAACGTAGGCATCTGTGGGTCATTGTACATGGATAGACCTGCAATAAGATAGACAAGACATTTTTATACCAGACAGCTGTTCCGTCAGATTCTATACACTCTATGACTGGTATGACTCTATTACTGTAATAAGTTTATAGTTATAAAAAAAAATAAAAAACAACACAGTGCTGAGATAGTCGCTTGCTGTAAATTGGCACACAAAAATAAGACACCTAAAAAAATAAAAAGTAAAAATAAAAAAAGATGTTCTTTAACCACTTGAGACCCGCGCTATAGACGAAAGACGTCTGCAGCGCGGCTCTCAAGTGCTGAGTGGACGTCCCTGGACGTCCTGCTATGTTTACATCCCCCTGCACGCCGCCGAGGACGCACGGCGGGGAACAGCTGTGCCCGCCGCGTCACGTGATGCCGATGCACATGCCTGGCGGCCGTGATGTCCGCCAGGTACACGCGATCGGCTGTTACAGAGGTAGGACGTGGATCTCTGTGTGTAAACACAGAGATCCACATCCTGTCAGTGAGAGAGGAGACCGATGCTGTGTCCCTTGTACATAGGGACACAGATCAGTCACCTCCCCCAGTCAGTCCCCTCCCCCACACAGTAAGAATCACTAATAGGGAACATATTTAACCCCTTGATCGCCCCCTAGTGTTAACCCCTTCCCTGCCAGTCACATTAAAGCCCCGTACACACGGTCAAACTTTTGGCCAACAAACTTCATTTTGAGCAAGTTGGACCAACAATCCGACCGTGTGTACGCTCCATTGAACAAACTTTTTTTGCTTTTTTCTTGTTTTCATCGGACAAAAGTTGGGTCTGCAAACGGACAAACTTTTGCCCAACAAAAGTCTGATGGAGCAAAGTCCGACCGTGTGTACAGAAAACCATCGGACTTTTGTCCGATGGACAAAACAACTAATGTTAAAATCAACCAACAATAGCAGAAGTTGACCTAAGGGTGGCGGTAAAGAGCAGAAAAACCATGTGATGTTGCAAAAAGTTTTGGGAAAGTTTGCAGAAAAGTCAGAGTGTGTGTATGCTATGGGTGTTCCCAACCAACTCCGTTCGGACAAAAAACCACGGAAAAGTCCGATGGAAGTCTGACCGTGTGTACGGGGCTTTATACAGTAATCAATGCATATTTATAGCACTGTTCGCTGTATAAATGTGAATGGTCCCAAAATAGTGTCAAAAGCGTCCGATATGTCCGCCGCAATATCGCATGCCTGACAAACAAAACGCAGATCGCCGCCATTACTAGTGAAAAAAAAATATAATAAAAATGTCATAATTTATCCCCTATTTTGTAGGCGCTATAAATTTTGCGCAAACCAATCACTAAACGCTTATTGCAATTTTTTTTAACATAAATATATAGAAGAATACGTATTGGCCTAAACTGAGGAAAATTATTATTATTTTTTTTTAAATTGGGATATTATTATAGCAAAAAGTAGAAAAATATTGTGTTTTTTTTTTTTTCTGTCTTTTTTGTTTATAGCGCAAAAAATAAAAACCGCAGAGGTGATCAAATACCCCCCAAAGAAAACTCTATTTGTGGGAAAAAAATGATAAAAATATCATTTGGGTACAGCGTTGTATGACCGCGCAATTGTCATTCAACCTACGTCAGCGCTGAGAGCTGAAAATTGGTCTGGGTACGAAGGGGGTTTAAGTGCCCAGTAAGCAAGTTGTTGTTGTTGTTGTTTTAATGTTTTTTTTTTTGTTGTTTTTTTTACATTTAAGGTGTCTTATTTTTTTGTGTGCCATTTACAGCAGGCGACTATCTCAGCACTTCATGTGTTAATAAGTAAAAGATTGTGAAAAGTAGGTTTGTACTTTCACAAAGAACTCAAGAATCCTAAAAAAAAAAAAAGTCCCCTTTTGTGTCCCCCTCTCTTGTAGGCTAATCCCATACAGACCTCAAGCAAGGCTCACAGTGCTACAATCTATTTGCCAGTTTGTTTTGCACAATATCAGCCCCAGACATTTGACATGTGATTGCTTTACTGCTTTGAATTTAAATTGTAGTTTTGTGGCCATGTGAACACAACCCAGAGGGGTATCTGCTTTAGGCTCCCAGGAGTATTTGCACACAAGCAAAGCTACCATGTTATGTTTCCTTTGGAGAAGCTTCAGACTTTATAAAATGTAAAAAAAAAAAAAGAAAAAAAAGAAAGACAAAATGTTAGAATTTAAAAACATTATCTATAAATAGTAAAAATATCAAAAAATAAATGATTTCTCAGTCCTGATCATAAAGAAATTTCCGGCACTAATGTTTTATTAGTACAACCATTTTTGTTTTTTACTTAAGAATTTTAGATATTTCCAAAAATTGGTTATTTCAAATGATTTCTTTGTGATCATTTTATTTATTTTTTTTAACAAAAAAACAATCTTCATGTCTATAAATTTCTTTAAATTCTATAAGAGAATGAATTGGCAATATATACAGTAAATTCAGAAAATTGTTTACTACTACTACTACTACTACTATTAATTATTACTGTTTGTTACTTTTTTAAGTGGACTGTGTTTTGGATTATTATTTTTTTTAAATGAAAAACATAATTAGAAAAATGAATAAATCAGACAAACAATATAATGCTTTTTAAAACTCCTTAATTAAAAGAAGTGGAAACCTTCTTTACTCCGCTTGGCTATTCTTGCTAATGAGAGCGTGTGTATTTTTAGAATTAGGTTAAAGAAAAAAGGTTGCAGTATATTCAGTTTGAAACAGAATAAGAAAGTGAAATTGCATTGTGTGTAGACAAAAGGATATATTTTCTGTTTAAAATCAATAGCCTTGACAGCTTGGTGACACCAAAGAGTCTGCACAGAATGCAGATGAATTACTCGGCAGAAAAGCGACTCATTGCAACATGGGGCTTACTTAATAGATAAGATAATGCAAAGGGCAACCATGTGAAGTTACAAATAGCAACCAATCAGATGCGTTTTTTTTTTTTTCAACAGTTCACTCACTCTGGATTTTGAAAGATTGGTAATGATTGGTCACTATAATTATTGCATTCTACACAAAAATCTAAGGTTAAAACAATGATAAATAATGCAGGACCATTTACTTACTCCGGAACTACAAACCACTAGGAACATGGATGCTTCTTCCACTTCAGCCCTGGAAGGTTTTCACCCCTTCATGACCAGGCCATTTTTTGCGATACGGCACTGCGTTACTTTAACTGATTTGTGTCGGTCGTGCGACGCCAGACACAAATTAAGCCCTGTACACACGATCGGTTTTACCGATGAAAACAGTCCGATGGATTTTTTTCATCGGACAAACCGATCGTGTATGGACCCCATCGGTCTTTTTTCCATCAGTGATTAAAAATAGAACATGTTTTAAATTTATCCGATGGAAAAAAAAACAATAGCAAATTCCAATTGTCTGTGTGGAACTCCATCGGACAAAAAACCCACGCATGCTCAGAATCAAGTCGACGCATGCTCAGAAGCATTGAACTTAATTTTTCTCGGCTCGTCTGAGTGTTTTACGTCACGGCGTTTGGGACGGTCGGATTTTTGACTGATGGTGTGTAGGCAAGACTGATGGAAGTCAGCTTCATCGGAAATCCGATGGAAAAATACATCGGATTTTATTCCATCGGAAATCCGATCGTGTGTACAGGGCTTTAGATTGATGTCCTTTTTTCCCCACAAATAAAGCTTTATTTTGGTGGTATTTGATCACCTCTGCGGTTTTTATTTGTTGCGCTATAAACAAAAAAGGACAGACAATTTTGAAAAAAAAAAAATATTTTGTTTACTTTCTGCTATAAAACATGTCCAATATAAAAATGCAAAAAATCTAATTTCTTCATCAGTTTAGGCCAATATGTATTCTGCTACATATTTCTGGTAAAAAAAATCCCAATAAGGGTATATTGATTGGTTATAACGTCTACAAACTAGGGGGATATTTTTATGGAATTTTTATTTTAATTTAATTTTTTTACAAGTGATCAGCGATTTTTAGCGGGACTGCCATATTGCGGCGGACAAATAGGACACCTGACACTTTTTGGGGATCAGTGACACTAATACAGTAATCAGTGCTAAATAATATGCACCGTCACTGTACTAATGACACTGGCAGGGAAGGGGTTAACACCAGGGGCGATCAAAGGGTTAAGTGTGCTCCTAGGGAGTGCTTTCTAAGTGTGAGGGGAATGCTGTGACTGGTGGAAAAGAGAGATTTGTGTTTCTGCTTAGCAGAAACACATGATCTCCATCTTCCTCCTTCACAGAACGGCGCTCTGCCTTGTTTACATAGGCAGACTGCCGTTCTGCCTCTCCCGTGAACGATCGGCGGGTCCCAGCGGACATTGTGAACGCTGAACTCGCTGATGGGCTCCCGCTGTGTCCAATCACAGTGGGAGCGGGTTGCCGGTGGCGTGCGCCCCAGATCCACTGCATGAAATCATGTACCTGTATGTGATTTCATGCAGGGGGGGCCTCTCTGTTGCAGTATATCTGTGTGGGGCGAAGCTTAAGTGGTTAATGCTAGTTTTTAAAATATTTAATTGCAAGGTATTTGGAAACTAAAGGTCCAATCACACCAAGTAGTTACTTTGCGTGTAAGGAAAACATATTCATTTGAATGGCCTGCCTAGCGCACTGCAATGGACCAAAATGCAGCAGACCTGCCGTGTTTTTGCTAGTGCAGCATAATGCAAGGTAGTACATTTTAGTACATTACATGGTGTGCAAAGCAATCAGCACATCAATGTGCATAACGTCTTACTACAGCCCAGTGGTGTGAGTTGGCCCTTTGGCTAAGTACACATGGACATTTTTATATCTTCTAAATGCAAGTCTGGAAAGCAATATACGGTAAAACCTTGGATTGCGAGCATAATTCATTCCGCAAGCATGCTTGTAATCCAAAGCACTTGTATATCAAAGCAAATTTCCCCATAAGAAATAAAGGAAACTTAGATGATTTGCAGGCTGTCTTTAATATTGATTGGACCCTGGGCAAAAAATTTCTTGGGACCCCAAATTTCGCTCTCCTAGACTCAAAATCAGTTTACTGTATCAGATCAGGCAGCGATTGCGATTGGTTGCCAGAGGTTACAGCATATCATTACCACTTACTGACTGGTTTCTAGAGGTTACAGCACACATTACGGCTCACTGATTAGTTGCTAGAGGTTACAGCGCATGATTTCTTCTTGTTGATTGGTTGCTAGAGATTACTGTACAGTAATACTGCTCACTGATTGGTTGCTAGAGCTTACAGCATATCATCTCCTCACTGCCTTCACACCATGGACTAGGGAGGTGAGCAGACCCATCAATAGACAGAAAACTTCTAGGGATCCAGCAGCATTCAGTATATGATGGTGGATATGACCTTTAGGGGGGCATGATATACATATGAATGCGTCCTTTATTTACATATTAATTCCACCGGACGCCACTATTTACATATGAATGTCGTCGCTATTTACATATGAATGATGGTTATTTACATGAGCACACGAGTTTGCAGGTGAGTCATCTGTACACAACAATAGGGCAGAGTTGGGCAGCATTAGTAACAGAACTTCCCACTGAGATATCGAGACACAGCACAGGACTAAAACTTCAAGGGACAATGGAAATCAAACTAGGATAGTTGGCAAGTATGAGGCAGCTTCTTTGGGCCCCACAACAACGACAGGGCCCAGGACAGCTTCCCCTTTTGCCCTGCCTTAAAGACGGCCCTGATGATTTTTTTCCACAACCATTTATTCATAAATTCTTCAGTTTATAGTCCATATAAAAAGATTTATAGCAATGTGATAGGTTGTGTAAAAAAAAAAAAAATATATAGGTTGTGTAACCATAAAATGTCCATCCACAAATGGCAACCTCCACAGGGGGATTAGAAGCAAAATCCAGCAGGAGCTCCAGAGTATAAAAGAGAAGAGAGGCGCCTCTAAAGCCTCGTACACACGGTCTGACTTTTGGCCAACAAACTTCATTTTGAGCAAGTTGAACCAACAATCTGACCGTGTGTACGCTCCATCGGAAAAACTTTTTTGTTTTGTTTTTGTTTTCATCGGACAAAAGTTCGGTCTGAAAACGGACAAACTTTTGGCCAACAAAAGTCCGATGGAGCAAAGTCCGACCGTGTGTACAGAAAACCATCGGACTTTTGTCCGATGGACAAAACAAATAATGTTAAAATCAACCAACAATATCAGAAATTGACCAAAGGGTGGCGGTAAAGAGCAGAAAAGAGCAGAAAAACCATGCGATGTTGGAAGAAGTTTTGGGAAAGTTTCAGAAAAGTCCTGTGGTGTGTATGCTATGGGTGTGCCCGGCCAACTCCATTCGGACAAAAATCCACAGAAAAGTCAGATGGAAGTCCGACCGTGTGTATGAGGCTTAAGTGTAGCAACATGGTTATATTTAATGAAGATACATTTAGCAACTCATATGGTTGATGATTAAAAGAGGCACATCTAAGGCCCCATGCACACGAGACGCTGTTATTTGCTGTTGAACGCGCGTTCAGAGGCAGTTGGACACTTTTTTCAACTGCTCCTGAACCCATTCAATGTTATCCTATGTGTCCATGCACACAGTCTCGTTTATTGCCGTTTTTAGGCAGTTGCGTTTAACCTCGTTTTTCCAGAAGCAAAAAAATGGGTTCAGACGCAAAAGTTTTCCACGTTTCAGACGCAAAACGCGGCTAAACGCCGCTAAACGCGGCAAAACGCGGTACCGGCGTTTTGCCGCGATTTCGTTTATTAGCGTTTTTAAAGGTGACCTATTTTTTTACATTAGAAATCTCAAAAATGATGGCAAATGATGAAAAACCATCAAAAAAATATGAAAAAAACTGTAATTGCTTGCATTGCACTGTAGACAATCCACAACTTGTGGCAGGTGACGTGGCAAGTGGACAATCCACAACTTGTGGCAGGTGATGTTGCCAGGTGACGTGGCAGGTGGAAATCCACAAATTGTGGCAGGTGACGTGGCCAGGTGACGTGGCAAGTGGACAATCCACAACTTGTGGCAGGTAACGTGGCCAGGTGACGTGGCCAGGTGACATGGCAGGTGACGTGGCAGGTGGACAATCCACAAATTGTGGCAGGAGACGTGGCAGGTGACGTGGCAAGTGGACAATCCAAAACTTGTGGCAGGTGACGTGGCATGTGACGTGGCCAGGTGACATGGCAGGTGATGTGGCAGGTGACGTGGCAAGTGGACAATCCACAACTTGTGCCAGGTGACGTGGCCAGGTGACGTGGCAGGTGGAAAGCCACAAATTGTGGCAGGTGACGTGGCATGTGACGTGGCCAGGTGACATGGCAGGTGACGTGGCAGGTGACGTGGCAAGTGGACAATCCACAACTTGTGGCAGGTGACGTGGCCAGGTGACGTGGCAGGTGACGTGGCCAGGTGACATGGCAGGTAATGTGGCAGGTGACGTGGCAAGTGGACAATCCACAACTTGTGGCACGTGACGTGGCATGTGACGTGGCCAGGTGACATGGCAGGTGATGTGGCAGGTGACGTGGCAAGTGGACAATCCACAACTTGTGCCAGGTGACGTGGCCAGGTGACGTGGCAGGTGGAAAGCCACAAATTGTGGCAGGTGACGTGGCATGTGACGTGGCCAGGTGACATGGCAGGTGACGTGGCAGGTGACGTGGCAAGTGGACAATCCACAACTTGTGGCAGGTGACGTGGCCAGGTGACGTGGCAGGTGACGTGGCAAGTGAACATTCCACAACTTGTGGCAGGTGACGTGGCAGGTGACATGGCCAGGTGACGTGGCCAGGTGACGTGGCAGGTGATGTGGCCAGGTGACGTGGCAAGTGGACAATGCACAACTTGTGGCAGGTGACATGGCCAGGTGACGTGGCAGGTGACGTGGCAAGTGGACAATTCACAACTTGTGGCAGGTGACGTGGCAGGTGATGTGGCCAGGTGACGTGGCAAGTGGACAATGCACAACATGTGGCAGGTGACGTGGTCAAGTGACGTGGCATGTGACGTGGACAGGTGACATGGCAGGTGATGTGGCAGGTGACGTGGCAAGTGGACAATCCACAACTTGTGCCAGGTGACGTGGCCAGGTGACGTGGCAGGTGGAAAGCCACAAATTGTGGCAGGTGACGTGGCATGTGACGTGGCTAGGTGACATGGCAGGTGACGTGGCAGGTGACGTGGCAAGTGGACAATCCACAACTTGTGGCAGGTAACGTGGCCAGGTGACGTGGCATGTGACGTGGCCAGGTGACATGGCAGGTGATGTGGCAGGTGACGTGGCAAGTGGACAATCCACAACTTGTGGCCAGGTGACGTGGCAGGTGGAAATCCACAAATTGTGGCAGGTGACGTGGCCAGGTGACGTGGCAGGTGATGTGGCCAGGTGACGTGGCAAGTGGACAATGCACAACTTGTGGCAGGTGACGTGGCCAGGTGACGTGGCCAGGTGACGTGGCAGGTGACGTGGCAAGTGAACATTCCACAACTTGTGGCAGGTGACGTGGCAGGTGACATGGCCAGGTGACGTGGCCAGGTGATGTGGCAAGTGGACAATTCACAACTTGTGGCAGGTGACGTGGCAGGTGACGTGGCCAGGTGACGTGGCAGGTGACGTGGCAAGTGGACAATCCACAACTTGTGGCAGGTGACATGGCCAGGTGACGTGGCAGGTGACGTGGCAAGTGGACAATTCACAACTTGTGGCAGGTGACGTGGCAGGTGACGTGGCAAGTGGACAATGCACAACTTGTGGCAGGTGACGTGGTCAGGTGACGTGGCAAGTGGACAATCCACAACTTGTGGCCAGGTGATGTGGCAGGTGGAAATCCACAAATTGTGGCAGGTGACGTGGCCAGGTGACGTGGCCAGGTGACGTGGCAAGTGGACAATGCACAACTTGTGGCAGGTGACGTGGCCAGGTGACGTGGCCAGGTGACGTGGCAGGTGACATGGCAAGTGAACATTCCACAACTTGTGGCAGGTGACGTGGCAGGTGACATGGCCAGGTGACGTGGCCAGGTGATGTGGCAAGTGGACAATTCACAACTTGTGGCAGGTGACGTGGCAGGTGACGTGGCCAGGTGACGTGGCAGGTGACGTGGCAAGTGGACAATCCACAACTTGTGGCAGGTGACATGGCCAGGTGACGTGGCAGGTGACGTGGCAAGTGGACAATTCACAACTTGTGGCAGGTGACGTGGCAGGTGACGTGGCCAGGTGACGTGGCAAGTGGACAATGCACAACTTGTGGCAGGTGACGTGGTCAGGTGATGTGGCCAGTGGACAATCCACAACTTGTGGCCAGGTGACGTGGCAGGTGACGTGGCAAGTGGACAATCCACAGCTTGTGGCAGATGATGTGGCAAGTGATACGCTAAATACAAGTACACTGCTGCTCTCTCAGCTGCTGGTCTCCCAAAATGGCTGAAATGGTTAAATAATAATGTTTTTTGAGCTTAGGGAGGGTCTTATGATGTTTCTTAACTAAACGCCTATAGACGCAAACGCGGTAAAACGCGGTAAAACAACGCTAAAATCGCGGCAAAACGGGTGTTTTTAAACGCCGGTTTTAGCCTTTAAAAACGTGTGTTCAGCAGAGTTTGCACCGGCGTCTCGTGTGCATGGGGCCTAAGTATGCAAGCACCTGGGGCTAAAGCTGTCCACATAGATCCTCCTTTGCACCGTCGGCTCTCACGATTGTCAGTCTGCAATCGTGATCGGGAAGACTACCCTGCAGTAGAGCGAAAGCTTGAAGCGCTCGTGGAGCGCAGCGTGGAAGGAATGACATTGATGGCGGTGCAGAGGATGGTTTATGTGGACAGCTTTACCCCGGATCCCTGCATACTTGGATGTGCCTGTTTTAATCAACAACTATGTGAGTTGCTAAATGTTGTACCTTCATTAAATGTAACCATATTGCTACACTTAGAGGTACCTCTCTTCTCTTTTATACTCAGTTGTGACGTGACACTATTTGTATATCAAGACATTGCTTGTTTATCAAGTCAAAATGTATTTAAAACGCTCTCAAATCAATTTACTCTCAAACCAAGATTTTGCTGTATTTATCAGACATACAATAAGCATTTAGTGAGCATCTGTGGGGATAATTTCTGTAGTCTCCCAGAGTTTGCTGAAGCCAGATGCCTGCTGATGATTGCAAAACACTAATTAAAATATCACTCCTTTCTGAGAAAAAAAAAAAAAAATCTATGCCTGAGCTGGAGCACATAAATATCGTCCCCCCACACACACTGCAAAGGTTAAATGCTTGTTATTTCTAGTGGGTAGAGAAACAGGCTGTATTACTTACCCCATTCCCTGTCCCAGCAGGCTCCAGTGAAGCTCTGGCCTGTAGGTGGTCCCTCAGCGTCATCACATACAATGCAGAGCTATTAACCCTTCATTGTATGTGTGGAGGGCGAATGTGTGACTGTGGCTGTGAGCAGTTTTTATGGAAGGCTGCAGTGACCCAGGCACACAGATAGAGGGAGCCTGCTGGAGCATGGGAGCATTTACGCTTGTAGTGTGGGTGCAGAAAGGGGGGGGGGGGGCTTCATGTAGGGGTTTAACTGCAAGGGTAATTTTTTTATAATCCGGAGTTCAGCTTTAAAGAGGAATTTCTGGCATGGTATATGCTTACATAGTCACATTGGTCCAGCTTGCATGTAACTATGTATATGCCATACATGCATAGGTGTGCGCTGCCTATTGCATTGGAGTGTGCACCCAAGAGCTCAAACACACATGCATTTTTGTGTATGTGGGTATATATATATATATATATATATATATATATATATATATATATACCCACAGACACACGCTCTCCTATAAAATGAATAAAACAGAGATTCCCAAGTCCCTTTCTCTGCAGCCTCAGCTGCACTGGGCATGAATGAATGGGAAGTGTTCTATGCCGAGCGGCTTCCTGTTCATTCACAAACTGAAGCATAGTAAACACAGTTTAATAATGCTTCAGTTCTGAATGGACACAGGAGCAATCATTCACTATGTTCATTCAGAAAAGTGGCCGGTAAATTGCCGGTGAATTGCATATTTACCACCCCTTTCCAGCTCTCCATCCTGAAACATTCCCAACAGCAGCCAACAGGAAGGAAGCCAGCAGCACTGCAGATGGGGGGGGGAGCATGGGGGGCAAAACAGCAGGGGGAATCAGCACTGCATGGGGTGATTAGGGTGTGCCCAGACACACCCGGCACACCCTGTGAGCACGCCCATGCATACATGGCTGATGCCCCTGGAAGCTGGAAAATCCCTGTAGTATAAGGTGACCAGATTTTTAAAATGAAATCCGGGGACATATTTTTTTTTTCTAGTAATGGCAGCAATCAGTGACTCTCTGCCCATCGCCACCGCCGCCCGCCTCACAGCCTGTCAAATCTTACTCTCTGGGCCCGGCTACTATTGGGTGGGGAGCGGAGGAAGATCACTCCACCAGGGAGGGCAAGGAGATAAGCAGGCAGGCGGCTGGCCGGGACTTGAGCCAAGGCAGAAGAACATGCGAGCGGAGCTGAATGGGCATGCACCCGAAACTGAAGAAATATTCCCTCCACTCCGACCAGCACATTATATTCAGAAAGGGGCACAGATAATGGAAAAAAATACACCCGCTAAGCTAGTAGGAGCGGCGGAGCGGGGGGAGGGTGTGTAATTCAGATTTTTTTTTAATTCTGCACTGACTGTCTTTGAAATTGCCCCAGCTCCTGTTCAAATCCAATCCGGGGACAAAACTGGGGACAGACTTGGTCCGGGGACAGTGTGCTCAATCCGGGGACTGTCCCCTGAAACCGGGGATGTCTGGTCACCCTACTGTAGTAGACACCACTACTAAATGAATTTGCTTCTGGGACCCGTGCTCAAAGCTTTGCCTGCTGTACTGTGAACACAGGAGGTCGGCCACTCAACACTATTTTTTGTTCCAGCCTGGAGTTCAGCTTTAAGTATAAAAATGAGATGTTTTTATCCATACCAAGTAAAATATTTATATAATAAACTGTTCTATATACAGAGTCAGGTGTTAAAGTTTCATATGAACACAAACCTCTTTATTTAGGTTATGATGATGTGACAGCAATTTTGTCACAATATTTTTTTCTATCTCAAAACACATTTCTGCTTATTTCTATGCAAGTTCAACGCAGGATCATCAAGCTGCCTATTACGTAATCTATAGCGCCATCTAGTGCTCAAACATCTTATACTGTGGAAATGTGGCTATGGATACTGAAGGCAGGTCCTGAATATAGAGGATATCGACTTGTAAATATCTAAATGCATTGGATTGCTAGTTTATTTTGGGGACAAGGAGTAATCGGTATTATATATTCTTTTAAGCACTTGCCCGTATGCCAGTGCCGTAGAAATACAGGAAAAAAAAATGTAATTTTGCCATGTGTGCTTGATTTTGAATGGTTGTTACGAGTTGTCTTTCTAGGAATAACCCCAAATCGTAGTGATCTGTAGGTGCAGTATCCCCTCCCCCCTTCTTAGTGTATGGTGGGTTGAAGGTTGGGTGCCAGTCAATTTAACCTTTTATTACTGAATTTGATTTTAGAGTTTAGGTATGAAGGATATCCAAAAAGTACACAAAAATAAGACAAGTATCCTAAGAGTAGCAGGCCCATTAATGGGTGCCTCTTGGTAGATGATCAGGAGAGCAGCCAGACAAATTTGTAACCATGTAAGAGGAATCAGGGCATAAAATAGTGCAGGGTAGATTTGATTTAATTTAAATCGCTAGTAAAAAGGCTTGATTTAAATCATAATTTTTAACCACTTCAGCCCCCTGGACCATTTTGCAGCTAAAGGACCAGACCCCTTTTTGCGATTCGGCACTGCGTCGTTTTAACTGACAACTGCGCGGTCGTGCGACGTGGCTCCCAAACAAAATTGGCGTCCTTTTTTTCCTTTTTTTGTACACGGAGCGGCGATCTGTGTCATTGTCACTAGGCAGAGCGGGGAGATGCTTGTTTACCCGCGGTCCGACTCACAGGGAAGGCGGCAGGCATTTAAAGGGGACGTACAGGTACGTGATTATGCCTGTCCGTGCCATTCTGCCAACGTAAATCTACATGGGCCGGTCCTTAAGTGGTTAAAGAGCAACTGTCATCTCTGTCCTGCAGTGGCTCCTCCTCTGACCCGCTGTTGACTGACCGACAGTCCCATTCACTTTTATGGGATGGCTGGTGATGCGGCAGTGACACAACAAGGTGAGGGAAGTGGCGGCAGAAGGTGAGTGGATGCCCGCTAACAGGCGCTGCCATGATGGATCTGAAATGACAGGTGCTCTTTAAATGTAAGCACTTATTCTCACTGGTAGTTAGAATCTGTAATATTTTCAAACAAAATGAAGGTTTCCTATTTAGAATGATAAGCTGTCGGGTTAGTAAAACAGCGATATCAGAACCGATTCAATCATACAGTTTGTAGTGTACATAGATTTGCAAAACAATCAGATAAAGGGAATTGTGTGAATGCATCAATGCAGTGCATGTTATCTCAGCTTGCAGAGCTTGGATTCATTGAATGAGTTTACCAAAAATTTTAATATTGCAGAATATACAGCCTCATGCTACATAACTAAGCTCAATTTAATGCTGAATAAACTCAATTATTTTATCTTAAATAGAAAACTATCGTTAGATAGATTTTTACTCCAAAAGCATTTTATAAAAATAAATTTGATTAAAAAAAAAAAAATCTGGTTTAAATAAAAATCACAAGGATGATTTCCAAGGAAAGAAATTCCAAAAGATACAAATAGTCATAAATGACCATAAATGCTGAAACCAAAAATAAAAAATATATAAAAAGTATAGTAAGAGCTCGTATATTGTGATATAATGTGCCATATGTCCTATACATGGTAAAGGATAGGGTAATGAGAAGCTAATAAGTGTATGGATAGAGTTCAGTTAGTGAGAGTTGAAGGTGATAAAATAGTGAAATACATAAATTAAAAATAAGAATCCCTCCACCTGGCCGCTCGATGTGAAAGGTGGGTAGAGAGCGGCGGCGCCATGGGCATGGCACAGCAGCTCAGTTGCAAGGAGCATGACGTCGATGCGTAGCGCAGGGCGGTCCACCCACCCTGTAGGGAAGGGAGGAGGAACACCCGTAGCACACATCATAGCTCCCGGAAGTGATGGAGCCACAGCTTTCACATCGAGCGGCCAGGTGGAGGGATGATTTTGGCGCCGTTTTCGGGCGGCTTGTCCGCCCAGCTGCAGGTGCCTTCTCTCCGCAATGCATGCCAGTGTGACGTTGGTGGGTGTGGCGGCCTGGCCCTTAAAGGTTCATTCTGGGGCGTTTGACTCACATGGTGGCTCCATCTGTTCACTTGGACACTTTCCGGATCACTTTGAACTCAAGTTTGCATTAGGTAATCTGATTTTCACTCTTCACTATTATTATTTTACTTGGCACGTTTGGGTTTCATCTCATCTAATCTTTCTGGTGATACTGTTTCTTATTTTTAATTTATGTACTTCACTATTTTATCACCTTCACCTCTCACTAACTGAACTCTATCCATACACTTATTAGCATCTCATTACTCTATCCTTTACCAAGTATAGGACATATGGCACATTATATCACAATATACGAGCTCTTAAGCCTCATACACACGATCCAACTTTATGGCCATAACTGTCCGATGGACGTGTCGTGTCAGATAATCCAACCGTGTGTATGCTCCATCAGACAATTGTTGGCTGAATTAACGACAACAAAAGTTGGCTGTTCATGCTCACCAACTGTTGGGCAATAAATCTGTTACGTCAGTTTATCCGATCGTGTGTACGCAAGTTGGTCCAACTAAAATCCAATGTATAAACACGCATGCTCAGAACCAATGTTAAAGATCAGCGAACAATAGCAGAAGTTGCCCAAAGGGTGGCGGTAAAAATCTGAAAAACCACGTGGTTTGGCGAATGTTGGCTGAAAATGTTGTGCCGTGTGTATGCAGAACAAGTTCTCGGCCAACGCCCTTCAGACCAAAATCTACGGAGAAGTTGGTTGGAAGTCCGATCGTGTGTACGAGGCTTTAGTTTATTTTTTACATATTTTTTATTTTTGGTTTCCATCTTTTGGAATTTCTTTCCTTGGAAATCATCCTTGTTGAGTCCTGGGCCGTCCAAACCACCTCAGCCCCCTCCAGTGATACCCCTAGGGTCTCTGATTCAAATTGGCACACCCCCATTATAGATACATATAATGTACTGTAAGTACTTTTGAGAGTGGTTGGGGGGGTCTTTCCTAGGTAACTTTACCTCCCACTTATTCCATCTTAATTTCTCTTCCTTGATAGGGTCAGACCATATAGATGTAGCGGGGTCTTCAAAGTTAGTGGGATACACCTGGGGGTAGAGAGACCCAGGTGTGTAATTATGTCAGGGATTAGACCCCTTTTTGTTATTCGTGGAGGATTGGGTGGTGCAATATTCTCCTTGGCCTGTGGGTGGCGGGGTACCTACAGGCTCGAGGTAGAATCACTACCACAGTGCTACCCTTTTTGTCCCTTCCTGGAGATGGTACGGCTGGGGCGGGGAACCCGCCGTGGTGTCGATGGGAGGAGATAAAAGGGGGAGACGCCCTGGCCACAAGGTCGGTTGGGAGATCTTCTCTTCACGTACCCAGGCGCCCTCGGCCTGGGTGCGGGCGGTTCAAGGTTCCGGCCTGGGCACCCTAGGCCTGGCCGGAATGAAGCTGGAGTTGGAGTCCATCCCAGGCACCTTCAGCCTGGGGTGAGGTACTTTGTAGATGGCCTGGGACCTGGTGACTTCGACCGGGTCCCGCGAGGGTGAAGTGATTCCAGGGTGCCCCTTGCGAGGGGACCCGCATCTGAGGTGAGGAGGCTGGGGAGGTCACCCGTCTGAAGACTCCGGAGCAGCGTCAACCCGGTGACGGACGGGCCTCCGGTAACTCCCTCGGAGGGTTATCTTCCCCTGATAGGGGCCGCAGCGCAGCGAAGTTGTTCTAATCAAGACTCCTGCAACCCCTGGTCATAGCACAGGGGGGGGGGTATAGGGACTACAATCTAGATAGTGCCTCGGCCTGCTCATCCCACCGTATCCTGCCATATATTGTTCGTTGTGAAGCTACGAAATAAAACTAACAGTTGGACTGTGATTGGTGTATGGACTCTGTTGATGGGAGATTCCAGCATAGCAGGGCTAAGTTCCGCAACCCAATGCACATTTGGCCCGAGGAAGATATTGATACTGGCCTTCACCTCACCCACAGCCATGGGGAGGACATGGGCCGTAGCGCACCTCACTCTCGAAAACCAGGTACCCCTAGACAAGAGCTTTCGGACAACCGAGAAACATGTGAAGGGGGTGAGGCCGCTACACGTGGGGGCTCGTGAGTCCGGGATGAAATGTGTGTTGACCCTGAGGTTTGGAACGGCTGTGTTTGAACTTTGCTGCCCGGAGGAGGTCCGAGCAGGTCGGCCATGTGATTGGCCAAAGTGCGTCCCTGTGCTCGAAGTCGTGGAAATTTCTCTGAAAAACCGGGAGAGGCCCATGCAGAAAGAGCGGGAAGAGGGAGGAGTCCAGCCGTGTGACGAACTACATGTGGGGACTTTTGCTGCACTGCGCCACGAGGCACCCCATGACTGCGCAATTCGTGGGAGGAGACTGAAGGAAGCCCGCGAAAACGTGCAAGTCGTGGGAGGAGTCTGGCCACGTGTGGAGATACACGTGGAGACTCCGGCGCAAGGTCAGCGCGTGATGGAGCAGCAAGTGGTCGGAGTGAACTCAGGCTCCCCGTGGATGCCGGTACCTTATCCTTTCAAGATGACTGCATTTGCTGCGCCCATTACAGACACGGGGATAAGGCTCAGGCCCCGAGGACAGTTGGCTCTGTATTCATGCAGAGACACGGAGGCCCTCGGTGTGATCTGTCCCGGATGCTCGGGACTGGTGGTCCAACTAAAGCCATTCGGGCGATGTGAGGCATGCAAGGAGTTCCTTTTTGAGGTTGAACCACACACGGAAAGGCCCCGGGCCCTACGCCTCAACTGCATCACAGGAACCGCCACTCCGGAGGGAGAGATCCAAGCCTCTGCGGAGGTTCCCGTACGCGCTGACCAGGGCGAAGTGACTGCCCAACCAGAGACTGAGAGAGAAAAATCCGAGGACACTGCTTCGGTCACTACAGACTCCCTGCTCCCACCTCCGAAGAGGAAAGTCGGCCTGGTACAGGCATCCTATGGTCGTGGTCGAGTTTCACCCCGCCGCTTGCCTGGCCTAGATGGCGCCGGTAGAGAAGAGAGTCCTGGACATCCCAGTTCTTCAGAAGGTCCAGGTGAGCCAGGGGCTGGGACTGTGGTGTTGGTTGGAGGTGTCGGGGGTCCACAGTCGGTGGAGCCCGCAAGGGAGGGTAGCCTTCCGTCTACTAGAGACTACCTTCCTGCCGAGATGTATGACACCTCCGACCTAGAGTCATTGTCAGACTGTGGGGATGACGGAGAGATAGATGAACTGTTTCACCGGAAGGGCTGGGACAGACGCCCACTACCTGTGCTGAGTAAACCGCAGGATTCCCCCATGTCCATAGAAGACAGTACGCTCCGGGTGAAGGCCCCGGAGTTCCCGAGGAAATCTAGTCCTCCGATCAACTTTCCTCATTCAACTACATCACCCGCTCTGATGGTGGGGATGCAGCGTGCTTCGTTGCGGGCACCAAAGGCAAAGCAACCCGAGATGGTGAAGGTACCTCGGCACCCGGAGGCCATCGTGCAGCCAGGAGAAGGTGAGCGAGATGTGATGCCGCCTCTAGCCAGGTTGCAGAGACTTTTCTCCCAGAGAGTCGCCTGTGAATATGGGTGGGAGTACCCCTACTTGCCTCGGGACTTATTGTATGAAGTCGAGGTCCTGCGACCAAGGTGGTATGACGAGTTTGTATGGGAAAAGCTTAAAGTACCCCATGCCAGGCGATACCTGTCATGTTCGCCGCCTGTGTCTAAAAAGGTCAAGGACTGCAGAGCTAATTGGAGACTTGGGCGCCATATTCATGCCGATAAGGTGCTCATCTGCAGGAAAGAAGGAGAAGATGTCGAGTATTCAGTGGAAGTGTTTGACAGGCACCGGAAGCCCCTGTTTCTGCCGGATCCAAGGTTCTACTTATAGGAGAAGTGAGCTCCTATCTTGTTGCTGTTGAAACTTTCTGGAAGAGACATTCCCAGACGCCTAGAACTGTGCCCTACTTTTGTTTTGATTTGGGCTTTTCTTTTACTCACTGGAGACTTGGGAGCTGTTGTTTTTTTTTCTCCCTTTTCTTCATGTGCCAAAGGCAGAGACTTTTGGGGTAGAGTTAGAGTAGGAAGGCTGGAAGAATGAAGATCTCACCAAGTGTCATTACCGCAGCGCTGTCACCAGGTGGCAGTGTTGTGCAACGGTTGTTTGAAATGTTACACATGCATTACTTACTTATTGGAGTGAGTTGGTCTCTCGGCTGACGGACCCACTCATGCCAAGTTAACACAGAGTGTTAGGATGTGTTGTTTTTTTTTTGTTTCCCTTCTGCAGGAGATTCGTCGGTCAAGACTACTGAGTATGGGGTGGTTCTTAGACAGTGACGGGAGGGATTGTATATGTGTACATGACAGATGTTTTATACAAAAGTTTTAATGTTTTATAGTTCCCTTTCCCTGGAGCAGGTCTTGGCACACACAGTATCCAAAATTTGAGGGATAGCCTCTGGGGCCCACTTCATGTCACCACTCCTTGGGAGACATGGGTGTGCACCTGACGCTGGGGACCAGCATCAAATCACAAGGGGGAGTGTGTAGCGGGGTCTTCAAAGTTAGTGGGATACACCTGGGGGTAGAGAGACCCAGGTGTGTAATTATGTCAGGGATTAGACCCCTTTTTGTTATTCGTGGAGGATTGGGTGGTGCAATATTCTCCTTGGCCTGTGGGTGGCGGGGTACCTACAGGCTCGAGGTAGAATCACTACCACAGTGCTACCCTTTTTGTCCCTTCCTGGAGATGGTACGGCTGGGGCGGGGAACCCGCCGTGGTGTCGATGGGAGGAGATAAAAGGGGGAGACGCCCTGGCCACGAGGTCGGTTGGGAGATCTTCTCTTCACGTACCCAGGCGCCCTCGGCCTGGGTGCGGGCGGTTCAAGGTTCCGGCCTGGGCACCCTAGGCCTGGCCGGAATGAAGCTGGAGTTGGAGTCCATCCCAGGCACCTTAAGCCTGGGGTGAGGTACTTTGTAGATGGCCTGGGACCTGGTGACTTCGACCGGGTCCCGCGAGGGTGAAGTGATTCCAGGGTGCCCCTTGCGAGGGGACCCGCATCTGAGGTGAGGAGGCTGGGGAGGTCACCCGTCTGAAGACTCCGGAGCAGCGTCAACCCGGTGACGGACGGGCCTCCGGTAACTCCCTCGGAGGGTTATCTTCCCCTGATAGGGGCCGCAGCGCAGCGAAGTTGTTCTAATCAAGACTCCTGCAACCCCTGGTCATAGCACAGGGGGGGGGGTGTAGGGACTACAATCTAGATAGTGCCTCAGCCTGCTCATCCCACCGTATCCTGCCATATATTGTTCGTTGTGAAGCTACGGAATAAAACTAACAGTTGGACTGTGATTGGTGTATGGACTCTGTTGATGGGAGCAAAGGGAGATTCCAGCATAGCAGGGCTAAGTTCCGCAACCCAATGCACATTTGGCCCGAGGAAGATATTGATACTGGCCTTCACCTCACCCACAGCCATGGGGAGGACATGGGCCGTAGCGCACCTCACTCTCGAAAACCAGGTACCCCTAGACAAGAGCTTTCGGACAACCGAGAAACATGTGAAGGGGGTGAGGCCGCTACATAGATATTTTTTTTTATCATACTACAGTACTCATTTTTCCACGGGCATGCTCCTGAAGAGTGGATGAATCCACGAAATGCATAGAGCTATTATATGCTGTGTTTTTATGCCTAATTATATGTTTTACCTGACCAAATCATTAATTGTATTATGCGATATGTATTATTATGTGGCAATTTGCAATTACTGTATGTATATCTATTGAATGAATTGTATTGGTAATCTATGTCTACTCATGATTACTCTCATGTAACTTAGTATTGATTTCCAATCAATTTGAATTTTTACACCTACGTGCTTCATCTAAAGTCCCAATACTCAGTCCTCCTTTCCACCTACAGAATTCATAGAATTGATTTGACAGTTCAGCACTGTGGCTCTGAAAGCTCTACTAATAGCTAATGACCAGTGACTTTTGACTGCATGATAACAACAAAAAAGCAGTGCTGGTACATAGACAGAGTGGATATTCAGGTGCTGGTGATTTTGAGACTTTGGAATTGTTAAAATAACTGACATTTTCCTACTAAATTTGTGCTGATTTATTGCTAGGGATGAGTAATGGGATTGTACATGTCTGAATTTTCAGAGAATCCACCCTATTTTCTCCATGTTGGGGTTCAATGGGAAACATTGATGCGCTTTGCTGGTGAAAATAAGTAAAGATTCTAAAGACTGCGCAGTTCAAACCAGAGTCAGGTTGAGTAGTATGAAATTTTGCACATCTGTATGTTATATTCTTGTTAAAGTAGTATTAAAAGAGATGTGCGGGCTTTAATAAAAGAAACACACATACCATGGTGGATGCAGCATTGGTGCAATGCTGCATCTGTACCCCACCACTTCTGAGGCCAAGAACTGAGCAATCATAGACCACTGATCGCTCAGTTCTTGATCTTCACTGAGCAGAGAGCCAGTGACTGTGAGTCACCGGCTCTCTGCTCTGTCCCTCCAGCACTCATTGGAGTCCTGGATTGTAGAGGGGGCAGGAGCAGTTAGCTTAGGCTCTCAGCAGCACGCTGATGAGCTGAGCCAGCTGCTGGTCCAGACATCTGGATGGTCTCTCTAGAAGTCCCAATGCTTGAAGCAGTGATGGGGAACCTTGGCACCCCAGATGTTATAAAACTACATTTCCAATGATGCTCAGCTACACTGCAGAGTGCATGAGCATCATGGGAAATGTAGTTTCAAAACATCTGGGGTGCCCAGGTTCACCATGACTGCTCTAGATCCTGGACCAGTTCAGTGACGTCAGCCGACGGTGACTTTAACCTGCTGTCAGCTGAATATGGGTCACAGGAATGCAGAATGAAGTGCAATTCTGTGATTCCCAGGAGAAGTACAGCCAAACGAGCTTTGGCCCTACTTCTCCTTTAAACCCAAAACCAAAAATGTTATATATTGCACAGTTTACTAATCCTTAGATGTGGTAGCTGCATTAGTTTCCTTATGTACACTCTGGATGAAAGATCTGGGGGGGGGGGTGGTAAATGTACTAGCAAATTTGAATACACTAACAAATTGAAGCCAAACTACAGTACACTCTTTTGAAGCAGTTACAGCAAATGTTTTTTTCTTTTGAAATAAAGGTTTTACATAAATAAATAAAAGCTGGTCATTGTATAGCACCCCTGTTGGTGGTAAATTGCACTCTAACTGCTACATTTTCAGGGCATCTTGTTCTGTTGAAAAACAACAGACTTGGTGGCCAGATCACAGGTGAAAATAAAATAAAGAAAGCCTAAAAAAGTAATGCAGCCACCCTACATCTAAGTGTTCATAAGCTGCAATATAATGAATGTTTGCTTTTGGGCAGTGGGTGGTGCGTCCATAGTGGGCGCAGGAGCGCCGCCCCCTCTCTCCCCTGCACCTGTCACTCAAGTCAACAATACATAGATTCGTGCATTGCATGAATCTATGTATTGTCGTCGGCGCCGCTGCCGCCCATTATTCAGGTGTTCGGCCCCCTGATGAGCGCCGGCCATCTGAATAACAGCGGTGGGTGTGTTTTGGAAGTGCCTATCAGAGCCAGCGGCTCTGATAGGCTTCCCGATTACAGCCTGTGGGCTCTAATCAGCTTCCAAATAGTTAACCAGAGGGCGCACAGTGTGTGCGTTCCCTGGTTAACACTGACACGTGTCTCAGCCAATCAGGTTCACCAGGTCTGGTTACTGGTAACCTGATTGGCTGAAGCGACATCAAGGACGGGAGAAGACATCGAGGGAGCGTGGAGGATGATGGCTGACCCGAGAAAGGTAAGTGCCGGGCGGGGGGTAATCTGGTGGTATTGGAGGGGGCAATCTGGCGGCATTTTACAGGGGAAAACTGACGGTTTTTGAGGGGGCAAACCGGCGGTAATCGATGGCACAGTGGCGACGATTGATGGCGTGGCACAGTGGCGAAAATTGATGGGCACAGTGGCGACAATTGATGGCACAGTGGCGACAATTGATAGCACAGTGGTGACAATTGATAGCACAGTGGCTGCGTTTGATGGCATGGCACAGTAGCAACAATTGATGGGCACGGTGGCTGCGTTTGATGGCACAGTGGCGACAATTGATGGCACAGTGGCAGCGTTTGATGGCACAGTGGTGACAATTGATGGGCACAGTGGCTGCGTTTGATGGCACAGTGGCGACAATTGATGGCACAGTGGCGACAATTGATGGCACAGTGGCGACAATTGATGGCACAGTGGCGACAATTGATGGGCACAGTGGCGACAATTGATGGCACAGTGGCGACAATTGATGGCACAGTGGCGACAATTGATGGCACAGTGGCGACAATTGATGGGCACAGTGGCGACAATTGATGGCACAGTGGCGACAATTGATGGCACAGTGGTGACAATTGATGGGCACAATTGTGACAATTGATGGGCACAGTGGCTGCGTTTGATGGCACAGTGGCGACAATTGATGGCACAGTGGCGACAATTGATGGCACAGTGTCTGCATTTTATGGCACAGTGGCGACAATTGATGGCACAGTGGCGACAATTGATGGGCACAGTGGCGACAATTGATGGGCACAGTGGCGACAATTGATGGGCACAGTGGCTGCGTATAATGGGCACAGTGGCGGCAATTGATGGGCACAGTAGCTGCGTTTGATGGGCACAGCAAGGCTGCAATTGATGTTTTTTTTCGTTTGTTTGCTCCTTCCAAAAATTTTGACCACCAGCCGCCACTGCTTTTGGGTTTAATACTGGATTTTACCCCCTTCCTGACCAGAGCACTTTTTACAATTTGGCACCGTGTCGCTTTACCTGACAATTGCGCGGTCATGAAATGCTGTACCAAAACAAAATTTGCGTCCTTTTTTCCCCACAAATAGAGCTTTCTTTTGGTGGTATTTGATCACCTCTGCGGTTTTTCTTTTTTGCGCTATAAACAAAAGAAGAGCGACAATTTTGAAAAAAAAACAAACAATGGGGGTTATTTACTAAAGGCAAATCCACTTTGCATTACAAGTGCAAAGTGCACTTGAAAGTGCAGTCGCTGTAGATCCGAGGGGGACATGCAAGGAAAATAAAAACATTTTAGCTTGCACATGATTGGATAATAAAATCAGCAGAGCTTCCCCTCATTTCAGATCTACCCCTCAGATTTACAGCGACTGCACTTCCAAGTGCACTTTCAGTGCAATTTCAAGTGCACTTTGCACTTGCAGTGCACTTGTAGTGCAAAGTGGACTTGCCTTTCGTAAATAACCCCCTTAGAGCTCATGCACCCTGCAGCTCAAAAAAAAAAAAAAAAGCTGCTTTTATACAGGCATTTGAGCTTTTATTTCAGCTTGAAGAAGCCTGTACTAGTAGCACCCTTGTCCTAAACAGGGCTGCTAGTAAATTTAGTTGTGCTAGGTGGTAACTAGCCTGGCTAATTTGTAGTCTTTGATCAAATGGGTTTCTCCTAAAAGATTGGGTATAACTGTTGTTTCTCCCTTTTGTCAATAGGTGGCACTGTTACCTTTGGCATTAGTATGATGAATTACAGTGAATTCAGGTTATGAGTGAGTATACTTTTCTCAGCCAATCAGCAGGACTTTCTTTGGCCGCTGAGACTGCTGGGTAAAGGTATTTATTTGGAGGGAGTCAGGTGATCGGGGTTCTTTCCACCTGGGCTGCGGCCTGGGTGGGTGTGTGTTGAGCAGCAGCCAAAGGTAGGTGTCATGTACCAGGTGTGAGGCCGAGGTGCTGAGAGGGCTCCCCTTGCGGCTAAGTGCAGTGCTTCCCTGGAAGTGGGACAGGGGAGCAGTGCCCAGAGAAGCACGGTTTGCCAGTTGCTGTGGTTAGAAGAGCTGGTCACTGGAAGGTAGCTGGAACAAGCTGGGTGCACTGTAGAGCAGGTGTGCTTGAAGGATACCAGGCAGACTTGGTAGCTGAGCAAGCCGGGAGCAGAACCAGGAGCCAGGCCAAGGGTCAAACATGGTGACTTAGTCAGTGGGATGTTCAGGTAGCAAGACTGGAACAAGCCGGCATCATACACGGTGAGACAGATTGCAGTGGAGTCGGTGAGCCAAGCCAAGATCAAACACAGTGGAGCTGACAGGAGTCAGTAGTACAAGCCAGAGGTCAAACCAGGAGATCTTGATAACGGGTCAGGCAAGCCAGGTCGGTAATGGGATATCAAGGATAAAGATACTCAGGAGCACAAGAACACGGGGAAGCTGAAGATAATCCAGCAATGCACAGGTCTCAGCAGCAGGTTTATATAGGCCAGGGAACACCAGCATCTGTCACACTGTGCGCGCTCCATTGTGCGTTCGTGCCATCGCGTATCTGTGTGCGCCCGTTCGTGCCGTCACAAATCTGCGGGAGCGCGCCTGATGCGGTCATGATGCTCGTTGGCAAGATTGACAGTTTTTTGGCTATTTCCCTGACAGTAGGCCTGAAGCCTGAGGCCTAACCACTTGTAAAGATGCTAAGCCTGAGGGAAGCCTGATCATTGCCAGGAGGCACGGGAGAAGAAGTTGCCAGAGGGTCAACCACTCTTGTTGCCAGAGGCAGGTGTAAAGGGATGGAGTTCTTAAGGAGTACCAGAGACTCTTCATCATTCGCGGACTGTGAAGTGGCTGGGAAAGCTTCAGGAGAGAACTCATCCAAGAGGTACAGCGGGTAGCTGTAAGTAAAGCTTAAAGAAGTACAGCCGGTAGCTGTGAGCAAAGCTTGAGGAATCCAGCAGGTAGCTGTGAGATAAGCTTAAGGATCTACAGTGGGATACTGAGAGTAAAGTTATTGCTATAGGAGACAGCAGTTGCTACGAAATACAGATTGCTGCATTCAGCTTAAAGGCCCTTTTTCTGTACTGCTGTCTGCCTTGTTCTATTTTTGTCTGCGGACTCTGCCAAGTTGCTATTGCATTTGCCTAAGGGTGTCCTGTACCCTAACCCTCTCTTCCCTGTTCCTGTTAAGAGAAATAAATCTCTCTTTGTTCATTTTTAAAAGTGACTGGCTCCCATCTTTTCACCTTGCACGACACCCACAATGCCTAATAACCTGCAACCTTAAGAGAAACATCAGCCCACCCTGACTCTGGTGGTCACCACCTGACTCTTGAGGTTCAGGAGAGTGCTACATACTTTTTTGGGCTCTTTTTCACTTTTTAATGAGCTTCTTTGAGCTTTTTTGAGCATAATCGTTTTTATTTTCACAATCCATCCCCTCAGCTAATTTTTCCTATTTTGTTTTGTGTGTCTTCGAGCTTTGAGCTTTTTCGTGCTCTTTTGCGCTTTTTTGTGTGTTTTCTCGTGTTTTTGGGCACTTGCTCGAAAACTCCTATCAAAAACCCAAGTTTGGTGGGGGGGTTTTTTCTGCCTGTTAGGGCTCATGCACACTGCAGCCCAAAGAAGCGACTCGTACAGGCTTTTGACCTTTTTTGAGCTCTAATTTTTTCTGCCTGGAAACTCCCCTTCATGTTAGCCAATGTGTCCATGCACACTATGGCTTTTTCATGAGTTTACAGGCACAGGCTTCTATACACACAAATATACGTATGAATACATGTAAATGACTGCACTCAAATATATATATTTTTTTTTTACAGCTCCCCCATCCATGCGTCCGGCCCCCTGATCTACATGCCGGAACGCCGGACCATGGATTCCAATGGAGGGGGGTGTTTTTTTGAAGCACATGATTAGAGCCAGAGCCTCTAATTGGCTTCAAAAAAGGGTGGGCTCGGGGCGCAGATGTGTGCGGCGGTGGTTGTAGCAGAGGAGGCGGGGAGTGCTGGCGGCAGCTAATGACTCTGCAGTCTCCGGCGGTGACGTGTAGAGCAGCCTGAGCAGGGAGAAGGAAGATGGCGTACCGCAGCTTGGCTCTGTCCACCTGGCTGCTCTCAGTAGTCTGCCGAGAAGGAGGGGAAGCAGTCGTGGATGGGGTAAGTGCGGACCGGCTGTCACCTATCCCCCCCGCCACTATGCTGCTGGCATGAGAGTGGGCTGCAGAGATCGAAGCCAGCTCTCCTTTTGTCTGTGTATGGCTGTAGACTGCCCCCCTTTTCCCTCACTGCAGCTCAGTGACAAGAGCGGGATCTGTGTAAATCCTGCTCACTCTCTGCTCTCCCCACCCTCCTGGCAAAAAGAGTAAAATTAATTAAAAGTCAGCAGCTACAAATCATGTAGCTGCTGACTTTTAATATCAGGAAACGTACCTGTCCAGGGAGCCCGCGATATCCAACCCATCCATCGGCTCCGGCTGCAAGCGCCGGCATCTTTACTAAGGGATACAGGAAGTGAAACCTTGTGGCTTCACAGCCTGTTTCCTACTGCGGATGCACGAGTCGCGCTGCCATTTTGTCGTTCCAGAAGGAGGAGGGGGAAGGAAGGGGGCAAAAAAAAAAACGGAAGTGACGTACGTCGCTGCGGCCCTGTGGGACAGAAGTCCCAAAGAAAATAGAAGAAGAAAAAAAAATATCCAAAAACGAGGTAGGGTGTGGTTTTTGCCTGGAACTTCGCTTTAAAGTGGTTGTGAACCCTCAAGGTTTTTCCCCTCAATGCATTCTATGCATTGAGGGGAAAACCCTCATGCAATGCTGCAGCCCCCCGAGCCCCTGTTTTACTTACCTGTACCCTCTCTTTCTTATGCTGGGGATAAGCACACCAGCAAAAGCCGGTGTCTCGGGTCCTGATTGGATGGATTGATAGCAGCGCAGCCATTGGCTCCCACTGCTGTCAATCAAATCCAATGATGTGGGGGCGGGGCCGAGTCCTGCTTTCTGTGTCAATACACGCAGAAGCAGGCCTCGGGAGCGCACCCGCACAGGTGTCCCGAAGGAGAGCGCTTCATCCAACGGGGCACTCGAGAAGAGGAGGAGCTACTAGCGCCGCTGAGGGACCCCAGAAGAGGAGGATCGGGGCAACTCTGTGCAAAACCAACTGCACAGAGGAGGTAAGTATAACATGGAATGAAGATGTAGCGCTAAGTGAAGAAACGAAGCCCAATAATTTGGGCCTCCAATCAAACCAAAGTGATAAATAATATCAATATAATGAGTCCATACAGTGTCCATAGAAAATTTTCGTGTTGTGAAGAAAGAACATGTAGCACTGAAGGGTCATCACATAACTCTTGTAGAAAAAGAGAGGTAGAATACTCTTACCGGAACATTAGACCTGTGGTTTAGGCAGGTCAAATAGGCATACGAAATCCCAGTGGCACTCCTCATCAGTTAGTCTGGAAACTGGATCAGATGGGTCCCCAATGTAGACTGTCCGGTAGGCTCCCCGACTTGACAGCAGACTCTGGGTTTCACACCGATCCAGGTGGTCCTCCGATGGAACTGGAACCGCCACTCAGCAAGGAGACTCTTTACCACGGTGAATATTAGTAACCAGTGGCCAAAGGAAGCTATTACTTGACCAACCACCCATGTGAGGAGAAAACAAGGGAAGGAATGCTCCAATGGTGCAGGTCAATGAGGGTTTATTCAACCAACATAAAAGTGATCACAAACAATAAAAACGTTTAAAAAGGGGCAGTGAATGAGGTAGTGTACCAAGCCCTACGCGTTTCGAACAAATGTTCTTCAACAGGGGCATCAACCAACAAGTATAACATGTGTTTTTTTATTTTATTTTTTAAACTGAAGCTTTACAACCCCTTTAAAGGTGTTATGTTTTATATGTGCATAAGCCTGCTGCAACAAAGCACATTCATTTTAATTATATGGTATGCACAAAACACTTATTGAACTTGCACATAAAATAAAATTGTGTACACCGCAAGATTTGTAATCACAGAAAACAACCTTGTAAAAGTGGTCCAGAAGGTATATAAAATTCTGGTCCTGGCAACAAACATAAACTAGATCCAGGATGGCATTTTCCAAGCTGACCTGTATAGTATTAGCTGGCATCTGATGGGTTATTATTCACAATGTAAAGGCTCCCCCTCCCCTGCAGTTTTACAAATCAACCCTTACATACTGTAAGTAAAGGAGCATATTGCACAATGCATAAAAACTTCTCATGTACTTTACTTAAATTTCCGTGTTGTGAAAGACACAGATTTTAGCAAACACTGAACTGAATGGTTTAACGGAAACAGAATTCTATGTTTAACCGGCTCACGCAGATATACTGCGACAGAATGGCTCTCCTGGGTGAAATCCCATATATATATATATATATATATATATATATATATATATATATATATACATATATATATATATATATATGTATATATATATATATATATACACATATATATATATATATATATATATATATATATACACATATATATATATATATTGTGACAGCAGGAAGGTAAAGTCACCTGGTTACATCCAGGAGGGTAGATATATTTCGCCCAGATTCAGGCTTTACGCCGACTTATACAACTAGGTGGAGAGTTGTATAAGCCCAGCTGAGGCTAGTGGGCTCATGGATGACTCATACCTCTAGGGAGAGTGTGGGGCGTCGTGCAGACAGGGAGTTGATGAGACCAGCTGAAGCTTGTCAGCTCATTTAGGCCTCTATAAGAACTCCCAGCTTCATTAGATGTTAGCTCATGCCTGGACCCAGACCTGTGTGGACTGTCTAGGGAGAGTGAACCCCTGTGCGGTGAGACAAAGCCTGTGTGGCTATTTGCTTGGACATTTAAAACCAGGGACTTAGGGACTAGGACAGCACTAGGCTGATCCCAGTTGTTAGTTAGGAAACCTGTATGTTTAGTCAGAGGTCAAGTTGACCAGGATTTATTTTGTTTATGTTTCTTTTTCTTTGCTGTGTTTTGTCACTGTAAATAGAAAATAAACCGCACCTTTTTGATTTTGAAAACCACAACCTCCGTTTGCTGGGCCTGTTTTTGTGTGGGGAGCCCATCTCGGGGGTCACACACACCCGCTGCCGAGCTAACTCCCTCACAGTTGGTGGAGAACCAGTGGCAGTTTTTTTTTAAGCCAGCATGGAGGAGATACTGAAGCAGCTGGCTCTAGCAAATGCCAATCAACAGCAGACAAATGCAGGTTTGCAAAAGAACTTCGCAGCCCAGCAGCAAGCTCATCAACAGAGCCTTGCAGCCCAGCAGCAGACAAACGCAACTTTGCAACAGAGTCTGGAGGCTCAGCAACAAGCCCAGCAGCAATCTGAGGCCCGCTTCATAGACCTGTTGCAGAAGCAAGAGCAGAGACTACAACAACAGATGGAAGCAGTAATGCAGCAACGTCCGCAGACCAGTGAGGAAAGCCGTCCCACTAATACCGCGTCCTTTGGGGTGAGTCGTTTATTGACAAAAATGACTGGAGAGGATGATCCAGAGGTATTTTTGACCACATTTGAAAGGACCGCTGAAAGAGAAAAGTTGCCTGAGGAGCAGTGGGCTGGACTGGTGGCTCCTCTGTTAACTGGTGAATCGCAGAAAGCTTACTATGACCTAGAGCCTAACCAAGCAAAAGACTATGTGATGCTAAAAGCTGAAATTTTGGCAAGGCTGGGTGTCACCCAGGCTGTCCGGGCTCAGCGTGTGCATAACTGGACTTTCCAGCTTGGAAAACCCCCCAGGTCTCAAATGTATGATCTCATTCACCTGAGCAGAAAGTGGCTACAGCCAGAGACTTTGTCCGCACCAAAGATTGTGGAACGTGTTGTAATAGATCGGTTTTTGAGAGCTCTTCCTACTGCCATCCAAAAGTGGGTAAGCCATGGAGACCCAGAGACGGCCGATGGTCTTGTGGATCGTGTGGAGAAATACTTGGCTACAGAGAACCTGACGGCCTCTTCCAGAGACACTCGGACTTTCCACCCTAAGACCAGACCATCCCCAGGGGCGGATAAGAGGATTCCAAGGGGTGAGGGTGGAGAGAGTGAGAGGGTGGGAGCTCTACCCCAAGTTTGGCGAGAACAGCCTGGGAAATCAGCGGCTCAAGAGGCCGCAAGAAGGATCGTTTGCTACCGCTGCCGGCAAGCGGGACATATTGCAGCCAATTGCCCGGTTGTGGAGGAACCCATGCAGTGTGACTTTCTGACGGGCAGACGTCAGTCGCTGTGTGCGACAGTCGCATGCACTGCCATTCGAGGAACTGAGAAACATTTATGCAAAATGTGTGTTAATGGTAGAAATGTTGTGGTATTGCTGGATTTTCAGGTAGCCTTGTGACCCTGATAAAGGCTGAGTTAGTTAAAACAGAGGTCTCTGGGAATAGCAAGGTAGCTGTTATTTGTGTGCATGGGGACACCCGAGAGTATCCAGTGACTACAGTGTGTTTCGAGACCCCCAAAGGTACCCTCTCTCATCCAGTGGGCTTAGTATCTCAGTTACCGCATGACGCCATTGTGGGAAGGGATTTTCCGAAGTTCTGGGAACTGTGGGATGATCCTGAGCCCCCCACTGGTGCCCCTATGTACCAGGAATGTGATAGCCAGAACTCCCCTGAGAGTGGTGAGGACTCTCCGGAATTTCCCTTATCAGTATTGGCAGGGGAGACTCAAGAAACTGGAGAGGAGCCCACCTCCTCAGACGAAAACCTACCGTCTGTGGAGTTTTCTGATCTTGAGGTTCACAGGGAAAACTTTGCCACAGAACAGTTGAAAGACCCCGCCCTAATAAAGGCACGGGAAAACGTAGTGAAAATAGATGGCGAGTTAGTGAACCCAGATAATACCTGCACTTACCCATACTTCAGCGTAGAGAAGGACCTACTGTATCGGGTGGCAAAAAGGGCAGAAGAAACCGTTGAGCAGCTTGTGGTGCCCAAACCTTACAGGAAGTTGGTGTTGGAGTTGGCCCATGGGCACATTCTTGGAGGTCATCTGGGGACAGAGAAAACCCGAGAGAGGGTATTACAGAGATTCTATTGGCCGGGGGTGATGAAGGACATAGAAAATTATTGTTCCTCCTGCCCTGTGTGTCAGAGGTCGGCCCCGATGCCACATTTCCGTAGCCCGCTGGTCCCTCTACCCATCATTGAGGTCCCGTTTGAGAGGATCGCCATGGATTTGGTAGGTCCTATAATCAAGTCCGCTAGGGGGCACCAGTACATATTAGTTATAATGGACTATGCCACCCG
The DNA here is from genome assembly GCA_029206835.1 of Rana muscosa. Classification (NCBI taxonomy): domain Eukaryota; kingdom Metazoa; phylum Chordata; class Amphibia; order Anura; family Ranidae; genus Rana; species Rana muscosa. The sequence continues at coordinate 415,769,129 of CM055127.1, read as the reverse complement.
TTATCCAGAAGCGATCCCTCTCCGAAATACCTCGGCCAAAACCATAGCCAAAGAGCTATCTCTTGTGTTTAGCCGGGTGGGTATTTGTAAAGAACTGCTTACGGACCAAGGTACACCCTTTATGTCCCGGGTTATGAAGGAGCTGTGTAAATTGTTCAAAGTGACGCAATTACGTACATCTGTGTATCACCCCCAAACCGATGGGCTGATTGAAAGATTCAACAAAACCCTAAAACAAATGTTGAAGAAAGTGGTGGATAGAGATGGAAAGGATTGGGACTGTCTACTTCCTTATCTGATGTTTGCTATTAGGGAGGTGCCCCAATCCTCTACGGGATTCTCCCCCTTTGAGTTACTGTATGGGAGACACCCAAGAGGGCTGTTGGATATTGCCAAGGAAACTTGGGAAAGTGAGAGTTCTCCCCACAGGAGTGTGATTGAGCATGTCGCCCTGATGCAAGACCGAATTGCACAGGTAATGCCCATCGTGAAGGAACATTTGGCCCAAGCGCAGTTAGCACAGCAGAGAGTGTACAACCGTGGAGCCAAGACCCGTACCTTTTCCCCGGGGGATAGGATACTGGTACTTGTCCCTACGGTTGAAAGTAAATTCCTTGCCAAATGGCAAGGCCCCTACGAGATAATGGAAAAAGTGAGCGAAGTGAATTACAAGGTCAGACAACCAGGAAGGCGAAAGCCCGAACAGATCTATCACGTTAATCTGTTGAAAGCCTGGAGGGATAGAGAGTCCCTAGTCGCAGACACTTGGTCACCAGCTCAAACTGGTTGCGTGATTCCTGAGGTTGGAATAGCAGCCACCTTGTCACAACCCCAACAACAGGAGGTTAAGGAGTTTGTGCTTCGCAACAAGGAGGTATTCTCTGAGCTGCCGGGACAAACATCTGGGGTAGAGCATGACATCATTACCCCGCCCGGTGAAAGGGTGAAGTTAAAACCCTATCGGATCCCAGAGGCCCGACGGGAGGCAATACGGGAGGAAGTACAGAAAATGCTGAACTTAGGGGTGATAGAGGAGTCCCAAAGTGATTGGTCTAGTCCCATTGTGTTGGTGCCTAAACCGGATGGGAGCTGGCGATTTTGTAACGATTTTCGTCAGTTGAACAAAGTTACAAAATTTGACACCTACCCCATGCCACGTATAGATGAGTTGATCGACCGGCTGGGAACAGCCCGATACATGACGACTCTTGACCTCACAAAAGGGTATTGGCAAATCCCCCTGGCCAAGTCGGCCAAAGAGAAAACCGTATTTGTAACCCCAGACGGGGCGTTCCAATATAAAAGAATGCCGTTCGGGTTACAGAATGCGCCGGCCACATTCCAGCGGAAAATGGACCAGATGCTGAGGCCCCATCGGAAGTATGCTGCGGCTTACCTGGATGACGTAATTGTCCATAGCACAGATTGGGCCTCACATCTGCCAAAAGTGCAAGCAGTCCTGGACTCTGTTCGGGAAGCGGGGTTTACGGCTAACCCCAAGAAGTGTACCATTGGGCAGGAGGAGGCCAAATATCTTGGGTACACCATTGGGAGGGGAGTAATAAAACCCCAACTCAACAAAGTCGAGGCCATCCAGAGTTGGCCACGTCCCAACAGCAAGAAGCAGGTACGAGCCTTTCTGGGAATCGCTGGGTATTATCGGCGATTCATTCCCCACTTTGCTTCTAAGGCTGTGCCCCTAACCAACCTGACGAAGGGGAAAGGGTCGGTCATGATTAAATGGACCCCCGAGGCTGAGGCAGCATTCCAATTCTTGAAACAAGCCTTATGTAGCCAGCCAGTGTTGTACTCACCCGACTTCTCTAAAGACTTTGTCGTACAAAGTGATGCGTCAGATGTGGGGTTAGGAGCAGTATTGTCCCAGGTCTGGAACGGGGAAGAGCACCCAGTCATTTACCTCAGCAGGAAGTTGAAGTCCCATGAGGTAAATTACGCCACCGTTGAAAAGGAGTGTTTAGCGGTGAAGTGGGCTCTAGATTCCCTTCGGTACTACCTGCTAGGTAGGCACTTTGACTTGGTTACGGATCACGCTCCGTTAAAGTGGATGGCTCAAAACAAGGAAACAAATAGAAGAGTGAATAGGTGGTTCCTGGCCCTCCAGGAATTCAACTTCACAGTAAAGCATCGCCCTGGCGTTCAAATGGGGAATGTGGATGCTTTGTCTCGAGTACATGAATGCCTGATTGCTGGTGTTCCAACCCCGAGGTTAAAACAAGAGGGGGGGGTATGTGACAGCAGGAAGGTAAAGTCACCTGGTTGCATCCAGGGGGGTAGATATATTTCGCCCAGATTCAGGCTTTACGCCGACTTATACAACTAGGTGGAGAGTTGTATAAGCCCAGCTGAGGCTAGTGGGCTCATGGATGACTCATACCTCTAGGGAGAGTGTGGGGCGTCGTGCAGACAGGGAGTTGATGAGACCAGCTGAAGCTTGTCAGCTCATTTAGGCCTCTATAAGAACTCCCAGCTTCATTAGATGTTAGCTCATGCCTGGACCCAGACCTGTGTGGACTGTCTAGGGAGAGTGAACCCCTGTGCGGTGAGACAAAGCCTGTGTGGCTATTTGCTTGGACATTTAAAACCAGGGACTTAGGGACTAGGACAGCACTAGGCTGATCCCAGTTGTTAGTTAGGAAACCTGTATGTTTAGTCAGAGGTCAAGTTGACCAGGATTTATTTTGTTTATGTTTCTTTTTCTTTGCTGTGTTTTGTCACTGTAAATAGAAAATAAACCGCACCTTTTTGATTTTGAAAACCACAACCTCCGTTTGCTGGGCCTGTTTTTGTGTGGGGAGCCCATCTCGGGGGTCACACACACCCGCTGCCGAGCTAACTCCCTCACAATATATATATATTTATATATATATATATATATATATATACACACATATATATATATATATATATATATATATATATATATATATATATATATATACACACACACACATATACATATATATATATGCATATACATATATATATATACTGTGACAGCAGGAAGGTAAAGTCACCTGGTTGCATCCAGGGGGGTAGATATATTTCTCCCAGATTCAGGCTTTATGCCGACTTATACAACTAGGGAGGGAGTTGATGAAGCCCAGCTGAGGCTAGTGGGCTCATGGATGACTCATACCTCTAGGGAGAGGGCTGGGCGTCGTGCAGGCAGGGAGTTGATGAGACCAGCTAAAGCCTGTCAGTTCGTTTAAGGCCTCTATAAAAACTCCCAGATTCATTAGGTGTTAGCTCATGCCTGGACCCAGACCTGTGTGGACTGTCTAGGGAGAGTGAACCCCTGTGCGGTGAGGCAAAGCCTGTGTGGCTATTTGTTTGGACTTTTACTAAACCAGGGACTTAGGGACTAGGACAGCACCAGGCTGATCCCAGTTGTTAGTTTAGGAAACCTGCATGTTTAGTCAGAGGTCAAACTGACCAGGATTTATTTTGTTTATGTTTCTTTTTGGCTTTGCTGTGTTTTTGTCACTGTACATAGAGAAATAAACCGCACCTTTTGATTTTGAAAACCACAACCTCCGTCTGCTGGCCCTGTTTTTGTGTGGGGAGCCCAACCAGGGGGTCACACACACCCGCTACCGAGTTAACCCCCTCACAGTTGGTGGAGAACCAGTGGCAGTTTTTTTTAAGCCAGCATGGAGGAGATACTGAAACAGCTGGCTCTAGCAAATGCCAATCAACAGCAGACAAATGCAGGTTTGCAAAGGAGCCTTGCAGCCCAGCAGCAAGCTCATCAACAAGCCCAGCAGCAATCTGAGGCCCGCTTCATAGACCTGTTACAGAAGCAAGAGCAGAGACTACAACAAATGGAAGCAGTAATGCAGCAACGTCCGCAGACCAGTGAGGAAAGCCGTCCCACTAATACCGCGTCCTTTGGGGTGAGTCGTTTATTGACAAAAATGACTGGAGAGGATGATCCAGAGGTATTTTTGACCACATTTGAAAGGACTGCTGAAAGAGAAAAGTGGCCTGAGGAGCAGTGGGCTGGACTGGTGGCTCCTCTGTTAACTGGTGAATCGCAGAAGGCTTACTATGACCTAGAGCCTGACCAAGCAAAAGACTATGTGATGCTAAAAGCTGAAATATTGGCAAGGCTGGGTGTCACCCTGGCTGTCCGGGCTCAGCGTGTGCATAACTGGACTCTCCAGCTTGGAAAACCCCCCAGGTCTCAAATGTATGATCTCATTCACCTGAGCAGGAAGTGGCTACAGCCAGAGACTTTGTCCGCACCAGAGATTGTGGAACGTGTTGTAATGGATCGGTTTTTGAGAGCTCTTCCTACTGCCATCCAAAAGTGGGTAAGCCATGGAGACCCAGAGACGGCCGGTGGTCTTGTGGATCGTGTAGAGAAATACTTGGCTACAGAGAACCTGACGGCCTCTTCCAGAGACTCTCGGACTTTCCACCCTAAGACCAGACCATCCCCAGGGGCGGATAAGAGGATTCCAAGGGGTGAGGGTGGAGAGAGTGAGAGGGTGGGAGCTCTACCCAAAGTTTGGCGAGAACAGCCTGGGAAGTCAGGGGCTCAAGAGGCAGCCAAATGGATTGTTTGCTACCGCTGCCGGCAAGCGGGACATATTGCAGCAAATTGCCCGGTTGTGGAGGAACCCATGCAATGTGACTTTCTGATGGACAGACGTCAGTCGCTGTGTGCGACAGTCGCATGCACTGCCATTCGGGGAACTGAGAAACATTTATGCAAAATGTGTGTTAATGGTAGAAATGTTGTGGTATTGCTGGATTCAGGTAGCCTTGTGACCCTGATAAAGGCTGAGTTAGTTAAAACAGAGGTCTTTGGGAATAGCAAGGTAGCTGTTATTTGTGTGCATGGGGACACCCGAGAGTATCCAGTGACTACAGTGTGTTTCGAGACCCCCAAAGGTACCCTCTTTCATCCAGTGGGCTTAGTATCTCAGTTACCGCATGACGCCATTGTGGGAGGGGATTTTCCGAAGTTCTGGGAACTGTGGGATGATCCTGAGCCCCCCACTGGTGCCCCTATGTACCAGGAATGTGATAGCCAGAACTCCTCTGAGAGTGGTGAGGACTCTCCAGAATTTCCCTTGTCAGTATTGGCAGGGGAGACTCAAGAAACTGGAGAGGAGCCCACCTCCTCAGACGAAAACCTACCGTCTGTGGAGTTTTCTGATCTGGAGGTTCACAGGGAAAATTTTGCCACAGAACAGTTAAAAGACCCCGCCCTAATAAAGGCACGGGAAAACGTAGTGGAAATAGATGGCGAGTTAGTGAACCCAGATAATACCTGCACTTACCCATACTTCAGCGTAGAGAAGGACCTACTGTATCGGGTGGCAAAAAGGGCAGAAGAAACCGTTGAGCAGCTTGTGGTGCCCAAATCTTACAGGAAGTTGGTGTTGGAGTTGGCCCATGGGCACATTCTTGGAGGTCATCTGGGGACAGAGAAAACCCGAGAGAGGGTATTACAGAGATTCTATTGGCCTGGGGTGATGAAGGACATAGAAAATTATTGTTCCTCCTGCCCTGTGTGTCAGAGGTCGGCCCCGATGCCACATTTCCGTAGCCCGCTGGTCCCTCTACCCATCATTGAGGTCCCGTTTGAGAGAATCGCAATGGATTTGGTAGGTCCTATAATCAAGTCCGCTAGGGGGCACCAGTACATATTGGTTATAATGGACTATGCCACCCGTTATCCAGAAGCGATCCCTCTCAGAAATACCTCGGCCAAAACCATAGCCAAAGAGCTATCTCTTGTTTTTAGCCGGGTGGGTATTTGTAAAGAACTGCTTACGGACCAAGGTACACCCTTTATGTCCCGGGTTATGAAAGAGCTGTGTAAATTGTTCAAAGTGACGCAATTGCGTACATCTGTGTATCACCCCCAAACCGATGGGCTGGTTGAAAGATTCAACAAAACCCTAAAACAAATGTTGAAGAAAGTGGTGGATAGAGATGGAAAGGATTGGGACTGTCTACTTCCTTATTTGATGTTTGCTATTAGGGAGGTGCCCCAATCCTCTACGGGATTCTCCCCCTTTGAGTTACTGTATGGGAGACACCCAAGAGGGCTGTTGGATATTGCCAAGGAAACTTGGGAAAGTGAGAGTTCTCCCCACAGGAGTGTGATTGAGCATGTCGCCCTGATGCAAGATCGAATTGCACAGGTAATGCCCATCGTGAAGGAACATTTGGCCCAAGCGCAGTTGGCACAGCAGAGAGTGTACAACCGTGGAGCCAAGACCCGTACCTTTTCCCCGGGGGATAGGATATTGGTACTTGTCCCTACGGTTGAAAGTAAATTCCTTGCCAAATGGCAAGGCCCCTACGAGATAATGGAAAAAGTGAGCGAAGTGAATTACAAGGTCAGACAACCAGGAAGGCGAAAGCCCGAACAGATATATCACGTTAATCTGTTGAAAGCCTGGAGGGATAGAGAGTCCCTAGTCGCAGAAACTTGGTCACCAGCTCAAACTGGTTGCGTGATTCCGGAGGTTGGAATAGCAGCCACCTTGTCACAACCCCAACAACAGGAGGTTAAGGAGTTTGTGCTTCGCAACAAGGAGGTGTTCTCTGAGCTGCCGGGACAAACATCTGGGGTAGAGCATGATATTATTACCCCGCCCGGTGAAAGGGTGAAGTTAAAACCCTATCGGATCCCAGAGGCCCGACGGGAGGCAATACGGGAGGAAGTACAGAAAATGCTGAACTTAGGGGTGATAGAGGAGTCCCAAAGTGATTGGTCTAGTCCCATTGTGTTGGTGCCTAAACCGGATGGGAGCTGGCGATTTTGTAACGATTTTCGTCAGTTGAACAAAGTTACAAAATTTGACACCTACCCCATGCCACGTATAGATGAGTTGATCGACCGGCTGGGAACAGCCCGATACATGACGACTCTTGACCTCACAAAAGGGTATTGGCAAATTCCCCTGGCCAAGTCGGCCAAAGAGAAAACCGCATTTGTAACCCCAGACGGGGCGTTCCAATATAAGAGAATGCCGTTCGGGTTACAGAATGCGCCGGCCACATTCCAGCGGAAAATGGACCAGATACTGAGGCCCCATCGGAAGTATGCTGCGGCTTACCTGGATGACGTAATTGTCCATAGCACAGATTGGGCCTCACATCTGCCAAAAGTGCAAGCAGTCCTAGACTCTATCCGGGAAGCGGGGTTTACGGCTAACCCCAAGAAGTGTACCATTGGGCAGGAGGAGGCCAAATATCTTGGGTACACCATTGGCAGGGGAGTGATAAAACCCCAACTCAACAAAGTCGAGGCCATCCAGAGTTGGCCACGTCCCAACAGCAAGAAGCAGGTACGGGCCTTTCTGGGAATCGCGGGTTATTATCGGCGCTTCATTCCCCACTTTGCTTCTAAGGCTGTGCCCCTAACCAACCTGACGAAAGGGAAAGGGTCGGTCATGATTAAATGGACCCCCGAGGCTGAGGCAGCATTCCAATTCTTGAAACAAGCCTTATGTAGCCAGCCAGTGTTGTACTCACCCGACTTCTCTAAAGACTTTGTCGTACAAAGTGATGCGTCAGATGTGGGGTTAGGAGCAGTATTGTCCCAGGTCTGGAACGGGGAAGAGCACCCAGTCATTTACCTCAGCAGGAAGTTGAAGTCCCATGAGGTAAATTACGCCACGGTTGAAAAGGAGTGTTTAGCGGTGAAGTGGGCTCTAGATTCCCTTCGGTACTATCTGCTAGGTAGGCACTTTGACATGGTTACGGATCACGCTCCGTTAAAGTGGATGGCTCAAAACAAGGAGACAAATAGAAGAGTGAATAGGTGGTTCCTGGCCCTACAGGAATTCAACTTCACAGTAAAGCATCGCCCTGGCGTTCAAATGGGGAATGTGGATGCTTTGTCTCGAGTACATGAATGCCTGATTGCTGGTGTTCCAACCCCAAGGTTAAAACAAGAGGGGGGGTATGTGACAGCAGGAAGGTAAAGTCACCTGGTTGCATCCAGGGGGGTAGATATATTTCTCCCAGATTCAGGCTTTATGCCGACTTATACAACTAGGGAGGGAGTTGATGAAGCCCAGCTGAGGCTAGTGGGCTCATGGATGACTCATACCTCTAGGGAGAGGGCTGGGCGTCGTGCAGGCAGGGAGTTGATGAGACCAGCTAAAGCCTGTCAGTTCGTTTAAGGCCTCTATAAAAACTCCCAGATTCATTAGGTGTTAGCTCATGCCTGGACCCAGACCTGTGTGGACTGTCTAGGGAGAGTGAACCCCTGTGCGGTGAGGCAAAGCCTGTGTGGCTATTTGTTTGGACTTTTACTAAACCAGGGACTTAGGGACTAGGACAGCACCAGGCTGATCCCAGTTGTTAGTTTAGGAAACCTGCATGTTTAGTCAGAGGTCAAACTGACCAGGATTTATTTTGTTTATGTTTCTTTTTGGCTTTGCTGTGTTTTTGTCACTGTACATAGAGAAATAAACCGCACCTTTTGATTTTGAAAACCACAACCTCCGTCTGCTGGCCCTGTTTTTGTGTGGGGAGCCCAACCAGGGGGTCACACACACCCGCTACCGAGTTAACCCCCTCACAATACATATACATATACACACAGCTCTGCCCAGGAGAGCCACCAGAGAGCGCACAAGCTCCGCCGGAGGCACGCGCGCATGCCTGCTGCACAGCGGGAGACCTGATGCACGTGGCCAGCAGGCACGATCACCGCCGGCCACGTGCGATCGCGTGCACAAGAGCCAGCACAGGGATTTGTGTGTGTAAACACACAAATCCCTGTGCTGTCAGAGTAGAGGAGACAGATCGTGTGTTCTTAAAAAGTAGGAACAGCGATCTGTCATCTCTCCTAGTTAGTCCCATCCCCACACAGTTAGAACACACTGAGGGAACACACATTTAATGCCTTGATTGCCCCCTAGAGTTAACCCCTTCCCTGCCAGTGACATGTATACAGTAATCAGTGCATATTTATAGCACTGATCGCTCTATAAACGTCAATGGTCCCAAAAATGTGTCCGATCTGTCCGCCGCAATGTCGCAATACCGCAAAAAATTGCAGATCACTGCCATTACTAGTAGAAAAATAAATAAAATAAAAACGCCATAAAAATTACATAAATCTTTCCCTAAGTGTTAATAGCTGGAAGGATATGAGGAAGATTTTTACACATGTACAATATATGTATACAGATGTTTACTTGTCTGTACCCATGTATATGTGAGGTTTTTACGGAACATAACTTTTTTTTTTTTTTCCTTGTTCAATCTCTTTATTTCAATGATAAAAATAGAGCATACAAGTCACTTCAAACGATATCAAAGTAAAACAACTTAATGTGTAACAGCAGTTGTTGAAGTGTTCGTCAAACAAATATAGGAATGCATATGTAGCGGGTGTTTGAATTTAGGGGAAGCATCTGGGTGGTAGTGTAGCCCAGATGCACGAATTGCTAGGGGATCCGAGACCTTTTTCTGGTTCTTGGAGGACTCTGGTGGTGTGAGGTTCCTTGCGGTTCACGGGTGGCGCTGTTGCCCTGGGCTGGAGCTGAACTCACACCGCAAGACTGTACCTTTTTGTCCTCCCCTGGAGCTGGTACAGCGGGGCGGGGAACGCGCTGTGGCGCAAAGGGAGAGGGGATAAAAGGGGCGGACGCCCTTACCACGGGGTTCAGAGTTCGGAGTCCGGAGTGGGAGTCGGAGGACTCGGCCGCACCCAGGCACCTTCAGCTTGGGTGCTGGAGTTCCAGTGTTCCAGGCCTAGGTGCCCTTGACCTAACCGGAGCGGAGATGGAGTCCATCTCAGGCACCTTTAGCCTGGGGTGAGGTACTATGCCGGACGCCTGGGGCTCAGTACCTTCGACTGAGTTCCGCAAGGGAGGAGGAATCCGAGGGGGCCCTAATTCCTTGGGTGCCCGTGTCTGAGTTCGTGAGATCTGGTGTGCGGAACTTCTCTGAGGAGCCCGGCGCAGCATTGCTGGTGACAGAGAGGCCACCGGTTTCTCCCTTGGACGGATTTCCTTCTCCCTTGGCCGTGCTAGCGAAGGTAATTCACGTTCTAACTCACATAGTCCGTGGCAGTGACTATTCGCCACTGGTGATATCACAGTGGTTAGCAGGAGAAGGGAAAGGATTGTGTCTCGATCTATTCCCCATTACTACTCAGTAGAAGAAACTGTTTGTTGTTTGCCAAGAAGAATAAAACTGAGTTGGACCTATTCACTGTGTGGAACTTGGGTTACTGGGAGCAAAGGAGTCAGGGACGAAGTACTGGACTTGACTCTAGGACACCCACACAAAACCCAATCTTCTGGCCTTCACCTCTTAGCTATGGAGGACATGGGCCGTGGTGTATCTCATCCCTCCCCCCAGCACTGAGACCCCTAGACGAAGAAAGACAAGCCGAGCATGAGAAGGGGAGAGAGGGGTGAGGCCGCTACACATAGAAGGCATTATATTAAGAGAATTTAAAAACAACATAGAAATTGTTATTGGATACTTTTTCTCATTTCAGATATAATAGTTTGGAAGCAAAAACGCATAATTAAATCAAAGAGGAGAAAGAAAAAATAAAATAGAACGAGGGAAAGCTAAAAGGCTTTAAAGCGTTAGTAAATTCAGCTTTTTGACTTGTACTTACAGGTAAGCCTTATTATATTAAAGGAATGTTCAGGGCTCCGTTAGGGGGCCAATATAAACAATCGTGCAAAAATAAAAGTCCAATCCCTAATGAACACTTTAGGGCTCCACTAGAGGACCAGTGTAGGATCCTGTAAAAAATAAAACACCACAGTTCCACATGCTTAAAGTGATACTAAAGTCTTGTTTTTTTTTTCTTTTTAAAAATAATAAACATGTTTTACGTACCTGCTCTGTGTAGTGGTTTTGCTCAGAGTAGCCTCGATCTTCCTCTTCTCGGGTCCTTCTTCGGCTCTCCTGGCCCCTCCTACCTGTTGAGTACTCCCATAGCAAGCAGCTTGCTATGGGGGCACACACACACACACACACACACACACAGGAGATAAAAGGCAGGGAGGGAGAGGGGGAGAGCAGTGGGATGATTGGGGCACATAAACTGACCACGGTAATCATGGAACAGCAGCCATGATAAGTGTGGTCATTTTACAGAGGGAAGAGAAGCACCAGGCAGGATCAGCCAGGTATTTTACAGCCTAGAGATGGACAGATTAGACAGCACAAGCACTGTGCTGTTTCTGCTATAAAGGAGCAGGCCTAAATTTATGAAGAAACTAGATGTTTTCCAATTTTTTTTATTGGATGTGTTTTATAGCAAAAATTAAAAAATATTGTTTCATTTTTTTTCAAAGTTGTCGGTCTTATTTTGTTTATAGCGCAAAAAATAAAAACCACAGAGCTGATTAACCACTTCAATACCGGGCATTTTCACCCCCTTCCTGCCCAGGCCAATTTTTCATTTTCAGCGCTGTCGCACTTTGAATGACAATTGCGCGGTCATGCAACACTGTTCCCAAATGATTTTTTCCCCCACAAATAGAGCTTTCTTTTGGTGGTACTTGATCACCTCTGCGGTTCTTATTTTTTGCGCTATAAACAAAAGAAGAGTGATAAGTTTGAAAAAAAATAAAAAACATTTTTACATTTTGCTATAATAAATATCCCAATTTAAAAACAATTTTTTTTTTCCTCAGTTTAGGCCGATATATATTCTTCTACAAATTTTTGGTAAAAAAAAATCCCAATAAGCGTATATTGATTGGTTTGCGCAAAAGTTATAGCGTCTACAAAATAGGGGATAGATTTATGGCATTTTTATTATTATTATTTTTAATAGTAATGGCGGCGATCTGCGATTTTTATCATGACTGTGATATTGCGGAGGACGTATCGAACACTTTTGACACTATTTTGGGACCATTCACATTTATACAGCGATCAGTGCTATAAAAATGCACCGATTACTGTATAAATGTCACTGGCAGGGAAGGAGTTAACACTAGGGGGCGATCAAGGGGTTAAATGTGTTACCTAGGGAGTGATTTTAACTGTAGCGGGAGGGGACTCACAAGGGGAGGAGACCGATCGGTGTTCCTCTGTACTGGGAACACACCATTGGTCTCCTCTCACCTGACAGAACGTGGATCTGTGTGTTTACACACATGGATCCACGTCCCTGGCTCTGTTACTGGTAATCGCGGGTGCCCAGCGGACATTGCGGCCGCCGGGCACGCGCACCGGCTCCCGAGTGACGCAGCGGGCACTTTATATGACACCCGACCAAGATGGGAGATCCCTCCTGCGGACGTCATATGAAGTGGTTAAATACCTTCAAAAGAAAGCTCTATTTGTGGAAAAAAAGTACATACATTTTATTTAGGTACAGTTTCACATGACCGTGCAACCGTCAGTTAATATGGCACAGTGCTGTGTCGCAAAAAATTGCCTGGTCGGGAAGGTGGGTAAATCTTATGGAGGTCAAGTGGTTAACAGTGTACAGTGGAACCTCGGATTGCGAGCAACGCGGTTAACGAGTGTTTCGCAATACAAGTGTAGCGACCTCACCCCGTCCTCTTTAGCTAGGGGTATGTCACACGACAGGGTGAGATGCGCTACAGCCCATGTCCTCCCCATAACTGTGGGTGAGGTGAAGGCCAGCACCAGTATCTTCCTCGGGCCAATGTGTGTTAGTCATGAAACTCAATCTTGCTATGCTGGCACCTTCCTCACTTTGCTCCCATTAACCAGAGTCCACACACCGATCACAGTCCAACTCTCAGTTTTATTTCGTAGCTCCACAACAAACAATGTAATGGCGAGATACGGTGGGATGAGCAGATCGAGGCACTGTCCTGAATTTTAGTCTCTAAACCCCTGTACCTTGACCAAGGGTGGTAGCAACATTGATTAGGATACCTTCGCTGCGCTGCGGCCCCTATCAGGGGAAGATGACCCTCCAAGGGAGTTACCGAAGGCCCATCTGTCACCGGGTTGACGCTGCTCCGGAATCTTCGGACGGGTGACCTCCCCGGCCTCCTCGCCTCAGATGCGGGTCCCCTCGCAAGGGGCACCCTGGAATCACTTCACCCTCGCGGGACACAGTCGAAGTCACCGGGTCCCAGGCCTACGACATAGTACCTCACCCCAGGCTGAAGGTGCCTGGGATGGACTCCAACTCCATTCCGGCCAGGCCTAGGGCACCTGAGCCGGAACCTCGAACCGCCCGCACCCAGGCCTAAGGTGCCTGGGTGCGTGAAGAGAAGATCCTCAAAGACCTCGTGGTGAGGGCGTCTCCCCCTTTTATCTCCTCCCATCGACACCACGGCGGGTTCCCCGCCCCAGCCGTACCATCTCCGGAAAGGGACAAAAAGGGTAGCACTGTGGTAGTGATTCTAGGTACCCCGCCACCCACAGGCCAAGGAGAATACTGCACCACCCAATCCTCCACAAATAACAAAAAGGGGTCCATACCCTAACCTAATTACTCACCTGGGTCACACTACCCCCAGGTGTATCCCAACTAAATCTGAAGACCCCGCTACACAAGCAATTCTTTTAAATCCTGACTCGGTTTGCCAGTGTTGTCTCACAAAACAAACAGGATTTAAACCTCTGCGGTGTGCAGTACCGCATTTGGCCAGAGGTGCGGGGGCGCCGCAGCCGTTCAGAATTTCCGGCAAAATTGGTTGTTTGCAGAGCACACAGCCATCTTTGCCTTGTGCTAAATAAGCACACACTTCATCTTATTGCAATAATACTTCTTAAACTAAAATTCACTCCCCTTCATTCGAACCCCATTCATATAAATCAAGAAGCATCACCAGACTGTCCTTCTCATCTCTTCATCACAGCCTCACTGCCATGCTGACACCCATAAAAGGCTTTTATTAAACTGCCAGCCGGAAGTGATGTCACAATATGTGACCTCCTCCACAGGAAGTGAGCTCACAGGAGCTCCACTCAGAATACAACACAAAAAATATAGCTTAAAGGATTCAATACAATAATAATACAATAATAATACAATAACCAATGAACACAGTTCCTGATGAGGGGAGCTTATCTGCTGGTGTGCGCTCACGCCACCACCTCAAATGCTGATCAGGCATACAGAGATGACAAGAGCACACATCTGCTAAACTGATAATGTGTTTGCAGAGAGGCCTCACTCGGCAAACACCCTTCTCCAAATCAACCAGCCTCAGACTGCCCCAGTCAGCTCTTTAGAGCGTGTTGCGGAAGTACTAACACTGGGTGACATTTTGACAATACATATTAAATACATCTTCATAACATTTTCCACAACAGGAAATACTCAGAAATACTCTGTTCCTGAGCCTTTCCGGGGGTTTCCGAGGGCAGCCGAACAATCTCCAATATTTCCCAATTTCTCCAGCGCCCCCCCCCCCACCTCTGGCCACATGCGGTATTGCATGCCATAGAAGTCAATGTGGAACTAATTATTTTTGTTTCCATTGACTTCTATGGGAAAACTTGCTTTGATATGCGAGTATTTTGGTTTACAAGCATTCTCCTGGAATGGATTATGCTCGTAATCCAAGGTTCCACTGTATTTGTTTTTCATTCCAGAAAGTCCATTCAGTTTGAAATCGAATGTGAAAAGTAAACAAAATGTTGAAATACGGTACTTTCAACATTTGTCATGTCTTCGAATACACAGAGTTTTGGTGTGAATGTTTTACGAACATTTGTTTGAAAATCTACCAGTGTACGGCCAGCTTTAGTTTATCTGTGAATTTCCCCAGCCTTCCTATGGTGCATGAATGTAACAAATGAGGACGTAACATGCAGCTGCTGGCTCTTCATGTGCATCCAAATCAACAAACCGAAATAAAGGAGGTTCTGGATCACTTTAAAACGTACATGGGCAGTACCCAGTGGGAAGGATATTCTCCAAAAGCCCAAACAACACACTTTAATACACATATGGTCTAGCTAAGGAAGGCATGATTCACTTGAATACAATGCAGCTCCCATCTGTTACTTGTAACCTGCTATGCTGAGCTGTCAGCCCAGCTATCTGCACATTCCAGAGGAAACGCAGGGCTTTCATACCACTTTCCCTATTGTCTGCCATACAGTCTCTGATATTTATTCAGAAGATAGAAAAACAATGCTAGATAAAGTACAAAAGGCACGCAGGTCATAGGTTGAAATCCTGTCACAGAGATTTATATTGGCCATACACTGTTGTTTAAAAAAAAAAAAAGAATCCTCTCTACCAGGGGTCTCCAAACTCCAAACTCCACTTTATTTTGGTTTAAGGAAAACTTTTTAGAAGTGACTCATGCCGATAGCAGAGGAAGGAAGCAGCAGACAGAAATGACACTTAAGCCCCGTACACACGATCCGAAAATTGTACGAAAAATGCCGCATTCTAATCGATCATACGATAATCGGATTGTTAGTACAGAGCTTTCGAGAGCCGATCAGGACAGTTCATCCGATATTATTCTATCGGACATGCACGGAATTTTTTTTTCCGTACGATGCCAGATCGTACAATTTTCGGTTGATCAGTACAGCTGTCGTTCAAAAATGCAATACAAATGCATTACAACACATGACATCACGTCAAAATTTTTATTCTGTCGTACGAGAATTTTCATGACTTTACTAAACTCTTCAGATTCGATCTGAGATTAGCATGCAAAAAAAAAAACGGACGATCATTCGTCCGATAATCTCATTGTGTGTACCGGGCGTTAGTGCTCTTAAGGCCCATACACACGATCGGACTTTTTGACAACAATTGTCCGACGGACCTGTTTGATCGGACAATCCGACCGTGTGTATGCTCCATCGGACAATTGTTTTCATTTTTTCACCCGGACAAATGTTCGCTGTGAATGCTCTCAAACTTTTCAGCAACAAATGTCCGATGGAGGATAATCCAATAGTGTATACACAAGTCCATCGGACTAAAGTCCAAACTACAAACTCATGCTCAGAACCAATGCTAAAGATCAGACAACAATAGCAGAAGTTGCCTAAAGGGTGGTGGTAAAGACCTGAAAAACCATGTGATTTGGAGAAAGTTGGCTGGAAATGTCCTGCCGTGTGTATGCAGAACAAGTTCACGGCCAACACCCGTTCGGACCAAAATCCACGGAAAAGTCAGATGGAAGTCCAATCGTGTGTATGAAGCTTTAGGGTATTTTTACACTGGGGCAGGGGTGTGTTGGCGGTAAAGCACTGCTAGTTTTAGCAGCGCTTTACCGTAGTTTTAGCGGCACTTATCAGCCACTAGCGGGCGCTTTTAACCCCCTGCTAGCGGCTGAAGAATGGGTTGATGAAAGCGCCCGTGTTGCGGCGCTGCCGAATCGCTTTGCAGGCACTTTGGCAGCGCTGCCCATTCATTTCAATGGACAGGGTGTTTTGGGAGCAGTGTAGACATCGCTCACAAACCGCCCCAAAGATGCTGCTTGCAGGACTTTTTATCGCGTCCTGCAAGCGTAGTGTGAAATCACTCAGACTTTCACACTGGGGAGACTTGAGAGGCACTTTAGCCCAGGTTCACACTGACTGCGGGAATGAAATTGTGCGAGTTCAGCCAAACTCGCACAATTTCATTCCCACATTTCAGTCCTGAATTTGGGGGCGATATCAGAGACGGTTTTCAGATTTTGAGGGTTTCTGTGCCGGTTCACACATAGTACGGTGCGCAGTGGGTGTGACACCCTAATCACTATGTGCATATTGCCCCTACCGCCCTGGCTTCCCCCAGTGTTGCACTTTTTCCCTGGCAGTGCTGGTGGCTCCGCCCCCCTCCGGCTCCTGTGGGGAATGTCTCAGATTGGAGTTCACTCATAACTGAAGCACAGTAAACTGTGTTTACTATGCTTCCGTTTGTGAATGAACAGGAAGCCGTTCAGCACAGAGAACTTCCCATTGATTCACTGTACAGTGCAGCTGAGGCTGCAGAGAAAGGCATGTGTGTTTGAGATTTGGCGTGCACAACCTAATGCAATAGGCTGCACACACCTATCATGGAGACTGTCATTTTTCGGCGCTGGAAGAACGCCAGTCATACAGTTGTTGAAGCCGTGGGAAAATACAGACATACTGCACTGTATCGTAGCGCACAGGAAGGCACTGCATGTCACCTTACAGAAGCTCATCACACGGCACTGCTGTACGGTGACATGAATGATGTGTCACTTTGTGCGCACCACATAAAGTTCACACAAAATAAAAGGGAGCCGTGTGATGCGGTAAAACGTGCATCACGCCGCCTCCTACCGCTGGCTCACTGCAACCGGAACGGACAGCTGTCTGCACACTAAACCGCTCCAGTTTGATGTGTGAGCAGTGTGAATAGACCCCTAATGATCAAAATGAAATATCCCGCAGCTGCCCATTCATTTCAATGGGCAGGGGCGATGTATACGCTAATCACGCTCCTTTCTTGCAAAATCTTAAAGTGACACTAAAATCTGGTTTAACAACAAAAAAAAATGTTCTGTTCAGGAATGTGTTCCTATAGCATTTGTTACCCCAACATTTCATATGCCTGATATGTGTCTGCTGAGCAATGTACTTGTATGGGAAAGTATCCTGTTCTCTCTGTATTGCTTCCTTTGTTTGAAATCCCTGGTGTTTCTGCCAGTCCCTCTGCTTTCCTATTAAAAACTGACCACACTGGGGGCGTGTCCGGATGTGAGAGCCAGAGGACGTGTTTTTGAAGAGCTCCGGCTATCCTGTATGAATCCTTTGCCATCCGTGCATTTCCATCGATTTAAAAGAGAAACAACTCACTCCAGCCTGTTCCCCTGTGTCCCCTGTCTCATCCTGGGACAAAATTGTGGAGACTCTCTGCCCGGATCGCCTGCACGCCTGAATCCTCCACTCACCTGAGGCCGCCGCCATCTTCCCGGCCTGCTACGGTGCTGCACTGCAAGGACCTGATCCCAGCTTGCCTGCAGGTAAGGGACTGTCATCTGCCTGCCCATCCACCTTCCTGGCCCGATCCGGAGGTCCGCTGGGCCGAAAAAGGGATCAGTGGAGGCCGCGACCCGGTGCGGCCTAGTGCGGCCTACGAAGCACCGGTCTTTCCTAGACCGCCGCCCCGCCGGAAGTGCACCGCGGCCGACATCGCCGAGCGCAACAGCGCGGATCGCCTGCCTTCTCACGCCCTGTCATCCCTGCCTAGGCCTGGGGTGCTGTGGCACTGAACTTGCCTAATTTGGAGCGGCTGCGTTGCCCCTGGAGCCCAGCTTCTCCGGTCCTCCGCCACCCTTCTGCCTCAGCCTTGCTGCGCTGGTCCCAGCTTCTCATCCTTATCACCCTGTCCCTACTTCTTTGTCTACTGTGGGGTGGGGGGCGGCCGGTGACCGCTGTCGTTGCCTGGTACCTGCAGCGGCACCTGACATAATCCCTCCCGAGACACCTGCTGTGGCCTGGGTCGCCCCTTACCTACCTCCTGGGTGCTCGTCTGAACACTGTCAAATCTCCTGAGAGTGGGCCCCCCCTGTCGAATTGTCAGATGTCCTCCTCCTCCAAAAAAGGGAACAGGTCCTCGAAAGCCGCAAAGACCAACGTACCACTCCTGCTGCCACCGCCATCTTCCCCACAACCTGATCCCATACTTCTGGGTCGGCTTCAGGCCTTGCTGGCTGGCTTAGAAATGGATCCCATTGAAGCTCCGCCGACAGAGGGGCCAGCCCCACTGGCTAAAGATGGTACAGCAGTGATCCTCGCTGCGATCGAGCAGAGTAGGACCTCGCTTTTGGTGCATATTGACCACCTCGCTGAAGAATGTAACCTCATACGAAACGACCTTGACAAAATGAGGGGTAGAATGGCGGAAACTGAATCCAGAGTGTCGACCACTGAAGATCTTACGGCCTCCCATACCGCCTCCATTACCGAGCTGCAGCGCACAGTGCAGTCCCTCGTCGCAAAGTCAGATGATGCCGAGAACAGGCTGAGGCGCAATAATGTCAGAGTCCTAGGTTTGCCTGAGGGAGAAGAGGGAGACCACCCTGCTATATTTGCGGAGGAGTTCTTTAAAAATCTCCTGGGCCTTACAGATGTTCCCCCTACCTACGTGGTGGAGAGGGCCCACCGGGTGCCCGCGGGCCGAGCCACCCCGGGGAAACCCCCCAGGCCCTTCTTAGTCCGTTTTCTTAACTATCGGGACAGGGACAAGATTCTGTCGGAAGCCCGCCAACATCCCACGCTCAAATATTGTAACTCCTCTGTCCTCCTCTTCCCTGACTTTTCGGCGGACTTGCAGAGAAGGAGGAAAACCTTCAACGATGTCCGCAAACGACTTAGAGATAAGGACATTAAATATGGCATGCTTTACCCAAGCCGCCTACGAGTCCAACATGAGGGGACGGTCCGCTTCTTTGATAACCCAGCGGATGCTGACGACTGGCTGACCAACCTGCGTTGATGAGATCTTCTCACGGTCACCTTTGATGCACGGATCTTCCACTTCCTTGTTCGATATATCCTATTACACCTTCTTCAACCACCGGAGTTACTTCAAATGTACTTTTACACGAGACCCCCACGAGGCTTTAGATTGCCCTTGTTTTCGCTTTTGGTTTTGTTTTTTGTTTTTCCTCTTAGAGCACGGACTTTATTTTCCGCTGACTTTGAGGATACAGGTTTATGGGATAGATATCCCACGTCCCTCTGCTTCTTGTTCGTACGTGACGGATGCGACACTGTCCGTCGACAGAGTGGATGAACTGCTACAAGAAGTGTAGGGCCCCCAGTGTAAGGGTTCACTAACACTCTTTATAAAAGTTTTTCGTTTGGGTAAAAACTGTTCCCAGACTTTCCCCCCCTGTTAGGAGGTAGGCTGGGTATAGTAGGATAGGCACCGTGCCTGGGAAGTTGATTAGGGATTTAGTCATCCCTTGTTCTTATGGTTTTATATTTCTTATCTGTATGCTTTTGTTTTGTGTTACGCTTAAGTACTGTCAGCATTTTATGCAGTGTGACCGGGATCTTGCTGCCTGTGGGGTGCACCGGTACATGCCCTCTAGAGTATCTCCTTATTTGTTTTTCCCCTTCATCCAATGGCTAGTCAAGTAGTAGACTCCTTCACCGTTCTCTCCTGGAATGTCAGGGGTCTTAACTCCAAATTTAAGCGAGCCCTTTTATTCAAATACTTAAAATCTCACTCCCCCCAGATTATTCTCCTTCAGGAGACTCACCTCACGGGCAGCAAGATTTTGACTCTCAAGAAACCGTGGATACAGCGAGCGATACATGCCACCTATTCTACATACGCCAGAGGTGTATCGGTTCTTGTCCATAAGAATTTCCCCTGTGTAATTGAGGAGATCCGTACTGATCCCCAGGGGAAATTTGTGATAGTGGTGTTCACGCTATGGTCTGTCAGGTATATTGTTCTTAATGTATACATCCCGTTTTCCTCCGCATTATTATATGAGGTTCTAGAAAAAATTTCACCTTTCTGCCCGGGGAAGGTTCTGGTAATGGGCGACTTTAATGCCATCTTATCACCTGAGCTAGATAGACCTGCCCCGACTAAGAAACAGTGTATGGACCTCTCTGCCTGGGCTCAGGCGGTGGGGCTGGTGGAGATCTGGAGGTGGAAGCACCCTACCACAAGGGCCTATTCATGTTTTTCGGCATCATATAAGACTGCGTCGCGGATAGACCTAGCCTTCTCCAACCCTGCACTGTTAGCGGATGTTCTGGAGACGTCCTATCTGCCTAGCAGTCTGTCCGATCATAATCCCTTAGTGGTGGTGCTTCGCTCCCCGGCTTCCCGGAGCGCTTCGCTCTGGAGGTTGGGCACACAATGGGTCTCTCATCCTGACCTCGCTGGCCAGCTGCCGCCCCTGCTGTCTGAGTTCTGGGAAAATAATAAAGACTCCTCTTCTCCCGATATTGTATGGGATGCCTTTAAAGCTTTCACGAGGGGACAGTATATTTCTTCTATTGCTAGCATCAAAAAACAACAATCGGCTGCAGCGCTGGCGCTGCAGAAGGCTGTTGAAGATCACACTGCTAAGTATAGCAATGACCCCACCCCAGTTCACTTTGACCTACTAATGGTGGCTCGGAGGGAACTGCAGTTGCACCTGGCTGAGGTCACGCGACTCGAGTCGTATAGAGGTAAACAGAGGGCCTTTGAACAGGGTGACCGGAATGGCCGCTTACTAGCCATGATGGCACAACACGACCAACCCCTTACACTTGTATCCACCCTGCAGACCCCGGGGGGCGGGACGGTGTCCTCCCCCTCTGATATTCTACAGACGTTTAACTCCTTTTATGGCAAGTTATACTCGTCCGGTCTGTCCTCAGAGTTTCGGCCGGAGGCGCTGAATGGTCTGTTAGACCCGTTGGCGCTTGGCTGGCTATCGGACCACGAAAGAGAGATTTTGGTCCAACCTTTTGCGGTCTCGGAGGTCGTAAAGGCTATCCGATCCTTCCCCCCGGCAAGGCGCCGGGGCCGGATGGGCTTCCAATAGACTTTTATAGGGCTCATGTGGAACTTCTAGCACCCCTGCTGGCACAACTGTATACTGTATGCCTGGCAGACGGTAGTCTGCCTGTTTCAATGTATCACGCATACTTGACACATAAGGCTCCCAAGGACCCCACTTCCTGTGCTTCATATCGTCCTATTGCATTGCTTAATTCTGACTTTAAAATTCTGACTAAGCTTCTGGCCCTTCGGTTATACCCCATGCTACCCTCAGTGATAGACCCAGACCAGACAGGTTTCATGCCCCGTAGGTCCACGGATGTGAATCTCAGAAGACTATTCACCAACATACACGCTCACCACCTCAATAAGGGATCTCGTACTGTGGCCTCTCTGGACGTGGAAAAGGCCTTTGATACGGTCGAGTGGCCCTTCTTGTGGGAAACTTTGCGCAGGATGGGGTTTCCTTTGCAGTTTATCAGGTGGCTCCAGGTGATCTACAAGTGCCCCACTTCCTCGGTGCGCTTGGGGGGTGGACTATCGGCCCCCTTCGGGCTTACCAGGGGAACGAGGCAGGGCTGCCCTCTCTCGCCGGCTTTGTTTGCCCTCGCTATCGAACCGGTGGCGGAGGCACTTCGCACCTCACCGCACATTAGGGGTCTCCGACTCGGGTTGCTGGAGGAGAGGGTGGCCCTGTACGCCGATGACATGCTACTCTTCCTAAATGATGCCGGCCCGTCCTTGCAGGGAGCGCTAAATATTTTGGACACCTTTGCAGAGGTCACCGGTCTTAGGGTAAATTGGTCTAAATCCCTCCTGTTCCCAATTGATCCAGCGGCTAGGTCCACATCCCCTCCTGATAGCCCCCTCCTGTGGGTAGACTCCTTTACATACTTGGGGGTACATGTCTCTGGTTCAGCCTCAGATTATATATCCTTAAATCTAGCCCCGGTACTGTTGGAGTCCCAGGCGAAGCTCAAATCCTGGAGTAATCTGCCCCTGTCATTATGGGGGCGAGTTAATCTCATAAAAATGAAGATTATTCCCAAACTGACATATCTTTTCCGCCACTCCCCACAATGGGTGCCCAAGTCCTTTTTTAAAAAATTAAACTGCATCTTTTCTTCCTTCTTATGGGGCCCCTCTTCTCCCAGATATAGGTTGACTACTCTAATGAGGCCACGAACGCAGGGTGGCATGGCATTCCCGGACTGTCATAAGTATTACCTCTCCGCGCAGTTGGTGACTGCGGCGTGGTGGCTGCAGCCGGACAGAACGAACTCGTCGACTGTGCTGGAAGCAACGGTGGTCGGTTCGTGGGAAGCTCTTCAATTACTACTTTTTAGGGGCCCTCGTGCCCCGTATCCTCTGACCCCTTCTATGCTTACCACCCTGCGGGCATGGCGGACAGGATTAGCTATTGAGAAATGTAAACAGTCTGAAATCTCCCCCAATGCCCCTATCTGGCTGAACCCTAGTCTATCTCACATCTACAAGATCCCTGACCCTTACGCGTGGACAAAATACGGCATCAAACTTGTGTCTCACATAATATCTCAAAACTCCCTACTCCCCTTCTCGCACCTTTCCTTCCAATACAACTTACCCGACCATTTCCTATTTAGATATCTGCAACTGTCCCACGCATTTACGGCGCAATTTCCACAATCTTCGTGCATTGTGGCCCAGTCGGAACTAGAGAGGACACTTAGATTTAGCTGTGAAGACAAACCCACCTCACATCTTTATTCGTTCTTGATCTTTGTGTCTCTTCCACCTCTGGATAAACTCTGGAATAAATGGCAGACTGATATCCCCACATTAGATAGGGATGACTGGGACGACGTGTGGGACCTCCCCTTCAACTCCTTAGTTTCCATGCGAGACAGATTAGTGCAGTACAAAATAGTTCATAGAGCTTATTTTACCCCACACAGACTGCATAGGATGGACCCGGCCCACTCCTCGGGGTGTTGGAGATGCGGCGCCTCACCAGGCGACTTCTCCCATATCTTCTGGCGGTGTTCAGGGGTCCAACAGTATTGGGAAATGGTGCTGGATCTAACTAACAGAGTTGCTTCAGTCGCTGTGCCTTTGGCAATGGAGGTGTGCCTTTTGGGGCTCATTGAGACCATTGTACCATCCTCTGCCAAACGCACGCTAATTTCCTTGCTGCTCTTTTATGCCCGAAAGAATATTGCTATGCAGTGGAAGAGGCCTACCCCCCCCCCCCCACTTTGGCGCAATGGAAACACTTGGTAAACGGCAGCCTTCCTTTATACAAAGATACCTATGCCAATCGGGGCTGCCCACTGAAATATGACAAGGTCTGGCGCAATTGGTTAGATGAGCCCGAAACAGCCTAGGGAGTTTGGGGTGAACCAGATCATCGTGTCAAGGTTTTGCCTTGCTCTTCTACCTCCCTCTTCCTCCGATGACCTCTGATATGTGTTCATTGACTAGTGGGTCTTACCATATTGGGTGCCCTACTTGATCTATTTGGGCGGTGCTGCTGTACCCTTCCATGGCTGTGCATTGTATCGTTGGGTTCACATTGCAATTGTATTCTCATCTGTACATGTTCTTTTTTATGACTGTAGGTGCTTAAGCTGTATGTTTTGTACGTGTTAGAAAATTCAATAAAAACAATTTATAAAAAACTGACCACACTAAGCAGGAAAGCACAGCGTGGTCAATTCTCTAGCTATGATGGGAACTCAGCCTGCTCTCCTCCAATGATCAGACATGTCCTGACCCCCCCCCCCCCCATGCTGCACAGGCATTCACTGTGAGGATCAGTATACCGGCATTAGACAGGTATCTGCTCCCCCCTGAAAGGTGCAAAATGTGACACCGGAGGAGGGGGGAACCGGATATGCGGAAGTTCCATTTTTGGGTGGAACTCCGCTTTAACTAGTGGATGTGGATGGATTTTTACTGAAAAAAAATATAGTTTTCCCCTATAGCTGGCCAATCACGCTCCTTCTTTGTAAGATGTTAAAGAAGTGACTAAACTCTGGTTTAAAAAAAATATATTCAATTTAAGTATGTGTTCTCCCCCAAATCTCTATTTATTTTTATTTATTTCCGATCTAAAGTCCTGAAATGGGTTTTGGGCTGTGGGCTGCAGACTGCGGGTTTTGGGCTACAAGGTTTGGGCTGCGGGCTAAAAGGAGAGGTATGGGAGTTAATGGAGAATGACAGAAGAAGGCAAAAACGTACAGAGACAATTTCATAAAAAATACTTTACAAGAACATTAACTAGAATGTCTATCATATCTATAAAATCTACCTACCTTTTTAAAAAAAAGACTAAGAACATACATACTATCTTATCATATCACCATCTTATCTATGTTTACAAAATATATTTTTCAAACAAATAGAAGCAAGAGGAAAGGGAGAGGTTCAGGGGTTAAAAGGAGGATGTGATAAGGAATAAGAAGCAATTTCATGACAAATAAATTACAAGTACGTTGACTACAATATCTATCTTATCTATAGAATCTATACAAGAACAAAAAAACATACATACTATCTTATTACATCACTATCTTATCTATGTTTACTAAATGTTTTATTTTATTTTTTACTAGTTTCAGACAATTTTTTTGTGATCCGATTTCCTGGGCCGTGGACTATGGGCTTTGTAGTGTGCATGGAGCCGTGTACATAACTGCAACCAATGTGCACTGCTTGTTCCAAACAAACAGAAGTGAAGGGGAAAATCAGAGGCATCGGAGCTCATGGAGGATGTTATAGTACAAGGAAAGAGAGAAAAAAAGTAAGAAATGAATTAGTGAAAAATAGATAACAGGGCCATCACCTAGTGGACGTGTATGGATTGTTACTGAAGAATAGGAATATTGTTTAAGGTTTAAAAAAAATAAAAATCCGACCTTCTCCCCCTTATAGTCGGCCAATCACACTCCTTCTTTGTAAGATGTTAACCACTTCAATACCATGCACTTATACAGCTTCCTGCCCAAGCCAATTTTGAGCTTTCAGCGCTGTCGTAATTTGAATGACAATTGCGCGGACATGCTACACTGTACCCAAACAAATTTTTTATCATTTTGTTCCCACAAATAGAGCTTTCTTTTGGTGGTATTTGATCGCCTCTACGATTTTTATTTTTTGCACAACAAATAAAAAAAGCGAAAATTTTGAAAAAAACTACTTTTTTCTTTGTTTCTGTAAATTTTTTTGTAAATAAGTACCTTTTCTACTTCAATGACGGGCACTGATAAGGGGGCACTGAAGGGCACTGATAAGGCGACACTGATGGGCACCGATGAGGTGGCACCAATGAGGTGGCACTGATGAGGTGGCACTGATGGACACTGATATGTGGCACTGGTATGCAGCACTGATGGGCACTCATAGGCGGCACTGATTGGCACTCATAGGCGGCACTGATTGGCACTCATAGGCGGCACTGATTGGCACTCATAGGCGGCACTGATGGGCACTTATAGGCGGCACTCATGGGCACTTATGGGTGGCACTGATAGGTGGCACGGACGGGCACTGATAGGTGGGCACTTATGGGCACTGATAGGTGGCACTGATGGACACTAGTAGGTGGCACTGATGGACACTGATGCCCAGTAATGCCAGCCACCACACACTGTGGTAGTGCCAGTCAGTGCCCATTTGTGGGCACTGATTGGCATATTTTTGTTATGTTTTTTTATATTTTTTTGTTTTACTACATGTGGATGGCCATGGGGGCCATCCACATGCTTGGGGCTTCCTCATAGGCGGCACTGATTGGCACTCATAGGCGGCACTGATTGGCACTCATAGGCGGCACTGATGGGCACTTATAGGCGGCACTGATAGGTGGCACGGACGGGCACTGATAGGTGGGCACTTAGGGGCACGGATGGGCACTGATAGGTGGCACTGATGGACACTAGTAGGTGGCACTGATGGACACTGATGCCCAGCAATGCCAGCCACCACACACTGTGGTAGTGCCAGTCAGTGCCCATTTGTGGGCACTGATTGGCATATTTTTGTTATGCTTTTTTATATTTTTTTTGTTTTACTACATGTGGATGGCCATGGGGGCCATCCACATGCTTGGGGCTTCCCTGGTGGTCCTGGGGGGCTTCCCTGGTGGTCCAGTGTGGGTATCCGAGGGGGGGCTGCGCTGATAAACAATCAGCGCGAATCCCCCCTGTCAGGAGAGCCGCCGATCGGCTCTCCTCTACTCGCGTCTGTCAGACGCGAGTGAGGAAGATCCGATCAACGGCTCTTCCTGTTTACATCGTGATCAGCCGTGATTGGACACGGCTGATCACGTGGTAAAAAGCCTCCGCCGGAGGCTCTTTACCGAGATCAGTGTAGCAGTGTGTCAGACTGACACACCGCTCCACCGATCGCCGCGATGTGCGCCCCCCCGGGCGCGCAGCGGCTGTTATCCTGCAGGACGTCATATGACGTCCAGTGTGGATAACAGAACCACTTCCCGGACGTCAATATGCTATTGACTGGGCGGGAAGTGGTTAAAGAAATTACACTAAACTCTGGTTTAAAAAAATATATTCAATTTAAGTATGTTTTCTTAAACCAAAAAAGTAGCTTTGGACTGTGGGCTTCCTTCTCCCCTTATAGCCACCCAATCACGCTTCTTTTGTGTAAGTTGGTAAAGAAGTGACACTAAACTCCGGTTCATTTATTATTTTTTTATGATCCAACTTCCTGAAAAGGGCTTTGGGCTATGAACTATGTGCTTTTGGCAATGGGCTTTAGACTTTATGCTATAAGCTTTGGGCTATGAGCTTTGAGCTTTGCAGTGTACATGACTGCAAGTAGCGTAAACTGCTTGTTCCAAACAGACAAGAGGGGAAAAAGGATGGGTGTAGGAGTACCATTAACTAATATTTTTGAATTTTTACTGAAAAATAAGGATATTGTTTAGTGTAAAAATAAATCCGGCCTCCTCCATTCCCCTTATAGCCGGCCAATTCCTCTACTTTTTTCTAAGATATCAATGAAGTGACACTAAGCCCAGGTTCACACTGGGCTGCGGGAATGAAGTCGTGGGAGTTCAGCTGAACTCACACGATTTCACTCCTGCCTGTCAGTCCCGATTTCGGACGCGATTACAGAGACATCTGTGCAGTTTCTGCACAGATGTCAATGTAAATCGCGGGCCGAAATCACAAAAAGTAGTACAGAAACTACTTATTTAAATCGGTGCGGCGTGCCGCAGATGCGGTGTCGCACCGATATGGGCGGCGCCGCTGCCGGCAATTTACGGCAAATACCTCCGATTTGACATGTCAAATCGCATGTCATTACGCACCAGTGTGAACCAGGGCTCAACTCTGTTTTGCTGTTTATATTTTGAGTTTGTTGCTACATTTTGAAGTCTGGTCTGGAGTGTTCATCTGAGAGGTATTAGTTCAATCAGGGTGAAGCGACTCCTTCCATCAAATGATGTGCCATCCTTTCATTCCTCCTAACACATTACCCAGTCCATATCAGTTTAGATATCCAGCATGAGATTTTTGCCCGTTGAGATCTGATGTGTTTTCAAAGTGTTCCTTTAATTTTTTTGAGCAGTTTATTTTTTGGGGATATTTATTATAGCAAAAAGTAAAAAAAATTGCTTTTTTTTCAAAATTGTCGCTCTATTTTTGTTTATAGCGCAAAAAATAAAAACCGCAGAGGTGATCAAATACCACCAAAAGAAAGCTCTATTTGTGGGGAAAAAAAGGAAATCAATTTTGTTTGGGAGTCATGTCGCACGACCGCGCAATTGTCAGTTAAAGTGACGCAGTGCCGAATCGCAAAAAGTGGCCCGATCATTTGGCAGCCAAATCCTCCGGGGCTGAAGCGGTTAATGCACACACGGTCTTCATGTTGACTAATATACCAATGTGGAATAAATGTATTGTTAAAGCTATCTGTAGTAGGGTTGCCACTTTTTCCTCAAGCCAAACCCAAACACTTCAGCGGCACACAGCAAAAAAAAAAATTTTTTTAGCAAACACTATAGGATTGTAACAGGCCTGGGACACCTTTGGGTGCTCCAAAGAGAATAGTAATGTGGTGTGCATAGTTCTCCTTCACCCTCCTATCAGGCCTTGTTCTGAGCCACATTCCTGTCTGAATATTGTGTCCGGGTTTCAGGCGGACTGAAACCCGGACACACGATTACAATCCCAGACAGGTGGTAACCCTCATCTGTAGGAGTACCATTAACTAATGGATGTTTATACATTTTTACTGAAAAATTAAGATATTGTTTAGTTTAAAAATAAATCCGGCCTCCTCCATTCCCCTTATAGCCGGCCAATTTCTCTGCTTTTTTCTAAGATGTTAATGAAGTGACACTAAGCCCAGGTTCACACTGGGCTGCGGGAATGAAGCCGTGGGAGTTCAGCTGAACTCGCACAATTTCACTCCCACTTGTCAGTCCCGATTTCGGCCGCGATTACAGAGAACTGTGCAGTTTTCACTGGTATTAGCCTGGAGTGTTCACCTGAGAGGTGTTAGTTCAATCAGGATGAAGCGACTGCTTTTCTGTAGTAATAGCCTGGAGTATTATAAAAATGCCATAAAACTATCCCCTATTTTGTAGACGCTATAACTTTTTCACAAACCAATCAATAAACGCTTATTGCGATTTTATTTACCAAAACTATGTAGAAGAATACGTATCGGCCTAAACTGAGGAAATTTTTTTTTTTATATATTTTTTGGGGATATTTATTTTAGCAAAAACAAAAAAATATTGCTTTTTTTTCAAAATTGTCGCTCTATTTTTGTTAATAGCGCAAAAAATAAAAACCGCAGAGGAGATCAAATACCACCAAAAGAAAGCTCTATTTGTGGGGAAAAAAAGACATCAATTTTGTTTGGGAGTCATGTCGCACGACCGCGCAATTGTTAGTTAAAGCGACGCAGTGCCGAATCGCAAAAAGTGTCCCGGTCATTTGGCAGCCAAATCCTCCGGGGCTAAAGTGGTTAATGCACACACGGTCTTCATGTTGACTAATATACCAATTCCATTCCCCTTATAGCCGGCCAATTCCTCTCCTTTTTTCTAAGATGTTAATGAAGTGACACTAAAGCCTCGTACACACGGTCGGACTTCCATCGGACTTTTCCGTAGATTTTTGTCCGAACGGAGTTGGCCGGGCACACCCATAGCATACACACCACAGGACTTTTCTGCAAACTTTCCCAAAACTTTTTGCAACATCACGTGGTTTTTCTGCTCTTTACCACCACCCTTTGGTCAACTTCTGCTATTGTTGGTTGATTTTAACATTAGTTGTTTTGTCCATCGGACAAAAGTCCGATGGTTTTCTGTACACACGGTAGGACTTTGCTCCATCGGACTTTTGTTGGGCAAAAGTTTGTCCGTTTGCAGACCCAACTTTTGTCCGATGAAAACAAAACCAAACGAAAAAAAGTTTGTCCGATGGAGCGTACACACGGTCGGATTGTTGGTCCAACTTGCTTAAAACAAAGTTTGTTGGGCAAAAGTCCGACCGTGTGTACGGGGCTTAAGCCCAGGTTCACACTGGGCTGCGGGAATGAAGCCGTGCGAGTTCAGTGATTTCACTCCCGCTTGTCAGTCCCGATTTCGGCTGCGATTACAGAGACATCTGTGCAGTTTTCTCTGGTATTAGCCTGGAGTGTTCACCTGAGAGGTATTAGTTCAATCAGGGTGAAGTGACTCCTTTTCTGTGTGTAGCGGGGTCCTCAATTTAGGGGTAGTGTTTGAGTGGTAGTTATGCTCAAACACCTAAATTGTTAGGACATTATCAACCATTTTAGTCTGCAGGGAGAATATCGGTGTGCTGTTCCCTGTGGCCTGCAGGTGGCGCTGCCATGGTGGGCCAGGGTTGAACCGCTGATACAGTGCTGTGCCTTGTGTGTCCTCTCTCGGCAACTGTACAGTGGGAGTGGTCGGCCTGCTGTGTATGCTGGGAGAGGATATAAAAGGGGCAGACGCTGCCTGTGGGGTGTTCGTGGTCATCGGGAGTCCTACTCCCAGGGAGTGTGTGTTCCTGTCCGCCCTGGGCACCTTTGGCCCAGGAGCGGTGGTCGGTGAATCAGTCCCAGGCACCTTTAGCCCTGGGGCTGCAGCTAAAGGCCTTGGGCCCAGCACCTTTGGCTGGGGCCCGTCAAGGATCGAGGAATCCCAGGGTGCCGCCTTGCGAGGGGACCCGCATCTTAGACGAGGAGGCCGGGGGAGGACCATTCCGAGGGACTCGTGAGAAGTCACAGTGAAGGAAGGGGCCTGGTAACTCTCTGGAGGGATGTCTTCTCCTTACAAAGAGGCCAAGCTTTAAAGAAATCAAGTTCACCAGGTCTGTGGCAGAGACCAAGTTCGCCAGGTCTGTGGCAGAGACCAAGTGTACCAGTTTGTGTAGTGATTGTGTGGTTAGTTTGAGCACCATTGTGGTTGCTAGTTCCTATCTAGGGAGACTATCCAAATGGGCTAAGTCTGCTTGAGGAGCCTTAGATAAGGAGGAGAGGGTGGTAAACGCTATACGTGGGGGCTCGAGTCCGGGATTTCTGCAGCCGGAAAGAAGAAGAAAACGCTCCAGAGTTTGGACTTTATTCCCCCTGTGAGGCTCCGTGGAGGTCGGCCATCTTTGGGAAAAAAGTGACTGCGCCACGAGGAGAGCCCAAGCTGCGTAGTTCGTGGGCGTGTCAAGAGTAAGAAAGCCCACGAACATTGCAGAAGATGGGAGGAGCCTCGCCATGTGATGAGTTACACGTGGCGACTTTGGCGCAAAAAGGACAGTGCGAAATGAATCGGCAAGCGGAGAACATGGCGTCTAGTGCCTCATGGATTCCAGTTCCTTCTACCATGAATGTATCTTCGTTTGCTGCCTCTTTAATGGATACGAGGATCCGACTGAAGCCTCGGGGTCCCTTCGCCCTCTACGTTCACAGAGATGCAGAGGCCCTTGGAGTGGTTTGTCCCGGATGCCAGGGACTGGTGGTGCACCTTCAGCCTTTTGGAAGATGTGAAAGATGCAAGGAGTTCTTGTTCGAGGTAGAGCAACCCACAGGAAAGCCTCGGGCCTTCCGGATGAATTGCCTTACGGGCGCCACTACTCTTGAGGAGGGAACCAGCGCTTCTACAGTCACCCCTACGCGCACTGTTGAGACTTCGGAGGAAGTCGTCGTTGAGAATGTTCTAGTAGTTGAGGAACCGGAGACGGAGAAACCGGAGGATCCTGCCTCGGTTGTTAGAGTCTTCGCTCCCACCGCCCAAGCGGAAGGTCGGCTACGTGAGAGCCTCCTGCGATCGTGGTCGAGCTATACCCCTGCGTTTACCTGTGTCGGATTGCCCAGTCAGAGGGATCTCCAGACGATCCGCGACAGCTACAGGTCGAGGTAAGCCGAGGAAGGGAGCAGAGAAAAGCGTCCAGAGTGTTGGAGATGCTTGGGTCCCAGACCCCAAAGAATTTGAACTTGCTAGAGATAGTGATTATCCTGCTACAAGGAATTACATACTAGCAGAGGACTGTGATACCTCGGACCTAGAATCGTCTTCTGATGTAGGAGAAGACGCTGAGATAGATGAAATATTCATCAAAAAGGGCTGGGACAGAATACCCCTATCCTCCGCCAGAAGTAGAAGGGACTCACCCAAGTCTGATGGGGATGTTACACCCCGGGTGGAAGTCCATGCGTCTGAGGAAGGACCTGACCCCATGCCTGAGTCGTCCGGACCTGTGGTGCCCATGCACATTACTACAGATGAATGTGTGTTGCTACGAGCTGCTGTAATGGGTCCCAGGGCAGTGAAAGTGCCCAGGCATCCAGAAGATATTGTTTTGCCAGGTGCGGGAGACCGTGCCACACTTCCACCACTCTCCAGGCTGCAACAGCTGTTTAACCAAAAGGTGGCTGCTGATTACGGATGGGAGTACCCGTATGTCACCAGAGACCCGCTGTTCGAAGTGGAGGCCTACAGAGAGAGATGGTACGCGGACTTCCTGTGGAATCACTTGAAAGTCCAACACGCCCGCAGGTATCTCTCTTGTTCCGCGGCTGTTGCCGAGAGATATCGGGGTGCAAGAAAGAATGGATGTTGGGTCGGCACATTCATGCAGATCGGGTAGTTGTGTGTCGGAAGGAGCGTGAAGATGTAGTCTATTCCATAGAGACCTTTGACAAAACCCGGAAGCTCCTCATTCTACCTGATCCAAAGTTTTACTTGTAAGAGACTGAACTCTGTGTTTTTTTGTGCTTTTGTTCCGGAGTGTACTCTCCTGGAGTTCAGGAACTTTGCCCTTGCAAATTGGGGTAGTCTACTCAGCTGGAGAGCAGGGGAGCTGTTGGTGTTTTCTCTCCGCTCACAGCGCAACAAAGACAGAGACTTTGGGGTAGAAATAGTTCAGGGACACAGTCAAGTTCAAGAAGAAGGGGAAGATTTGCCTTCAAGGAAAAGAAAAGGTTTTTTTTGGGACAAGTGTCTTGACGGTGGCACTTCCACTAGGTGGCGGTGTTGCTTAAGTCTGAACTGCATTTAAAAGTGTTTTACTTTTTAGAAAGAAAGGATTTTTCCTTCGGGGAGAGTCTTTTCTCTTCTAATGTACATAGAAGGTTAGGATGTCTAAATTGTTGGATATGTGTGTTTTTTTCTCTCCCTCTGCAGGTGGATACCAAGTGGCCACTGAGAATGGGTGGGTTTAGCTATTCACTTGTTTTCTACTACTCTTTCTTCATCTCTTTATTTAACTCCCTTTCCCCATGTTCAGGTTCCGGCACAAACAAACATTTTTCCAAATAGTTTTTTTTTGTACATAGTTTCTGGAATAGGCCTATGTTGACTCAGGCTTGAGAGGCATAGGTTTGTTCCAGACACTGGGGACAGTGTCTATTTAAGTGGGGGGAGTGTGTAGCGGGGTCCTCAATTTAGGGGTAGTGTTTGAGTGGTAGTTATGCTCAAACACCTAAATTGTTTGGACATTATCAACTATTTTAGTCTGCTGGGAGAGTATCGGTGTGCTGTTCCCTGTGGCCTGCAGATGGCGCTGCCATGGTGGGCCAGGGTTGAACTACTGATACAGTGCTGTGCCTTGTGTGTCCCCTCTCGGCAACCGTACAGTGGGAGTGGTCAGCCTGCTGTGTATGCTGGGAGAGGATATAAAAAGGGGCAGACGCTGCCTGTGCGGTGTTCGTGGTCGTCGGGAGTCCTACTCCAAGGGAGTGTGTGTTCCTGTCCGCCCTGGGCACCTTTGGCCCAGGGGCGGTAGTCGGTGAATCAGTCCCAGGCACCTTTAGCCCTGGGGCTGCAGCTAAAGGCCTTGGGCCCAGCACCTTTGGCTGGGGCCCGTCAAGGATTGAGGAATCCCAGGGTGCCGCCTTGCGAGGGGACCCGCATCTTAGACGAGAAGGCCGGGGGAGGACCGTTCCGAGGGACTGGTGAGAAGTCACAGTGAAGGAAGGGGCCTGGTAACTCTCTGGAGGGATGTCTTCTCCTTACAAAGAGGCCAAGCTTTAGAGAGATCAGGTTCGCCAGGTCTGTGGCAGAGATCAGGTTCGCCAGGTCTGTGGCAGGTACCAAGTTCGCCAGGTCTGTGGCAGAGACCAAGTTCGCCAGGTCTGTGGCAGAGACCAAGTGTACCAGTTTGTGTAGTGATTGTGTGGTTAGTTTGAGCACCATTGTGTCTGCTAGTTCCTATCTAGGGAGACTATCCAAATGGGCTAAGTCTGCTTGAGAAGCCAAGCAGTGAAGTGATTACGTTTGTGCCTGGACCTCTCCCATACCTTGTGCTGTCCTGTTCTCTCTCCACCCTTTCCTATCAGAGACTGTCTTTTAAAAGAGAAATAAACTCTACGTTGGAGTTACAGCTGGTGTGGACATTGAAGTCATTGGGGGAAATAGAGACTTGTCTTTGTTGTCTATAGAGATAAGAACCATTCTCTGGAGAATCTGGCTGTGGAGACCCATCACAACACCACTCAACCTCTTCACACAGGAGGGTACGGGCATATAAAGCTGGGTGTGCCCTTTCCTCCTGCGAGGAGCCTTAGATAAGGAGGAGAGGGTGGTAAACGCTATATGTAGTAATAGTCTAGAGTGCTCATCTGAGAGGTGTTAGTTCAATCAGGGTGAAAGGACTCCTTTTCTGTGGTAATAGCCTGGAGTGTTCACCTGAGAGGTAGTAGTTTAATCAGGGTGAAGTGACTCCTTTTCTGTAGTAATAGCCTGGAGTGTTCACCTGAGAGGTATTAGTTCAATCAGGGTGAAGGGACTCCTTTTCTGTGGTAATAGTCTGGAGTGTTCATCTGAGAGGTGTTAGTTCAATCAGGATGAAGTGACTCCTTTTCTGTAGTAATAGCCTGGAGTGTTCACCTGAGAAGTATTAGTTCAATCAGGGTGAAGAGACTCCCTTTCTGTAGTAATAGTCTGGAGTGTTCATCTGAGAGGTATTAGTTCAATCGGGGTGAATTGACTCCTTTTCTGTATTAATGGTCTGAAGTATATATTTTTTTCTAGATATCATCTACTATAATCAGAAAATATACGTATTGCAATACATTACCCCATGTTGTTTTCGGGGATCTGAAAGAGAATATTATACATTCTAGAAAAGGAGGGGGGCTCCATTTTCATCATGGCCCAGGACAGGAAAAAGGCGCACATCGTCTTCATCTTGAATAACATACCAATATGGAATGAAGGCCCGGCACAAAGGGCAAGTCGGGTTCTGTTCATGCCATCTGTGGATACAAAGAGAATGGAATATGTTTGAACAGGTTAATTCGATAGAGTCCTCTGCACTATACTCACAGAGGCAGATGGAACAGGTAGGCTGTTCCATTGCCGGTGGTCTCTGAGGCGCTGGTCTCCTCCGAAGCTGTCCTCCCGTCCGGTGGGCGATCGGATCCTCTCCTCCCTCCTGGCATGATCGCCTTCCACTTGACCGGCGTCAAGAAGGTCGTGGCATCTTAATGCCGGTGTACCTGGAAAAAAAAAAAATGTTTAATATTAATAGTAATATATACAATAATAATAATAATAAGATAATGGAAATATATTTGAATTAAAATGCTAATAAATCGCAGGAAACACAATCTGACAATGATTTGAAACAACTTCAGCCCACTGTGACATCACACACCTCAGACCAACTGACACTTTTCAGGCCTGGAAACTGACTGGGAATACCTTGGTCATGTAACACTGTAGCCAAATAAATGTTATATAATTTTAAAGATTTTACATATACAGTAAAACCTTGGATTGCGAGCATAATTCGTTCCAGAAACATGCTTGTATACCAAAGCACTTGTATATCAAAGCAAATTTCCCCATAAGAAATAATGGAAACTTAGATGATTCGTTCCACAGCCATTTATTCATAGGCCTTTCAGTTTATAGTCCATATAAAAAGATTATAGCAGTGTGATAGGTTGCGTAACCATAAAATGTCCATTTACAAATGGAAGCCTCTACAAGTGGATTAGAAGAAAAATCCAGCAGGAGATACAGAGTATTATAGAGAGGAGAGGCGCCTCTATGTGTAGCAATACTATAGACACCCCCTAGGTACGAAATTTAAAGGAATATTTCACTTTAAGCATTATTAAAATCACTGCTCCCGAAAAAACGTCAGTTTTTAAAACTTTTTTTTTGCATTGATACATGTCCCCTGGGGCAGGACCCGGGTCCCCAAACACTTTTTATGACAATAACTTGCATATTAACCTTTAAAATTAGCACTTTTGAGTTTTTAATGTTAGTGTCCCATAGACTTTAACGTTGTTCGCGTGTTCGAACTAATTTTTTTCCTGTTCGCATGTTCTGCTGCGAACCGAACCAGGGGGGTTTTCGGCTCATCCCTAATAGAGAGGAGAGGCGTCTCTAAGTGTAGCATTATTTTACAAAATCTTGTACCTTCATTAAATGTAACCATATTGTTACACTTAGAGGTGCCTCTTTTCTCTTTTATACTCAGTTGTGACATGACGCTACTTGTATATCAAGACATTGCTTTGTATATCAAGTCAAAATTTTGCTTGTCTTGCAAAACGCTCTAAAACCAATTGTGAGGGGGTTAACTCGGTAGCGGGTGTGTGTGACCCCCTGGTTGGGCTCCCCACACAAAAACAGGGCCAGCAGACGGAGGTTGTGGTTTTCAAAATCAAAAGGTGCGGTTTATTTCTCTATGTACAGTGACAAAAACACAGCAAAGCCAAAAAGAAACATAAACAAAATAAATCCTGGTCAGCTTGACCTCTGACTAAACATGCAGGTTTCCTAACTAACAACTGGGATCAGCCTGGTGCTGTCCTAGTCCCTAAGTCCCTGGTTTAGTCAATGTCCAAACAAATAGCCACACAGGCTTTTTTCTCACCGCACAGGGGTTCACTCTCCCTAGACAGTCCACACAGGTCTGGTTCCAGGCATGAGCAAACACCTAATGAATCTGGGAGTTTTTATAGAGGCCTTAAACGAACTGACAGGCTTCAGCTGGTCTCATCAACTCCCTGCCTGCACGACGCCCAGCCCTCTCCCTAGAGGTATGAGTCATCCATGAGCCCACTAGCCTCAGCTGGGCTTCATCAACTCCCTCCCTAGTTGTATAAGTCGGCATAAAGCCTGAATCTGGGAGAAATATATCTACCCCCCTGGATGCAACCAGGTGACTTTACCTTCCTGCTGTCACATACCCCCCCTCTTGTTTTAACCTTGGGGTTGGAACACCAGCAATCAGGCATTCATGTACTCGAGACAAAGCATCCACATTCCCCATTTGAACGCCAGGGCGATGCTTTACTGTGAAGTTGAATTCCTGTAGGGCCAGGAACCACCTATTCACTCTTCCATTTGTCTCCTTGTTTTGAGCCATCCACTTTAACGGAGCGTGATCCGTAACCATGTCAAAGTGCCTACCTAGCAGATAGTACCGAAGGGAATCTAGAGCCCACTTCACCGCTAAACACTCCTTTTCAACCGTGGCGTAATTTACCTCATGGGACTTCAACTTCCTGCTGAGGTAAATGACTGGGTGCTCTTCCCCGTTCCAGACCTGGGACAATACTGCTCCTAACCCCACATCTGACTCATCACTTTGTACGACAAAGTCTTTAGAGAAGTCGGGTGAGTACAACACTGGCTGGCTACATAAGGCTTGTTTCAAGAATTGGAATGCTGCCTCAGCCTCGGGGGTCCATTTAATCATGACCGACCCTTTCCCTTTCGTCAGGTTGGTTAGGGGCACAGCCTTAGAAGCAAAGTGGGGAATGAAGCGCCGATAATAACCCGCGATTCCCAGAAAGGCCCGTACCTGCTTCTTGCTGTTGGGACGTGGCCAACTCTGGATGGCCTCGACTTTGTTGAGTTGGGGTTTTATCACTCCCCTGCCAATGGTGTACCCAAGATATTTGGCCTCCTCCTGCCCAATGGTACACTTCTTGGGGTTAGCCGTAAACCCCGCTTCCCGGATAGAGTCTAGGACTGCTTGCACTTTTGGCAGATGTGAGGCCCAATCTGTGCTATGGACAATTACGTCATCCAGGTAAGCCGCAGCATACTTCCGATGGGGCCTCAGTATCTGGTCCATTTTCCGCTGGAATGTGGCCGGCGCATTCTGTAACCCAAACGGCATTCTCTTATATTGGAACGCCCCGTCTGGGGTTACAAATGCGGTTTTCGCTTTGGCCGACTTGGCCAGGGGAATTTGCCAATACCCTTTTGTGAGGTCAAGAGTCGTCATGTATCGGGCTGTTCCCAGCCGGTCGATCAACTCATCTATACGTGGCATGGGGTAGGTGTCAAATTTTGTAACTTTGTTCAACTGACGAAAATCGTTACAAAATCGCCAGCTCCCATCCGGTTTAGGCACCAACACAATGGGACTAGACCAATCACTTTGGGACTCCTCTATCACCCCTAAGTTCAGCATTTTCTGTACTTCCTCCCGTATTGCCTCCCGTCGGGCCTCTGGGATCCGATAGGGTTTTAACTTCACCCTTTCACCGGGCGGGGTAATAATATCATGCTCTACCCCAGATGTTTGTCCCGGCAGCTCAGAGAACACCTCCTTGTTGCGAAGCACAAACTCCTTAACCTCCTGTTGTTGGGGTTGTGACAAGGTGGCTGCTATTCCAACCTCCGGAATCACGCAACCAGTTTGAGCTGGTGACCAAGTTTCTGCGACTAGGGACTCTCTATCCCTCCAGGCTTTCAACAGATTAACGTGATATATCTGTTCGGGCTTTCGCCTTCCTGGTTGTCTGACCTTGTAATTCACTTCGCTCACTTTTTCCATTATCTCGTAGGGGCCTTGCCATTTGGCAAGGAATTTACTTTCAACCGTAGGGACAAGTACCAATATCCTATCCCCCGGGGAAAAGGTACGGGTCTTGGCTCCACGGTTGTACACTCTCTGCTGTGCCAACTGCGCTTGGGCCAAATGTTCCTTCACGATGGGCATTACCTGTGCAATTCGATCTTGCATCAGGGCGACATGCTCAATCACACTCCTGTGGGGAGAACTCTCACTTTCCCAAGTTTCCTTGGCAATATCCAACAGCCCTCTTGGGTGTCTCCCATACAGTAACTCAAAGGGGGAGAATCCCGTAGAGGATTGGGGCACCTCCCTAATAGCAAACATCAAATAAGGAAGTAGACAGTCCCAATCCCTTCCATCTCTATCCACCACTTTCTTCAACATTTGTTTTAGGGTTTTGTTGAATCTTTCAACCAGCCCATCGGTTTGGGGGTGATACACAGATGTACGCAATTGCGTCACTTTGAACAATTTACACAGCTCTTTCATAACCCGGGACATAAAGGGTGTACCTTGGTCCGTAAGCAGTTCTTTACAAATACCCACCCGGCTAAAAACAAGAGATAGCTCTTTGGCTATGGTTTTGGCCGAGGTATTTCTGAGAGGGATCGCTTCTGGATAAAGGGTGGCATAGTCCATTATAACCAATATGTACTGGTGCCCCCTAGCGGACTTGATTATAGGACCTACCAAATCCATTGCGATTCTCTCAAACGGGACCTCAATGATGGGTAGAGGGACCAGCGGGCAACGGAAATGTGGCATCGGGGCCGACCTCTGACACACAGGGCAGGAGGAACAATAATTTTCTATGTCCTTCATCACCCCAGGCCAATAGAATCTCTGTAATACCCTCTCTCGGGTTTTCTCTGTCCCCAGATGACCTCCAAGAATGTGCCCATGGGCCAACTCCAACACCAACTTCCTGTAAGGTTTGGGCACCACAAGCTGCTCAACGGTTTCTTCTGCCCTTTTTGCCACCCGATACAGTAGGTCCTTCTCTACGCTGAAGTATGGGTAAGTGCAGGTATTATCTGGGTTCACTAACTCGCCATCTATTTCCACTACGTTTTCCCGTGCCTTTATTAGGGCGGGGTCTTTTAACTGTTCTGTGGCAAAATTTTCCCTGTGAACCTCCAGATCAGAAAACTCCACAGACGGTAGGTTTTCGTCTGAGGAGGTGGGCTCCTCTCCAGTTTCTTGAGTCTCCCCTGCCAATACTGACAAGGGAAATTCTGGAGAGTCCTCACCACTCTCAGAGGAGTTCTGGCTATCATATTCCTGGTACATAGGGGCACCAGTGGGGGGCTCAGGATCATCCCACAGTTCCCAGAACTTCGGAAAATCCCTTCCCACAATGGCATCATGCGGTAATTGAGATACTAACCCCACTGGATGAGAGAGGGTACCTTTGGGGGTCTCGAAACACACTGTAGTCACTGGATACTCTCGGGTGTCCCCATGCACACAAATAACAGCTACCTTGCTATTCCCAGAGACCTCTGTTTTAACTAATTCAGCCTTTATCAGGGTCACAAGGCTACCTGAATCCAGTAATACCACAACATTTCTACCATTAATACACATTTTGCATAAATGTTTCTCAGTTCCCCGAATGGCAGTGCATGCGACTGTCGCACACAGCGACTGACGTCGGTCCGTCAGAAAGTCACATTGCATGGGTTCCTCCACAACCGGGCAATTTGCTGCAATATGTCCCGCTTGCCGGCAGCGGTAGCAAACAATCCATTTGGCTGCCTCTTGAGCCCCTGACTTCCCAGGCTGTTCTCGCCAAACTTTGGGTAGAGCTCCCACCCTCTCACTCTCTCCACCCTCACCCCTTGGAATCCTCTTATCCACCCCTGGGGATGATCTGGTCTTAGGGTGGAAAGTCCGAGAGTCTCTGGAAGAGGCCGTCAGGTTCTCTGTAGCCAAGTATTTCTCTACACGATCCACAAGACCACCGGCCGTCTCTGGGTCTCCATGGCTTACCCACTTTTGGATGGCAGTAGGAAGAGCTCTCAAAAACCGATCCATTACAACACGTTCCACAATCTCTGGTGCGGACAAAGTCTCTGGCTGTAGCCACTTCCTGCTCAGGTGAATGAGATCATACATTTGAGACCTGGGGGGTTTTCCAAGCTGGAAAGTCCAGTTATGCACACGCTGAGCCTGGACAGCCAGGGTGACACCCAGCCTTGCCAATATTTCAGCTTTTAGCATCACATAGTCTTTTGCTTGGTCAGGCTCTAGGTCATAGTAAGCCTTCTGCGATTCACCAGTTAACAGAGGAGCCACCAGTCCAGCCCACTGCTCCTCAGGCCACTTTTCTCTTTCAGCAGTCCTTTCAAATGTGGTCAAAAATACCTCTGGATCATCCTCTCCAGTCATTTTTGTCAATAAACGACTCACCCCAAAGGACGCGGTATTAGTGGGACGGCTTTCCTCACTGGTCTGCGGACGTTGCTGCATTACTGCTTCCATTTGTTGTAGTCTCTGCTCTTGCTTCTGTAACAGGTCTATGAAGCGGGCCTCAGATTGCTGCTGGGCTTGTTGCTGAGCTTCCAGACTCTGTTGGTGAGCTTGCTGCTGGGCTGCAAGGCTCCTTTGCAAACCTGCATTTGTCTGCTGTTGATTGGCATTTGCTAGAGCCAGCTGTTTCAGTATCTCCTCCATGCTGGCTTAAAAAAACTGCCCGCATTCTCCACCAACTGTGAGGGGGTTAACTCGGTAGCGGGTGTGTGTGACCCCCTGGTTGGGCTCCCCACACAAAAACAGGGCCAGCAGACGGAGGTTGTGGTTTTCAAAATCAAAAGGTGCGGTTTATTTCTCTATGTACAGTGACAAAAACACAGCAAAGCCAAAAAGAAACATAAACAAAATAAATCCTGGTCAGCTTGACCTCTGACTAAACATGCAGGTTTCCTAACTAACAACTGGGATCAGCCTGGTGCTGTCCTAGTCCCTAAGTCCCTGGTTTAGTCAATGTCCAAACAAATAGCCACACAGGCTTTTTTCTCACCGCACAGGGGTTCACTCTCCCTAGACAGTCCACACAGGTCTGGTTCCAGGCATGAGCAAACACCTAATGAATCTGGGAGTTTTTATAGAGGCCTTAAACGAACTGACAGGCTTCAGCTGGTCTCATCAACTCCCTGCCTGCACGACGCCCAGCCCTCTCCCTAGAGGTATGAGTCATCCATGAGCCCACTAGCCTCAGCTGGGCTTCATCAACTCCCTCCCTAGTTGTATAAGTCGGCATAAAGCCTGAATCTGGGAGAAATATATCTACCCCCCTGGATGCAACCAGGTGACTTTACCTTCCTGCTGTCACACAATCTACTCTCAAACCAAGGTTTTACTGTAATTAAACTGTACTATGGTCATTTAAATGGCTGGGTATGCTGGACATAATCCTCAGTATCTGTTCATATTCTGTATGTATGGACCCTGCACAGTGCCACTTCTCTTGTTCTGTATTCTGGGTGTAATTCTTAGTAACTTATTATTGCATGTGACTTCATACTGCATCACTGAATGATCCTGAGCAGGGCCGCCATCAGGGTTGTACCACGGTTCTCCTGTAGGGGGCCCGGAAGGCAGGCGGATCAGATGGTGGGGTGGGTAAGAGCAATTGAAGAACGATGTTCGGTGCTCCTCTCTGCAGCAACTTAAAGCCGATTTCTCCCCCTCCCCCTCCCCCTCTCCCTCTCGCTGGTTTCAGCTGCTGG
This sequence comes from Rana muscosa, assembly GCA_029206835.1. NCBI lineage: Eukaryota > Metazoa > Chordata > Amphibia > Anura > Ranidae > Rana > Rana muscosa. Next base: position 415,726,698 of record CM055127.1, on the reverse strand, counting down.
ATGGAGAGACACAGACAAGGCGGATCCAGGGGGGTGCTAATTCCCACCCAGATTTCAATTGTGCCCTCCCCTCCAGCCATCTCTTCGATGTGATGCCTGAGTGGCCGCTGATCTCCCCCCACCATCGCTCGCACTCAGAGCCAGGAAAGGGGAATGGCATCCTGGAGAAGTGAGAGGAGACGTGGCAGAGTGGAGAGATGGCATCACACTGCACACACACAGTTTGATTACCGCCCCCTATCTCCTCCAAGGGCTGCTCATCTCCCAGCAGCAGGAAATGTACATAAGGGGCGGTAATCAAACTGTATGTGTGTCCAGTCCAATGCCATCTAAAGCCTCATACATACGATCGGATTTCCGTTGGCCAAATCCGTGGATTTTTGTCCAAAAGGCGTTGGCCGTGAACTTGTTCTGCATACAGACGGCAGAACTGTTTCAGCCAATATTCACAAAACTACGTGGTTTTTCTGCTCTTTAGCGCCACCCTTTGGGCAACTTCTGCTAATGTTGTCTTATGGTTAGGATTGGTTAGGAGCATGAGTGTTTGTACTTTGGATTTTAGTCCGAAGGACTTGTGTAAACACGATCGGATAATCCAACGGAACACATTTGTTGTCGGACAATTTGAGAGCATGACCATCCAACATTTGTTGTCGGAAATTCCGACAACAATTGTCCGATGGAGCCTACACACGGTTGGATTATCCGACAAAACACGTACAATTGTTGTCGGAATATTCGATCGTGTGTACCGCCCTTAAGAGTAATCATCTCTCATGTGCTGGAGGAGTTCTGTAGTGACAGGAGAGGGGGAAGAGGGGAAGGTTACAGGGAAATTGTACACAATGAGGGGGGAATAATAGTTTGTGCTTTGGATGTGGAGGGGGGGGGGCAGCTATCTGTGCTGAGAAGTGTAATCAGGATTTCAGGGGGGTATTTGCTAGGAGGAGAGTTTGGGGGAATTTGAGCCAGGAGGAGAGATTGGGGGGAATGTTTGTGCTATGAGGGGGTGGGAATTTCTACCCCTGTGATCACTAATGGCAGCTCTGATCCTGAGTGTGAAAAGTGATCTCTCTTCCCTCAAACCAAAAAGGAGGAAAGAAAAGACTGACAGGTCATTACAGCACAAGCCCGGTCCAGCTCTCTATTGCCCCCCATCCCCCCCTCCCATACAGACATGGACGCGGCCTCGCTGGTATAATTACATGGACACAGGGGTGTACCTAGAACATTTGGCACCCGGGGAGGATCCTATATCTGGCACTGCCCCCCCCCCCCCCCCAGGCGGGCAGGCAGCACACAGAGCGTCGACTTCAAGTGACATCACGTGTAGCGCCTCCGCGCACTGTGGCCCAGAACTTACTGTGTGCTACTGCCAGTGGCATCACTAAGGTTGGTGTCACCTGGTGCAGTAAAACATGGTGTCACCCCCCCAAATATTTTTTTTCCTGTTTTATGAAAGTGCACCAAAGATGCAGCATGCAAGACTTTTGGTGCACTTTCATAAAATGCAGGAAAAAAAACATGCAACCCAATAGAAATCTATAGGACTGCAGCTATAACTGCGGGTAAAATGTAGGAAGAACCCCTTTACATTACACAGTCCCGCACCTCTGGACCCCTATACATTACACAGCCCCCGCACCTCTAGACCCTCTTTACATTACACAGCCCCCCCACACCTCTGGACCCCTTTACATTACACAGCCCCCCACACCTCTGGACCCCATTACATTACACAGCCCCTACCCCTTGCAGCTCTGCCTCTTCTTACACAGGAGAGCAGAGCAGGGGGCAGAATGGGAGAGAGACACAGCAGCGCTTAATAGACAGTGGGAGCTGCCGGAGTTAACCAGCAGGTGATTGGTTCTGCTAGGTGGTCCTAGCAACCAATCACAAGCTTGTTAATATGAAAAATTAACTCCGGCAGCTCCCGCTGTCTATTAAGCGCTGCTGTGTCTCTCTCCCGTTCTGTCTCCTGCTCCGCTCTCCTGTGTTAGTGAGCGGTGGAGGCAATTCAGCGGCCGGCCCTGGGTGTCACCCGGGTGCGGCCAAACACAAATCCTACCCCCTTCTAGTACAAATCAATCCACAATACTTCCCAACTGTCCCACTTTTTGTGGGACCTTCCTGAGATATGAACAAAATCCCACAAAGCCGGACTAAGGGCCAGTTCACACCGGCGCGCAGTGCGGGAAACCTGCGTTCCATGTGTGTTTCTCGCACTGCATTGAAAACACACTGCAGTTGTGATCTGCAGGGGTGTCAATGTTAACTTAATGACACCACAAATGCAGGTCCAAAATGTAATGCTGCATTGGATCGTATGGTACAGTAGAAGAATGCAATCCATTTCCTGTGCGTCTTATAACTCTTGGTGTGGTCCGGCACCATTTCAGCCCCATCAAATGAATGGGCTGACATTGTACTGCACCTGAAACACATGGGAATCGCACGCAGTGTGATCCTGTGCAATTCATTGTGTACACCGGCCCTGAGTCCTAGAGCTAGGGCTGCCACCTCATCCCTTCAAACCTGAACACATATGAATTACACAGGTTCTGAAACAAATTTAATGCAGATAAGGCACCAAGTGAGTTTAACCACTTAAACATTGTAAACCCTCGTGTTTTTTCATCTTAATGCATTCTATGCCCCTGTTATACTTAACTGAGCCCTGTGTTTCCCATGACGGGAATGAGCACACTAGGTCCGCCCGATGTCTTGTGTCCTGATTGGATAGATTGATAACAGTGCAGCCTTTGGCTCCCGCTGCTGTCAATCAAATCCAATGACGTGGGCGCCAGGGGGCGGGGCCAAGTCCTGCATTCTGTGTCAATAGATACAGAAGCAGGATATGGGAGTGCGCCGAAATGGGTGTCTACGAAGGAGAGCGCTTCTCCGATGGGGCACTTGAGAAGAGGAGGAGCCAGGAGCACCGCTGAGGGACCCCAGAAGAGGAGGATCAGGGCCACTCTGTGCAAAACCAACTGCACAGCAGAGGTAAGTATGACATGTTTTGTTTTTTTAAAACCTGAACCTTTACAACCCCTTTAAGGACCAGAAGGATTTGCCCCCTTAATGACCAGGCCATTTTTTGCGATACGGCACTGCGTCGCTTTGACTGACAATTGCGCTGTCGTGCGACATTGTACCAAAACAAAATTGACGTCTTTTTTCCCCACAAATAGAGATTTCTTTTGGTGGCATTTGATCACCGCTGTGGTTTTTATTTTTTGCGCTATAAACAAAAAAAGGGAGACAATTTAAAAAAAAAAAAATTATATATTTTTTTACTTATTGCTATAATAAATATCTATATATTTTTTTAAAACTAATTTCTTCATCAGTTTAGGCCAATATATATTCTTCTACATATTTTTGGTAAAAAAAATAATAATAGGACTTTATGGTATTTTTATTATGAATTTTTTTTTTTACTGGTAATGGCGGTGATCTGCGATGTTTAGCAAGGCTGCGACATTGCGGCGGACAGATCGGACACTTTTTGGGACCAGCGACATTTATACAGCGATCAGAGATAAAAATAGCCACTGATTACTATATAAATGCCACTGGGACGACCAGGGGGTTAAATGTGTTCCCTCAGTGTGTGTTCTAACTGTGGGGGGAGGGGACTGACTGGAGGAGGAGACAAAGTGCTGTTCCTAATCTTTAGAAGCAACAGATCTGTCTCTCCTCCCCTGACAGAACGGAGCTGTGTCTGTTTACATTGATAGATCTCCGTTCTGTCTCTGTCAGGAGCAGGTGGCCGACAGGCATCGTACCCCCTAGAGCTCTTAAAGCGTCCGACTTACCATGACGGCGATTCGCCCAGGGGAGCCAACCTACCAACGTATAAGTTATATGACGGCTGGTCCGTAAGTGGTTAACCACTTCAATATCAGGCACTTACACTCCCTTCCTGCCCAAGCCACTTTTCAGCTTTCAGCGCTGTTGCTGTTTAAATGACAATTGTGCGGTCATGCTACACTGTACCCAAACAGAATTTTTATCATTTTGTTCCCACAAATAGCGCTTTCTTTTGGTGGTATTTGATCACCTCTGTGGTTTTTATTTTTTGCTAAACAAATAAAAAAAATTGTAAATAAGTACGTTTTCTCCTTCACTGATGGGCACTGATAAGGCGGCACCAATGAGGTGGCACTGATAGGCGGCACTGATGGGCACTGGTAGGTGGCACTGATGGTCACTGATAGGCACTCATGGGTGGCACTGATATGCGACACTGATGGGCACTGAAAGGCTGCACTCATGGGTACTTATGGGTGGCACTGATAGGCGGCACTGCTGGGCACTGATACATGTCACCGATATGGGGCACGGATACATGGCACTGATAGGCATCCCTGGTGGCACTAGCAGGCATTGTGGATAGGCACAGATTGGCAGCTGCCTGGGCACTGATTGACATATTCCTGGTGGTCTAGGATGGGTGGCCATCCCTGGTGGTCCTGGCGGCATCCTGGTGGGCCTGGGTGGGCATCCGAGGGGGGGCTGCGCTGATTAACAATCATCACAGACCCCCCTGTCAGGAGAGCAGCCGATCGGCTCTCCTCTACTTGCGCCTGTCAAACCGATCAGCGGCTCTTCCTGTTTATATCGTGATCAGCCGTGATTGGACACGGCTGATTTTGTGGTAAAGAGCCTCCGTCGGAGGCTCTTTAACGAGATCTGTGTAGCGGTGTGTCAGACTGACACACCGCACCAACAATCCCTGGGATGCGTGCCCACATGGGCGCGCCGCGGCTGTTATCTTGATGGACGTCATATGACGCCCAGTCATGATAACTGAACTATTGCCCGGCCGTCATTCTGCTATAGGCCAGGTGGGAAGTGGTTAATGACCACCTTAATCAGCCGCAGAACCTGTGTAATTCATATGTTTTCAGGTTTAAAGGGATGAGGTGGCAACTCTACCTGGAGCCAGTGCAGGAAAAGGTTCTACTAAGTTGCCTGGCAGGGGGGGACATTAGTGTGATCACCTGGGGCAATTGGCCTGCTTGTCTAGTGGGGTCCCGGATGCCATGATTGTCCCATGTGTAGCAGCCAGCATCTCTCTGAATCGGGGGTGGGGGTGGGGAGAGGGTACTGCATGTGCTGGGGAGGGAGGGCAGATTTATTATCCAACATCAGATCCTAAACGCCCCCTACATGCAGGACCCTCCCCCCAAATCACGTATTCATTTATGTCCTCTATAGTGTGTGATGATCACAGACATCAGAGGACCGACACATGTACAGCGGCACCTCTCCTCATTCTCTCTGTGTACACAGAAAACGTCACACCGCCTGCCCCCCTCTATTGGTAGCCACGACATGGAAAGATGACACTTACTATCTCCAATAGATTTACGATGAGCGAGCTGTCTGTGTAGTCTCCAATGATTCCACTATAGGGCACTGTCCTGTTCTGTCACAAGAGCTGAACGAAGACACTCCCTCCTCCTGGCAGCCGACACTCAAAATGGCGCCAGCACAGCGTTCGGGCGCTTGGTATGACTCAATGACTCATCCGTCAGCCCCCTCCGCCAATCAGAGGAAGCGCGAGTCCACCGCCAACCAGAGGTAGCGTGAGTCAACCGCCGAGCGGGGCCCACGCTGGCTGTGAGGCCGCTCATCCCCAATGTACAGTCACTAACACAGCGGCAGGATTAGGCTTTCTCCTCCCTCCAGCCTGCAGGTGGCAATAGAGAGTGCCGCTGTGCAGTGAGGGCTGACTGGTATGAATTTCACCTTTTGTCTGTACACAAATATAACAAGAGCTAGAACAATAGTGCTCACTGTTGCCAGTGTAACAGTAATAGCAGCCTGTTCGTATGGTGCCTTCACCATAACTTTATTTTATACATCTACTGATCAGTAAATTCATGAGGGATGAACACTCTGCACAGCTCGACCTATGCTAGGACAGAGCCGACCGGTAGGTGGCGCTGTGCGGAAATCTCCCCGAACTGCCTGGCAATCCCAGTCAAGACCATTAGGATATCCCTCTTAGACCCCTCCACTCCTCTGTGTGTCATTATTATTATCCACCATTCATATCACTCCAGCAGTGTGTGTGTCTTCACACTGTAATTGGAGAGCTAAGAGGGCCCTGATCATAAGAGCTTACACTCTAATAAGATCTCATCTCTGTCCTACCATCCTGTGTGTCTCATCTCTGTCCCCCCTCCTCCTGTGTGTGTCTCATCTTTGTCCCCCCCATCCTGTGTGTCTCATCTCTGTCCCCCCTCCATCTGTGTGTGTCTCCTCTCTGCCCCCCCTCCTTGTGTGTGTGTGTCTCCTCTCTGCCCCCCCTCGTGTGTGTGTCTCATCTCTGTCCCCCCTCCTCCTCTGTGTGTGTGTGTCTCTTCTCTGTCCCCCCCCTGTGTGTGTCTCTTCTCTGTCCCCCCTCCTCCTGTGTGTGTGTGTGTCTCATTTCTGTCACCCCCTCCTGTGTGTGTGTCTCATCTCTGTCCCCTCCCCCTTTGTGTGTCTCATCTGTCATCCACCTCCTGTGTGTGTTTCTCATCTCTGTCCCCCCCTCCTGTGTATGTGTGTTCCATCTGTCATCCCCCTCCTGTGTGTGTGTCTCATCTGTGCCCCCCCTCCTGTGTGTGTCTCATCTCTGTCCCCCCCCCTTTCCTGTGTGTGTCCTCTCTGTCCCCCCCCCCCCCGTGTGTGTGTCTCCTCTCTGTTACCCCCCCCCCCTTTGTGTGTCTCATCTGTCATCTCCCTCCTGTGTGTGTGTGTGTCTCATCTCTGTCCCCCCCTACTGTGTGTGTGTGTCTCATCTGTGCCCCCCTCCTGTGTGTGTCTCCTCACTGTCCACCCCCTGTGTGTGTGTGTCTCATCTCTGTCCCCCCCTCCTGTGTGTGTCTCCTCACTGTCCACCCCCCTGTGTGTGTCTCCTCTCTGTTACCCCCCCCCCCCTTTGTGTGTCTCATCTGTCATTCCCTTCCTGTGTGTGTGTCTCATCTCTGTTCCCCCCTTCCTGTGTGTGTACATCCAATGCTTTACCCCACCCCCCCCCCCATCCTGTGTTTGGTCTCCCGGTACTGTGGGGTTTCTGGTTGGCTGACATTGCCCCGTGTTCAGGCTTTGGATTGGTCGTGAAGTGGACTCCCCATCACTGACATCAGTAGCGGCTCCCTCATTCTCACTCTTATCTGCATTCTGAGATGTTTATAATGCCGCTTTCATCAGAGGCTTCACACACGTGTTCAGTGACAGCACAGACTCCTATGGCTCCTCCATTCATCCCCTGTCCCCTTGTTGCTGTCGTTAAAGGGGAAAAAAAATGTCCACCAAATATTATTCTGTCCATTCTTTGGGGGTGGGGTCCCTTTAAGGCCCCATGCACACGAGACGCTGTTATTTGCTGTTAAACGCGTGTTCAGAGGCAGTTGGACACTTTTTTCAACTGCTCCTGAACCCATTCAATGTTATCCTATGTGTCCATGCACACAGTCTCGTTTATTGCCGTTTTTAGGCAGTTGCGTTTAACCTCGTTTTTCCAGAAGCAAAAAAATGGGTTCAGACGCAAAAGTTTTCCACGTTTCAGACGCAAAACGCGGCTAAACGCCGCAAAACGCGGCAAAACGCGGTACCGGCGTTTTGCCACGATTTCGTTTATTAGCGTTTTTAAAGGTGACCTATTTTTTTACATTAGAAATCTCAAAAATGATGGCAAATGATGAAAAACCATCAAAAAAATATGAAAAAAAACTGTAATTGCTTGCATTGCACTGTAGACAATCCACAACTTGTGGCAGGTGACGTGGCAAGTGGACAATCCACAACTTGTGGCAGGTGATGTTGCCAGGTGACGTGGCAGGTGGAAATCCACAAATTGTGGCAGGTGACGTGGCCAGGTGACGTGGCAAGTGGACAATCCACAACTTGTGGCAGGTAACGTGGCCAGGTGACGTGGCCAGGTGACATGGCAGGTGACGTGGCAGGTGGACAATCCACAAATTGTGGCAGGTGACGTGGCAAGTGGACAATCCAAAACTTGTGGCAGGTGACGTGGCCAGGTGACGTGGCAGATGGACAATCCACAAATTGTGGCAGGTGACGTGGTAGGTGACGTGGCAAGTGGACAATCCAAAACTTGTGGCAGGTGACGTGGCCAGGTGACGTGGCAGGTGGACAATCCACAAATTGTGGCAGGTGACGTGGCCAGGTGATGTGGCAAGTGGACAATCCACAACTTGTGGCAGGTGATGTGGCCAGGTGATGTGGCAGGTGACGTGGCCAGGTGATGTGGCAGGTGATGTGGCCAGGTGACGTGGCAGGTGGACAATCCACAACTTGTGGCAGGTGACGTGGCAGGTGACATGGCCAGGTGACGTGGCCAGGTAATGTGGCAAGTGAACATTCCATAACTTGTGGCAGGTGACGTGGCAGGTGACATGGCCAGGTGACGTGGCCAGGTGACGTGGCCAGGTGATGTGGTAAGTGGACAATCCACAACTTGTGGCCAGGTGACGTGGCAGGTGACGTGGCAAGTGGACAATTCACAACTTGTGGCAGGTGACGTGGCCAGGTGACATGGCCAGGTGATGTGGCAAGTGGACAATCCACAACTTGTGGCCAGGTGACGTGGCAGGTGACGTGGCAAGTGGACAATTCACAACTTGTGGCAGGTGACGTGGCAGGTGACGTGGCCAGGTGACGTGGCAAGTGGACAATGCACAACTTGTGGCAGGTGACGTGGCCAGGTGACGTGGCCAGGTGACATGGCAGGTGACGTGGCAAGTGAACATTCCACAACTTGTGGCAGGTGACGTGGCAGGTGACATGGCCAGGTGACGTGGCCAGGTGATGTGGCAAGTGGACAATCCACAACTTGTGGCCAGGTGACGTGGCAGGTGACGTGGCAAGTGACGTGGCAAGTGGACAATTCACAACTTGTGGCAGGTGACGTGGCCAGGTGACGTATCAGGTGACGTGGCAAGTGGACAATCCACAGCTTGTGGCAGATGATGTGGCAAGTGATACGCTAAATACAAGTACACTGCTGCTCTCTCAGCTGCTGGTCTCCCAAAATGGCTGAAATGGTTAAATAATAATGTTTTTTGAGCTTAGGGAGGGTCTTATGATGTTTCTTAACTAAACGCCTATAGACGCAAACGCGGTAAAACGCGGTAAAACGCCGCTAAAATCGCGGCAAAACGGGCGTTTTTAAACGCCGGTTTTAGCCTTTAAAAACGTGTGTTCAGCAGAGTTTGCACCGGCGTCTCGTGTGCATGGGGCCTAAAGTGAATTAACCTTTGTTTTTTTTGTTTGTTTGTTTACGAATAAAAATAACAAACATATTATACTTACCTTGTTCTGTGCAATGGTTTTGCACAGAGCAGCCCCAATCCTCTTTTTCTGGGTCCCCCAGCAGTGCTCCAGGCTGCTCCTCTTCATCGGGTGACCCCACGGAAAGCCGCTTTCCATGGGGGCACCTGTGCGGGCTCGCTCCTGAGTCCCACTGCTGCCTCCATTGAACAGACAGTGGGACATAGCCCCCTTCACCCTATACCCCAGTGTCACTGGATTTGATTGAAAGCTATCAATCTGTCCAATGAGGAGCCGCTGCGCACGTGCACATCGCCGGATCGGGCTCAAGTAGAAAAAGGGGGGAGCTGCAGCACAGGTTTTTCACCTTAGTGCATAAAATGCATTAAGGTGAAAAAACTTGAGGTTATATAAACACTTTAAGGTGGACATAAACTATACAATCTCTTTTTAGATGTACGAAAGCTAGGAGCATTATCTGAATGGTGCCCATGCTGAGCGGCCGACCTCCTGTGTTCAGAATACAGCAGGAAGCCAGTGGATATCACTGGAGTTGAGGTGTTTACTGTGATTTGCAGATTCCAGGGGCATCAGCCAGGTGTGGTGTGTGTGTGTGTATATATATATATATATATATATATATATATATATATATATATATATATATATATACATACATAGTTATATCGCTCCAAGCTGGACCAATGTAACGGCATAAAATATCCTTACCTGGAATTTTTCAATAAAAGGAATATGCTTTGTTTTTTATACACAAAGTTGTACTGTCAGCCCATTCATAATGGTAGGCTGCACTAACACACTCCATAACGCAACACATAGCGGCTCATTTAAAGTGGAGCTCCGCCGGAAAAAAAAATATTAAAAGCCAGCAGCTACAGCTACAGCAGCTGCTGGCTTTTAATATTTGGACACTTACCTGTCCTGGAGTCCAGCGACGTCCGCAGCAGAGGACGAGCGACCGCTCGTCGCTCTGCTGCTCCCTCCGCCATCCTCGCTGAGGGAACCAGGAAGTGAAGCCCTGCGGCTTCATGCCCGGTTCCCTACGGCGCATGCGCGAGTCGCGAGTCGCGCTGCGCCGTTCTGATTGGTGCTCCTGTGTTCTGGGAGCCGAGTGTCTCCCAGAACACCAAGGGAAGTCTGCGGGAAGTGACGTAACTCCCGCAGATTCCCGGAGACAGGACTCCCGGATGTGGGTGAAAATACCTGTCTAAGACAGGTATCTTCACCCCCCTCCCCCCTGAAAGGTGTCAATTGTGACACCGGAGGGGGGGAGGGTTCCAAATAGCAAAAGTTGCTATTTAGGGTGGAGCTCGATAAGTTCACCTTTTCTAAAATAAATGCACATCTTTTTGCTGGTAAAAAATTGTGCATTTATTTTTACACTGGAGCCCGTAAAGCATTCATCAATCAGGAGATGGTGGGTGCAATGCCAGGATCCTGCAGACTCCCAGTACACTGTCTGCTCATATCTCCCGTATGTGCAAGACAAATCCATGAAACTACAAGAGTGCTCACTAGCGACCTTACAGTTCATTGAGAGCTACAAGCCATCTGCCGCGGTGGATGATGGGACTTGTAGTTCATTCACAGAAATCTGCAACCGTGTGGGCGGAGCCCCGCACACCTGCAATGTTTTTAATCACTTCAGCCCTGGAAGGTTTTACCACCTTCCTGACCAGACCATTTCTGCGATACGGCACTGCGTTACTTTAGCTGACAATTGTGTGGTCTTGCAACACTGTACCCAAATAAAATTCTATGTCCCTTTTTTTTTTTCCCCACAAAGGTTTCTTTTGGTGGTATTTGATCACCTCTGCGGTTTTTATTTTTTGCGCTATAGATAATAAAAGACTGACAATTTTGAGAAAAAAAGCTTTATTTTTTACTTTCTGCTATAAAACATACCTAATAAAAAAATGTAAAAAAAAAAAATCGAATTTCTTCATCAATTTAGGTCAATATGTATCCTGCTACATTTTTGGTTAAAAAAAAAAAACAATAAGCGTATATTGATTGGTTTGCGCAAAAGTTATCGCGTCTACAAACTATGGGATATTTTTCTGATTTCTTTTTTTTTTTTTAATAGTAATGGGGGAGGTCAGCGATTTTATTTTTGCGGGACTGCAATATTGCGGCGGACAAATCGTACACCTTACTGACACTTTTTGGGGATCAGTGCTAAAAAAAAAAAAAGCAATTTTACTGTACTAATGACATGGAAGGGGTTAACATCAAATGGCCAAGTGTGTCTCTAGGGGTTCTTTCTATCTGTGGGGGATGTGCTTTGACTAAAAGAAAACAGAGATCCGTGAAACACAAGATCTCCATTTTCCCCTATGGCAGAACGGTGATCTGCCTTGTTTACATAGGCAGACCGCTGTTCTGCCTCTCCCCAGAATGATTTACGGGTCCTGGCGGACATCGCCTTCGAAGAACCCGCTGATTGGCTCCCGCTGTGTCCGGGGCTCCAGTGGTGCGCACCCCGGAGCCAAAGAAAAAACTCACGTACAGGTATGTGATTTTGCAGTTAAGGGCTGCCCTATCGCAGTATATATACATGGGGCCGTTTTTAAGCGGTTAAATTGGGGCAGTGGGTGTGGGGAATACCCCCCTCCCCCCCCACTGTCTCAGGGAGGGGGGAGAGGAGGCAGGAGTGGGAACATGTTACATGGATTATCCTAAATACAGGAGGAACATTTAATATCTTCCAAAGGTGAACTTATTCTTTAAAGCGGAGGTCCGCCGATTTGTTTATTTTTTTAAAGTCAGCAGCTACAAATACTGCAGCTGCTGACTTTTAAAATAAGGACACTTACCTGTCCAGTGTACCCGCGATGTCGGCACCCGAAGCCGATCTCTGCCTTGGCTCTCGGTTTGCTGCTGCCGCCATCTTCGGTAAGGGAATCCGGAAGAGAAGCCTTGCGGCTTCACTTCCTGGTTCCCTACTGCGCATGCGCGACTCGCACTGCGCAATGCCACTGGTCCCTGCTGACTTCTGGGACCCGTGTGTCTCTCAGAAGACAGCGGGGGGCGCCGGACATGGTGTAGATTCCCGCAGATAATGCAGGGATCTATGCCCGGAAGTGGGTGCAAATACCTGTCTTAAGCCCCGTACACACGGTCGGACTTTTGCCCAACAAAATTCGTTTTAAGCAAGTTGGACCAACAATCCGACCGTGTGTACGCTCCATCGGACAAACTTTTTTCGTTTGGTTTTGGATTTCATCGGACAAAAGTTGGGTCTGCAAACGGACAAACTTTTGCCCAACAAAAGTCAGATGGAGCAAAGTCCGACCGTGTGTACAGAAAACCATCGGACTTTAGTCCGATTGACAAAACAACTAATGTTAAAATCAACCAACAATAGCAGAAGTTGACCAAAGGGTGGCAGTAAAGATCAGAAAAAACACGTGATGTTGTAAGAAGTTTTAAGAAAGTTTGCAGAAAAGTCAGAGCATGTGTATGCTATGGGTGTTCCCAACCAACTCCGTTCGGACAAAAAAACACGGAAAAGTCCGATGGAAGTCCGACCGTGTATACGAGGCTTTAGACAGGTATCTGCACCCCCCTCCCCCCTGAAAGGTGCCAAATGGGACACCGGAGGGGGGGAGGATTCCGGACAGCGGAGGTTCCATTTTTGTGTGGACCTCCGCTTTAAGAAGCAGTGGTGTGTCTGCATCAGGAAATGTGCAGAATTCACTTATTCTATATGAAAACAAAATGGATTAGAATGCCCAGACAGAGTGCCTATGTACACGGGTACAAAATATTCTGCACTCAGCTCTGTAATGTGTACATTTTATATGGATCTGAATGCAGCTGTGTGTTATTCTATGGTGCACAACTGAGCATGACTCTCTCATCTGCGTTTACATTTTTTTACTAAAAATCAGCACCCTCTGCCCTCCATATGATCCATATTTTTAAGTGGTTATAAACACTTACAGACCACCTATACCTACAGGTAATCCTAGATTAAGGCTTACCTGTAGGTGCAACAAATATCTCCTAAACCTACACGGTTTAGGAGATATTTTCAAAAAAGAATGCACCGATGTCTACGGCGCAGGCGCACTGAGCATGCCGTCAGTCAATGGGGTCATGCCGTTAGTGGCGGCTACCGCACGCATGCGCGGCAGTGACATCATCGCGGCTCTGGCCAGTCACAGCGCTGGAGCCGCGATACCCGGAATTCACTCCGGGAGACATATCGGCGACGGAGGAGGCGAACGAGGGCTTCGATCTCAGGTAAGTGCTTCATAATGAGCTAGTATGCTATGCATACTAGCTCATTATGCCTTTGTCTTGCAGGGTGTATTTTATTTTTTTAAAGCAGAGGTTCCGCGAAAATTTTTTTATTAAAAGCCAGCAGCTACAAATACTGCAGCTGCTGACTTTTAATAAATAGACACTTACCTGTCCAGCGCGCCGCGATGTCGGCAGCAGAAGACGAGCAATTGCTCGTCTCTCTGCTGTCCCCGCCGCCATCCTCGGTGAGGGAATCAGGAAGTGAAGCCTTGCTTGCGGCTTCACTACCCGGTTCCCTACTGCGCATGCGCGAATAGTGCGGCGCTTTCCCAGTGGTCCCCGCTGTCTCCTGGGACCAGTGTGTTTCCCAGAAGGCAGCGGGGGGGGGGGGGGCAAGAAGTGGAGGGACTGGGGTGGAACTCCGCTTTAAGGAGGCTTTACTTCCTCTTTAATGATGTACACTTGTAAACATTTGTACTTCCATTTCCATGCATACAGTACTGAGTGTAAATATACGCTCTCAGCCCTGAATGGCCGCCTAGCATTTTCACTGGCAAGTGTCCTGAATGGAAGTTAGGATCCTAGCTTGTATAAATGATGTGCGGCGGGGGCTACCTGTTTCCTAGCAGTCAAGGAGGCGGGGCTTCCTAGAAAATGGGGTACATTTGCCCTTCATGCATGTAACATTATTACAGATGTTGCATGCATACAGATGTTACATAGGATATTACTGCCAGCAAGATCATATATATGTGTATCATATACATACAGCCTATGTGCATGAGCCCAGAGCTAGACTTACTAAGCATTTCCGTGTTCCCATAATGCTTGTGTAGCGGGGTCTCTAAAATTAGGTAGGACACTCAGGTGTGTAAGTATGGGAATAATGGACCATTTGTGTTCGTGGAGGATTGGACGGTGTAATAATCTCCTTGGCCTCCGGGAGGCGGGGTACCCGTAGGCTCAACGTAGATTGGCCGTCACAGTGCTAGCCTTTTTGTCCCTTTCCGGAGATGGCACGGCGAGGGCGGGGAACCTGCCGTGGTGTCGATGGGAGCAGATAAAAGGGGGAGACGCCCTAACCACGAGGTCTTTTGGAGGATCTTCTTCACGCACCCAGGCACCTTAGGCCTGGGTGCGGGCGGTTCCGGTTTCCAGTCCAGGCGCCCTAGGCCTGACCGGAATGGAGTTGGAGTCCATCCCAGGCACCTTCAGCCTGGGGTGAGGTACTAAACCAGGAGGCCTGGGGCCCAGTGACTTCGACTGGGTCCCGCGAGGGTGTAGAAGTCCGAGGGTCCCTGAAGTGGATGGGGTCCATGTCTGAGGTGAGGAGGCCGGGGAGGTCACCCATTCGGAGAGTCTGGAGCAGCATCAACCCAGTGACGGATGGGCCTCTGGTAACTCCCTTGGAGGGACATCTTCCCGTGACAGGGGCCGCAGCGCAGCGAAGGTACTCCTATCTACGTTCTCTTGAGTCGCTGGTAGAGACTCTCAAGTTCTAAGTCCTTTCTAGCTAAGGCTATAGTAACCGCTGGCGAGATCGCAGTGGTTTAGCTGATAACCAGGATAGTGCCTCGACCTGCTCATCCCCCGTATCAAAATGTTATCAAGTCGCAACCAGTTGGCTACTGAAGCACTGTTTATTGTGAGATATGCAATAAAACAAGAGTTGGACTGTGATCGGTGTGTGGAACTCTGGTTAATGGGAGCAGAGGGAAGTGTTGGCACAGCAGGACTTGATTCTAGACAGAAGCACACAGGCCCGAGAAAATATCTGGTACTGGCTTTCACCTCACCCACAGTTATGGGGAGGACATGAGCCGTAGCGCATCTCACCCTGTCATGTGACATACCCCTAGACAAAAGAGATGGGGTGAGGCCGCTACACGTGGGGGTTCGTGAGTCCGGGATGATGTGTGTTTTGACTTTGGAAATAAGAATGGCTGTGTCTGGACTTTGCTGCCCGGAGGAGTTCCGAGCAGGTCGGCCATGTGATTGGCCAAAGTGCATCCCTGCTCAAAGTCGTGGAAATGACCCTAGGACGGAAAAGGCCCATGCAGAGGAGCGAGAAGAGGGAGGAGTCCAGCCGTGTGAAGTACTACATGTGGGGGCTTTTACTGCACTGCGCCACGAGGCACCCCGTGACTGCGCAGTTCGTGGGCGGAGCCTGATGGAAGCCCGCGAAAACGTGCAAGTCGTGGGAGGAGTCTGGCCATGTGGAGGAACTCACGTGGAGACTTCGGGGCGTGGTCAGTGCGTGATGGAGCAGCAGACAGTCGGGATGGCCTCAAGCTCCCCGTGGATTCCGGTTCCCTACCCCACGAAGATGACTACGTTCACTGCTCCCCTTACAGACACGGGGATAAGACTCAGGCCCCGAGGACAGTTGGCTTTGTACTCATGCAGAGACACGGGGGCCCTCGGCGTGATCTGTCCCGGATGCTCGGGACTGGTGGTCCACCTGAAGCCATTCGGGCGTTGCGAGGCATGCAAAGAGTTCTTGTTCGAGGTGGAGCTATCCACAGTAAGGCCCCGGGCCCTTCGCCTCAACAGCCTCACAGGTACCGCTACTCCGGAAGGGGAGATCCAGGCCTTTGCGGAGGTTCCCGTACGCACTGACCAGGGCGATGTGACTGCCCAATCAGAGACTGAGAGAGAAAAATCTGAGGATGCTGCTTCGGTCACCACAGATTCTCTGCTCCCACCTCCGAAGAGGAAAGTCGGCTTGGTGCAGGCCGCCTGTGGTCGTGGAAGAGCTTCACCCCGTCGCTTGCCTGGCCTGGATGGATCCGGTTGGAAGAGTCCTGGACATCCCAGTTCTACAAGAGGTCAAGGTGAGCCAGGGGCTGGGACTGTGGTGGTGGTTGGAGGTGTCGGGGGTCCACAGTCGGTGGAGCCTGCAAGGGAGGGTAGTACCACGTCTACCAGAGACTACCTTCCCGCCGAGATGTATGACACTTCCGACCTAGAATCACTGTCGGATTGTGGAGATGACGGTGAGATCGATGAACTGTTTCGCCAGAAGGGCTGGGACAAACGCCCGTTACCTATGTTACGTGCACCGCAGGATTCCCCTATGTCAATAGGAGACAGCACGCCCCGGGTACAGGCCCCAGAGTCTACGAGGAAGCCTAGTCCTCAAATTACCTTCCCACAATCCACAACATTGCCCGTCTTGGTGGCGGGGATGCAACGCGCATTGCTACGAGCACCGAGAGAAAAGCCATCAGAGGTAGTGAAAGTACCTCGGCACCCAGAGGCCATCATTCAACCCGTAGAAAGTGAGCGGGATGCCATGCCTCCTTTGGCCAGATTGCAACGACTTTTCTCACAGAGAGTCGCCCGTGAGTATGGGTGGGAATATCCCTACTTGCCCCGGGACTTACTTTTTGAAGTTGAGGTCATACGCCAGAGATGGTATGACGAATTTGTTTGGGAAAAACTCAAAGTACCCCATGCACGAAGATACTTGTCCTGTTCGCCACCCGTGTCGAAAAAGTTCAGAGACTGCAGAACAGACTGGATGTGGGGCCGCCATATCCACGCAGACAAGGTGCGCATCTGCAGGAAAGATGGAGAGGACGCTGACTATTCGATTGAGGTTTTCGATAAGCATCTGAAGCCTTTGTTCTTGCCTGACCCGAGGTTTTATTTGTGAGAAGAGACTCATTTGGTTTTTTTTGTGACAACCTTCCAGAAGTGTTCTTGCCGGAGCATCCGAACTGTACCCTAGTTTTTTATTTGGGTTTTGTTTTCCACTCTTTGGAGGAATGAGAGCAGTTTTTTTGTTTGTTCTCTCTTCCTCGCAGTTCAAAGACAGACTTTGGGGGTAGAGTCAGTGTAGGGACGCAGGAAGAATGAAGATTGCACCAAGTGTCATTACCGCGGCACTGTCACCAGGTGGCAGTGTTGTGCAACGGCTGTTTGTTTTTTTTTACACGCGCATCACTTTACTCACTGGAGCGAATGGGTCTATTGGTTGATAGACCCATTCATTCCAAATTAACACAAAATGTTAGGATGTTGTGTTTTCTTTTTGTTTCCCTTCTGCAGGAGATTCGTCTGTCAAGACTACTGAGTATGGGGTGGTTCTTAGACAAGTGAAGGGAGGGATTGTATATGTGTACATGTTAGATGGTTTTAGGGAAAAGTTTTACTGTTTTATGTTCCCTTCCCCTTTGAGCAGGTCTTGGTATGGTTAAGGTTCAAAATTTTAGGGATAGCCTCTGGGGCCAGGCTTATGTCATCACTCCATGGGAGACATGGGTTTGCACCAGACGCTGGGGACCAGCGTCAAATCACAGGGGGGAGTATGTAGCGGGGTCTCTAAAATTAGGTAGGACACTCAGGTGTGTAAGTATGGGAA
The DNA here is from genome assembly GCA_029206835.1 of Rana muscosa. Taxonomy (NCBI): domain Eukaryota; kingdom Metazoa; phylum Chordata; class Amphibia; order Anura; family Ranidae; genus Rana; species Rana muscosa. The sequence continues at coordinate 415,708,772 of CM055127.1, read as the reverse complement.
TAATGGACCATTTGTGTTCGTGGAGGATTGGACGGTGTAATAATCTCCTTGGCCTCCGGGTGGCGGGGTACCCGTAGGCTCAAGGTAGATTGGCAGTCACAGTGCTAGCCTTTTTGTCCCTTTCCGGAGATGGTACGGCGAGGGCGGAGAACCTGCCGTGGTGTCGATGGGAGGAGATAAAAGGGGGAGACGCCCTAACCACAAGGTCTTTTGGAGGATCTTCTTCACGCGCCCAGGCACCTTAGGCCTGGGTGCGGGTGGTTCTGGGTTCCGGTCCAGGCGCCCTAGGCCTGACCGGAATGGAGTTGGAGTCCATCCCAGGCACCTTCAGCCTGGGGTGGGGTACTAAACCAGGAGGCCTGGGGCCCAGTGACTTCGACTGGGTCCCGCAAGGGTGTAGAAGTCCGAGGGTCCCTGAAGTGGATGGGGCCCATGTCTGATGTGAGGAGGCCGGGGAGGTCACCCATTCGGAGAGTCTGGAGCAGCATCAACCCAGTGACGGATGGGCCTCTGGTAACTCCCTTGGAGGGACATCTTCCCCTGAAGCGCAGCGAAGGTACTCCTATCTACGTTCTCTTGAGTCGCTGGTAGAGACTCTCAAGTTCTAAGTCCTTTCTAGCTAAGGCTATAGTAACCGCTGGCGAGATCGCAGTGGTTTAGCTGATAACCAGGATAGTGCCTCGACCTGCTCATTCCCCGTATCAAAATGTTATCAAGTCGCAACCAGTTGGCTACTGAAGCACTGTTTTTTGTGAGATATGCAATAAAACAAGAGTTGGACTGTGATTGGTGTGTGGAACTCTGGTTAATGGGAGCAGAGGGAAGTGTTGGCACAGCAGGACTTGATTCTAGACAGAAGCGCACAGGCCCGAGGAAATATCTGGTACTGGCCTTCACCTCACCCACAGTTATGGGGAGGACATGGGCCATAGCGCATCTCACCCTGTCGTGTGACATACCCCTAGACAAAAGAGATGGGGTGAGGCCGCTACACTTGTTATGCCATTCTGGTCTGTGAGGTGTAATGAGGTGTCCTAGCAGTGCGGAGAGCCTACACCCGGGGGAATGTATTCCTTGCCTCTTGCTGCTCATCTTATACACAAGGTTTAGTACTCGTGGTGTGGAAGAGGAAGGGGCACCCATGAGGTATCTGGGACACGCTCTCCCAAAGGAAACCGTGAATCTGAATCTGCCTGCAGCACCACCTTCCAAAACTTCCCAGAGAATGGGGTGAAGTCTATTCTTGTGCTGTGTACTTGTGTGTGGAACTGGTTGGCTCTATACACCGTTTCACCCCTAGTATTTGTTGGGTGACCCCCTTACCTCCTGTGTGTGTGTCTCATCTCTGTCTCTCCTTCCCCCTCCTCTCCTGTGTGTGTCTCATCTCTGTCTCTCCTCCCCCCTCCCCTCCTGTGTGTGTCTCATCTCTGTCTCTCCTCCCCCCTCCCCTCCTGTGTGTGTCTCATCTCTGTCTCCCCTCCCTCCTGTGTGTGTGTCTCATATCTGTGTCCCGCCCCCCTCCCTCCTGTGTGCAGACATCCCAACCTGCAAAAACTCATTTCATGGAGGTGGGCGTTGGCTTAAACCGTGCTACATATTGCGCGTGGCTTAAATGGGGTGTGGTTTTATAGAGTCTGAAATTACTTGCATCAGTGCAGAATGTAGTAATGTTAAATAGGGAATGTACAGTGTGGAGTGGATGGCGGTGGGTAGTTTGTGCAGGATGGTGTCAGTAGGGCAGTGGATGGTGTCAGTAGTTCTTTATTCTTAAATTATTTTTTACAATTCAATTTTTTTAATATTTTTTTACAATGATTGGGGGTGGAGGTAGTGGACAGTGTCAGTAGAGCAGTAGTTTTTCTGTACTAACATCACATAGTTAGTACAGCGAGCTCCTCAGTTTATTTTTTATTTTTATTGAACAACAAAAAAAAAACACTACCTGTGTGCACCAGGCTTTAGGATGTATTTCACTGTCCTTCAAAAATCCTCATTATCATCATGATCATCACACAATACAGGTGGCTCAAAGCACTTGTACTGTGTGCCTATCATGATGATAATGATGCCGTATCGTATCGTATACCATATTGATTGGTTTGCACAAAAGTTATAGCGTCTACAAACGATGGGATATTTTTCTGGAATTTTTTATTTATTTTTTACTAGTAATGGCGGAGGTCAGCGATTTTTATTTTTGAGGGACTGCAATATTGCAGCGGACAAATCATACACCTTACTAACACTTTTTGGGGATCAGTGCTAAAAATAAAAAAAAATGCACTGTTACTGTACTAATGACACTGGCAGGGAAGGGGTTAACATCAGGGGTGATCAAATGGTCAAGTGTGTCCCTAGGGGTTCTTTCTATCTGTGGGGGATGTGCTTTGATTAAAATAAAACAGAGATCCGTCTCAATTTCCCCCTATGGCATGGCAGAACGGTGATCTGCCTTGTTTACTTTTCTGCCTCTCCCCAGAATGATCGACGGGTCCTGGCAGACATCGCCTCCGAAGAACCCACTGATTGGCTTCCGCTGTGTCCGGGGCTCCAGTGGTGCATGGGGAGGGGGCCGACAGAGAGGGAAGCGGGCTGACAGAATGGGGGCTGACGGGGGTATTGACAGAGAGGGGGGTGGGCTGACAGGGTTGGTGCTGACCGGGGTGGGCTGACAGAATGGGGACTGATGGGGGGGTATTGACAGAGGGGAGTTGCTTACAGAGAGGGGGGCTGACAGAGGGGGATGGGCTGACAGAGGGGTTGCTGACAGACAGGCTGCTGGAAGGGCAGATGACAGAGAGACCTCAGTCAGGAGGAGACACACAGCGCGTGCCAGGCAGGGAAAACAAAGCCTCCTATATACTATTTAGTCAATATTACTTCATCTTTTCATCATGCTTTTCTAATATTGGTTAAGTATTTTTTCTGTTACCTCCATGAGAGCTCTGTCTTATATATCTTTGAAGTTACTGTTGTCCGGCACCAGCACCACCAGCTATTTATTTCAGATTTAAATTAGAAATGGTAATGCAAGCAAATTTTTACAGTTTTTTTTAAGAAGTTCAAGTGACCTACCTTTCCTGTGGCAGAGGCACTGTGACTAGACTGGAGTTGGCAGGCAAAATATGATCAATTATTTATCATAACTGACCGCGGCGATGGGAGTTAGCACGCGGTAGGTTGGCTGCGCTGCTCTTCTCAGTGACTCACTGACTCCACCCCCCGGGAGCAGGGAGCTTGAGCACGACGTAGCCGGCGCCGCATACTACAATTCCCATAATCAATAGCGGCGGCCGTCAGACGCGACGTCACCTGACAGGCTGATGTCTTTTACTGTTGTGACTCAGATTCAGTCATTCAGCGCCGCAGACGGAAACTCAGATAGATGCGGCGCTGGAGGCCATTTTTTTATGTTGATAAATCTGTTAATACCAACATCTTAACTTGGGGGGGCACACAGTAAAATTGGGGGGGGACGTGGCCCCCTCAGGTCCCACCCTGGTGACGCCCATGCCGTCAGCCCCTCCGCCAATCAGTGGAAGCGCGAGTTCAACCGCCGAGCGAGGCGTGTGCTGGCTGTGAGGCTGCGCTCATCCCCAATGTACAGTCACTGACAGTCTGACACAGCGGCAAGTAGAGAGAGGATTCGGCTTTCTCCTCCCTCCAGCCTGCAGGTGGCAATATAGAGCGCAAGCTGTGCAGTGAGGACAGGCTGGCATGGAGTTTCACTTTTTGTTTGTAAACAAATATAACATGAGCTGGAACAATCGGGCTCACTGTTGCCAGTGTAACAGTAATAGCAGCCTGTATGTATGTATGGGGCTTTCATCATAACTTTATCTTATACTTCCACTGATCAGTATTCATGAGGGGTGAACACTCCGCACAGCTCCACCTATGTTAGGACAGAGCCGGCCAGTGTGGAGGAGGAACAGAGAGGTCCCATGTCTTCTGGGTAGGAGGGGAGGGGAGGGGAGGGGCTGTGTGTATCCCGACAGTGTTGTCTGTGTGAGATCCCTCCCCGCCCCCTCCACTCCTCTGTGTGTCATTATTATTCTCCACCATTCATATCCCTCCAGCTGTGTGTGTGACTTTGTACTATAAAGGGAGAGCTAAGAAGGCCCTGATCATAAGAGCTTACACTCTAATAAGATCTCATCTCTGCCCCCCTCTTGTGTGTGTCTCTTCTCTGTCTCCCCCCCACCCCCTTGTATGTGTCTCACCCAGGGCCGGCCCAAGACATTGTGCTGCCTGGGACCAAGAATGAAATGCTGCCCCCCCCCCCAAAAAAAAAAATCATTTCATCATCTCTCTGCTCCGCTGCGCGCTCACTCACTGACTGCTCCTAGCCCCCCCGGGCTGCGAGTGTTCTGCCCGCGGCTGCCCCTGTCACCACTAACAGCAGCGGCGCTGGGCTCCTCACAGGCAGCGGCGCCTGCCCGCTCACTCACTGACAGCCCCCCCTCCCGGGCTGCGAGTGTCCTCACACAGGCAGCGGCGCCTGCTCGCTGACTCCCCCCCCGCCCCCGGGATGCGAGTGTCCTCACAAGCAGCGGCGCCTGCCCGCTCACTCGCTGACTCCCCCCCCGCCCCTGGGCTGCGACTGTCCTCACAGGCAGCGGATCGGGCGGAACAGGCTGGCTGGCGGGCGTCAGTTTGCCGCCCCCCTAAAAGTGCTGCCTGGTACCATGGTACCACCCGGTCCCATCATAGGGCCGGCCCTGGACTCTCACCTCTGTCTCCCCCTCTCACTCCTGTGTGGGTCTCATATCTGTCTTCCCCCCCCCCCCCCCCAGTGTGTGCGTTCTCTGCCCTCCCCTCCCTGTGTATGTGCATCCAATGCTTTTACTCCTCTTCCCTCCACCTGTCAGTGATGACCCCCATCCTGTGTTTTATCTCCCGGTACTGTGGGGTTTCTGGTTGGCTGACATTGCCCCGTGTTCAGGCTTTGGATTGGTTGTGAAGTGGACTCATCACTGACATCAGTAGCGGCTCCCTCATTCTGAGAAGTTTATAATTCCGCTTCCATCAGAGGCTTCACACACGTGTTCAGTGACAGCACAGACTCCTATGGCTCCTCCATTCATCCCCTGTCCCCTTGTTGCTCTCGTTAAGTGCCGGTTCACACTTGTGCGATGCGATTATGAGGGGTTTTTTTTCATTGTTTGTTTATTAATTACCAGCGCGATTGCAATGCGAATCCAATGCGAATTTAATGCGCTTACAATGTAAGTTAGGCACAGATGCGATTTCTGCTCAGGCCAATTAAAAAAAAAAAAAAAAAATGGGTGTTAACTTCCTGTGCTTTTCCTGTTTTCTCTTGTGGGGAAAGTATTGTCGTTGGAGCAGTGTGGTTTTTGTGAGTAGTCAGTGAGGATTTTGTTTTTTGGTAATTATGTTTCATCATGTGCCGTTGATAATGGCAGCAGTTGTTACTGCTACTGCTGCAGTACTGATGGACAAAGCCCGGAGGAAGAGGAGGAGGAGGACCAAGAGACTGATGAGTACAAGAAGATATTGGGTCCATCCAATTATTCTAAATAGGGAAGAGAGAGGTCAGTTTAGGATCCTCTACAATCATCTCAGGCAGCATGAGGAGAAGTTCTTCAACTATTCCCGGATGTCAGTAAATAGGTTAGTACCTGTACCCCACTTCCTTCTCCTCCTCCCTCCTTTTTTCTATCTATCACTGACATGCATACCACTGACCACCAATTCCAATGACCACCAATCCCACTGACCACCAATGTAAGGGCAATCCCAATGACCACCAATCCAACTGACCACCAATGCCACTGACCACCAATGCCACTGACCACCAATCCCACTGACCACCAATGTAAGGGCAATCCCAATGACCACCAATCCAACTGACCACCAATCCCACTGACCACCAATCCCACTGACCACCAATCCCAATGACCACCAATCCTACTGACCACCAATGTAAGGGCATACATCCCACTGACCACCAATGCCACTGACCACCAATCCCAATGACCACCAATGTAAGGGCATACATCCCACTGACCACCAATGCCACTGACCACCAATCCCAATGACCACCAATCCAACTTTCCATCTCTTTTATCCTTTCACTAGTACTCTTGCCTCTTACCATGTCATTTTGTATGGGCTTTAACTTGTCACTTACATTGGTTTTGTGGTTTTATTTCTTAGTTTTGATGAATTACTTCGGTTGCTTGGTACACGATTGGAGTATCAGAACACCACCTTTCGGAAAAGTGTGGAGCCAGCGGAAAGGTTGCTTGTTACATTAAGGTAAATTTCATCGATATACTTTGTGAATTTTATGCTATGCACCATAGTAAGCTATAGGAATGCAAAGAATGCAGACATAAATCACAATAAAATTGTCTTCCAAAATAAGTATTTTATTTATTTTTTTCAAAAACTTCTAATCAGTTTGTGACTACATGCTTTGCACCAACCATTGGAGAAACTTTCAAATTTTTTCTTACATATCAAGAACAACATAAAGAGGAGACAACACTCTCCTTCACTTTTTTTTACTTTTTAAACACACTATGCATTTTTTTCCCCCTTTTCCATCACCTTCTAACTTCCTCTGCCTCTCTAACTTCCTCTGCCTCTCCAACTTCCTCTGCCTCTCCAACTTCCTCTGACTCTCCAACTTCCTCTGACTCTCCAACTTTCTCTGCCTCTACAACTTCCTCTGACTCTCCAACTTCCTCTGACTCTCCAACTTCCTCTGACTCTCCAACTTCCTCTGCCTCTCCAACTTCCTCTGCCTCTCTAACTTCCTCTGACTCTCCAACTTCCTCTGACGCTCCAACTTTCTCTGACTCTCCAACTTCCTCTGACTCTCCAACTTCCTCTGACTCTCCAACTTCCTCTGACTCTCCAACTTTCTCTGCCTCTACAACTTTCTCTGCCTCTACAACTTTCTCTGCCTCTACAACTTCCTCTGACTCTACAACTTTCTCTGCCTCTACAACTTCCTCTGACTCTCCAACGTCCTCTGACTCTCCAACGTCCTCTGACTCTCTAACTTCCTCTGACTTTGTAACTTCCTCTGCCTCTCTAACTTCCTCTACCTCACCAACTTACTCTGCCTCTACAACTTTCTCTGCCTCTACAACTTCCTCTGACTCTCCAACTTCCTCTGACTCTACAACTTTCTCTGCCTCTACAACTTTCTCTGCCTCTACAACTTTCTCTGCCTCTACAACTTTCTCTGCCTCTACAACTTCCTCTGACTCTACAACTTTCTCTGCCTCTACAACTTCCTCTGACTCTACAACTTCCTCTGACTCTACAACTTTCTCTGCCTCTACAACTTCCTCTGACTCTCCAACGTCCTCTGACTCTCCAATGTCCTCTGACTCTCTAACTTCCTCTGACTTTGTAACTTCCTCTGCCTCTCTAACTTCCTCTACCTCACCAACTTCCTCTGCCTCTACAACTTTCTCTGCCTCTACAACTTTCTCTGCCTCTACAACTTCCTCTGACTCTCCAACGTCCTCTGACTCTCTAACTTCCTCTGACTTTGTAACTTCCTCTGCCTCTCTAACGTCCTCTACCTCACCAACTTACTCTGCCTCTACAACTTTCTCTGCCTCTACAACTTTCTCTGCCTCTACAACTTCCTCTGACTCTCCAAGTTTCTCTGCCTCTACAACTTCCTCTGACTCTACAACTTTCTCTGACTCTCCAACGTCCTCTGACTCTCCAATGTCCTCTGACTCTCTAACTTCCTCTGACTCTATAACTTGCTCTCACTGTCTAGCTTTAACTTAAAGTAACTTTAATTCTAACTTACAAAACTTTAATAACTCTACCTCTCCACCTTATCCTCCCTGTCATATCCAACTCTCTCATTCTCCCTTCCTCGCATCTTCATCTCCACTTTCCCCACTAACTTTTTTTCTCTCCGTCTCTTTTTCCCTGAGATATTCAAAATAGGATATATAATTTAACAAAAAACATAACGTTTACTAAGAAAGTATTGAATTTCCACATGAAGTTGGTAGTGAAATTAGCAGGTAGTCCTCTACAAATTCAAAAAACTTGGTGAACTATGTTCACCAGGCTTGTTGAAATCATGCCGTTGTAGTGTTGAAGAGCTTGGTGGTGTTAGCAAGGCTTCATCTTGTGTTGAGGGATATTTCCTCAATGGCACAGGTGGGGATATCTCGGTATCCGGTGGTACACTTGGGGGCCCATATTGTCTATAGGGCATATGCCTATTAGAGGCAACTTCAATCGACTGATTGTGATATAGATAATGATTTTGAATTATCGGTTTGTGCTGTTCCATTGGTCTTGCTACAGGTGGAAATTGCTTTGCCATGGACGGTATTTGCTCGTAGAGCTGTTGTGGTCTGTTTTGTGATGGCACATGGTAAGATGTTGACTCAAGTGGTCTCATATCCATTGGTCTAGTAATATCGGTGGTTGTACTTGGGGGTGAAATTACTGAGGCAACTGGTGAAGGAATGGGATATGGGATTCGTGATCTGGGGGTCTCATAGATGCTAGTGGGTTCCGCAAAACTAGAGGGGTAAGGGTTTGGTGCAGTGTTTGAAGCAGTAGAAAGACTCTGGTGCGTTGGCACAGAAACATGGCGTGGCACAGTAAATGAATGGATGCAATGTTCCACTGCAATCCTCATATTAAAGTAATAGTCTGGCAAGACCTCTTTCAGAAGAGGCACCAAACTAATGGCAAACATTGTATGAGGGCATCGCTGGGCATCAATTTGTTCAGTGATCCCTGACACAATGTGTAGCAATTTCTTGGTCTGGTCTTGGTCTTCAACCTGTTCAGCTGCCCTGCAGCTTTGCTTTCTGCGGGAAGTAGATGCCTGTCTTTGCCTTCTGCTGGAAGGTGTCGAAACGTCTGTATCCTCGTTATCCAGCTCATGAGAAGAGGACTCGTGAACCTCGATCACCTCACCCTGGAGCTCCATAGCTAAATCCTCATGATTTGAGCAAGCAAATGATACTCCTTCATCAGCGTCAACAGTAGCAGCATGCTCCTCCCCCTCCTCCTTCTCTTCCTCCTCCTCCTCCCAACTTGCTTCTGTGCTGCAATACAAAAATTAGAACTCTTTTTTTAAAAAAAATAAAAAGATGATAGGGGGAGAAGTAAAGGTTAGGGCTAGGACAGGATAATTAGATAGAGATGGTAGAGTGACCGATTCATGTATGATAACTTACTTCCTCAATTCTAGAACAGGCCTCAAAAAATCCATGTATCTGGCGAAGGCGTAGGGACGCTTTGGGGGGGCACCAGACCCACTCCTTGCTTCACGCTCCAGTCTCTGGTGTCTCTGAAGTGTGTCTTTAAGGCTCCGCCACCTAGTGCGTATGAGTCCTTCTGTAAAAAAAAAATAACACTAATTATTTTTCTATCTTTTACAGGTACCTAGCAACGGGAAATTCATTTGCCAGCTTGCAATACGAGTTCAAACTGGGAAAATCTACGGTCCGACAATTGTACGGGACACCTGTATGGCCATCTGGGAGGTCTTAAGAGATGTGGTCATGAGAAAACCAAACAAAGACGAATGGAACTCCAAAGCTCAGTTATTTTGGGATCGCTGCAACTTCCCTAACTGTGTGGGGGCAATCGACGGAAAGCACATCAGAATTGTTAGGCCAGTCGGTAGTGGGACAAAATATTTTAATTATAAAAAATATTTTTCTTTCGTGCTTCTGGCAGTGGCTGATGCAAACTACTCGTTCACATACATAGACATTGGTTCTTATGGGAGTAGTTCTGACTCCAGCATTTTTTCCCACTCTAGTTTTGGAAGAATGATTCGGGAGAACACACTGGACCTCCCAAACGAACGACCACTCTCTGGAACATCTCAACCCTCTCTCCCTTTAATATTTGTCGGTGATGAGGCTTTCGCTCTTTCGGAAAAAATGCTAAGGCCATATGCCGACAGGTCACTGTCTGTGGAGAAAAGGGTCTTTAACTATCGGCTAACAATAGCCCGAAGAGTTGTGGAGTGTACTTTCGGAATCATGGCAAACAAATGGCAATTTCTGCACACCCCAATTACTCTAAACATGGAAAACGCCATAATTGCCATAAAAGCTGCCTGTGCACTCCACAATTTTGTGCAGGAAAGAGATGGATACCTTTTCGAGGACTCTTTGTTGGATGAGATGGAAGGCGCAGATTGGACACATACAAGGGGCAATTACAGAGGGGCCAGCATCCGTGAGAAGTTTACTGACTTCTTTATGAGTCCTGCCGGTCAAGTATCATGGCAGCTTGATGCCATTGCATAAAGATCAATAACTTTTTTACCAGTCAATGCTGCATCGTCTCATATCTTTTACTTTTTTCAATAAATGTGATAATGTTTTATTGTTCAACAGTGTGTACATGTATTTTTTCTGCTTTGTGTCAACATACTGAGCATGCAATATCATCCCACAACATTACATTGGTGGTCAGTGGGATGCATGCCCTTACATTGGTAGTCAGTGGGATTGGTGGTCACCTTACATTGGTGGTCAGTGGGATGCATGCCCTCACATTGGTGGTCATTGGGATTGGTGGTCACCTTACATTGGTGGTCAGTGGGAAGCATGCCCTTACATTGGTGGTCAGTGGGATTGGTGGTCAGTGGGATTGTTTGGTGGTCAGTGGGATTGGTGGTCACCTTACATTGGTGGTCAGTGGGATACATGTCCTTACATTGGTGGTCAGTGGGATGAATAAATAGGAATGTACTTACGTTTAATTTTGCGAACATGAGGTGTGAAGTCATCCCAGTCTGCATACAGAGATTGACAAATTTCAACCCAGCCTCTGCTCTTCCGGGCATGATTTTTGTATTCTTCAATCCGGCTGTCCCATATATAAGGCCTGTCACGGACAAGCCTGATGAGCTCCTCATTATCAATGGTGTTCCGGCGCCTTGGGGCCATCTTCTCTGTTTACATATGGACACGAGACAGGAAACAGGAAGTGAGGGGGCAGAACTGGAAGGAGGAGCTGGAGGTGAAGTATTCGCACATATGTGAACCACCAATGCGATTCCAGAACGATTTACATTGATGTCTATGGAGACTAAATTCGCAACGCAGCGGTCTAAACTCGCACAAGACCCTTTTTTTCATCGCATCGCATTCGGAGAGGAATCGCAACGCATAGATGTGAACCACCATCATTGAAAACAATTACTTTTTGGATGACATGCGAATCTAGTTTGTGTTTGACGCATCGCATTCGGTATCAACTCGCACAAGTGTGAACCGGCACTAAAGAGGAAAAAAAATGTCTGCCAAATATTATTCTGTCCAGTCTTTGGGGGTGGGGTCCCTTTTAAAGTGATTTGTAAACCATTGTTATTTTTTATTTATAAACAAAAAAACTAAAAAAACAAACATATTATACTAGCCTTGTTCTGTGCAATGGTTTTGCACAGAGCAGCTCCGATCCTCTTCTTCTGGGGTCCCCCGGCGGTCCTCCGGGCTCCTCCTCTAACATCGGGAGACCCCACAGAAAGCTGCTTTCCATGGGGGTACCCGTGCGGGCTCGTTACCAAGTCCCGCTGTGGCCTCCATTGAACAGACAGTGCCCCCCCCCCACTCCTGTGTCACTGGATTTGATTGAAAGCTATCAATCTGTCCAATGAGGAGAGAGACAGTGGCTGGAGCCGCTGTGCTTGTGCACATCGCCGGATTGGGCTCAAGTAAAAAAAATGGGGGCCTCTGAGGGAGCTGCAGCACAGGTTTTTCACCTAAATGCATTAAGGTGAAAAAAACTTGAGGTTATATAAACACTTTAAGGTGGACATAAACTATACAATCTCTTAGATTTCCGAAAGCTATATAATAGGAGCATTATCTGAATGGTGCCCATGCTGAGCGGCCGACCTCCTGTGTTCAGAATACAGCAGGGCAGCCACTCAGCACAAACCCGGAAGCCAGTGGAGATCACTGGAGTTGAGGTGTTTACTGTGATTTGCAGCTTTCAGGGGAATCAGCCAGGTGTGGTGTATATATACACATACATAGTTATATCGCTCCAAGCTGGACCAGTGTAACTATAAAATATCCATACCTGGATTTTCAATAAAAGTAATATGCTTTGTTTTTTATACACAAAGGTGTACTGTCAGCACATTCATAATGGTAGGCTGCACTAACACTCTCCATAACACAACACATAGCAGCTCATTTAAAGGATAAGTTCACCTTTTCTAAAATAAATGCACATCTTTTTTCTGGTAAAAAAATGTGCATTTATTTTTACACCGGAGCCTGTAAAGCATTGCACCCGCAATCAGGAGATGGTGGGTGCAATGCCAGGATCCTGCAGACTCACAGTACACTGTCTGCTCATATCTCCGGTACGGACAAGACGAATCCATGAACTACAAGAGTGCTCACTAGCGACCTTACAGTTCATTGAGAGCTACAAGCCATCTGCCGCGGTGGATGGTGGGATTTGTAGTTCATTCACAGAAATCTGTGAATGAATGATGCAACTATACTTTTTTGCACTATAGATAATAAGACTGACAATTTTGAGAAAAATCTATATTTTTTTACTTTTCTCATATAAAACATACCCAATAAAAAAATGTAAAAAAAAAAACGAATTTCTTCATCAATTTAGGTCAATTTACCATCGGTAGGGGTGTTTACAATGATCAGCTTTTATTTGTTCATGTAAAACCTTTAACCAAGACAAAACACTACTGTTTCCCAGAACTTTTTGTGTAACTGCAGTTTGGCTTCAATTTGTTAGTGTATCTAAATCTGCTAATATATCTAACACTCCCTTCCCCCCAGACTGACAATACTGTTGTCCAAAGGTGCCCCTTCATCCAGAGTGAGGACACTTTAATACAGGAGGTGTGTTACTGAATACTAATGCAGCCAATGATCGATAAGCTGCAATATATTACATTTTTGGTTTGGGGTTTAATACTGCTTTCCGCTGAATGTTTGTATGTACTGGTATAGCTGTTGCTTGTCTTAATAATGCCCCCTGTTGTCGGCTGTTGTACACCTTATGGGCTTAAAACAAATAAAGCTGACTTCCCAGGTCACACATAGTGAGTCTGTTGGTTTCTGACCCAATGAACGGGCCATTATTTGTGATTCGGCACTGTGTCGCTTTAACTGACAATTGAGCAGTCGTGCGACGTTGCACCCAAACAAAATTTACGTCCTTTTTTCCCCACAAATAGAGCTTTCTTTTGGTGGTATTTGATCACCTCTGCAGTATTTATTTTTTGGGCTATAAACAAAAAAAGAGCGACAATTTTGAAAAAAAAAACAATATTTTTTTACTTTTTGCTATAATAAAATATCCCCAAAAATATATTTAAAAAAAAAAAAATTTTTCCTCAGTTTAGGCCGATATGTATTCTTCTACATATTTTTGGTAAAAAAAAAACGCAATAAGTGTATATTGATTGGTTTGCGCAAAAGTTATAGCGTCTACAAAATAGGGGATAGTTTTATGGAATTTTTATTTTAATTTTTTTATTAGTAATGGGGGCGATCAGCAATTTTTATTGTGACTATGGCAGACACATCGGACACTTTTGACGCTATTTTGCAACCATTGTCATTTATACAGCGATCAGTGCTTTAAAATGCACTGATTGCTGTGTAAATGACACTGGCAGGGAAGGGGTTAACACCAGGGGGCGAGGAAGGGGTTAAGTGTGTTCTAGGGAGTGATTCTAACTGTGTGGGGGCTGGGCTACCAGTGACACGACACTGATCGCTACTCCCGATGACAGGGAGCAGTAGATCAGTGTCCTGTCACAAGGCAGAACAGGGAAATGCCTTGTTTACACTGGCATTCCCCTGTTCTGCAGCTCCGTGACACGATCGCGGGACATCGGGTCCCACGGGTACGGTCACGGAGCTCGCGGCAGCGGCGAGATTCAAAGCGACGCGTGCAGCCGTGCCATTCTGCAGACGTTTATCGGCGTGACATGGTCGGCAAGCGGTTAAAGTACAACTAAAAGGCAATTTTTATTTTATTTTTTTTCATTTAGGATAAAGTAGGGGACAGTTATAACCCCTGCCAGGTTTCCCTTGCCATCTCCCATAAGGGAGATTTCACTGCACTTCCTGTCCTATAGCCAAAACAGGAAGTCAGTGGAAATCCCTCTAAAGTGAGGGAAATCCCTGGTTGTCACCAAGGTCACCAGTGTCCTTATTGGAAGATTTCCCCTCTATTCCTGTTCTAGTGACAACCCAGAATTTAAGGGTTTCTTTCTCTTTTGGTGATAACGGTAAACAGTACAAAAAAAGGGGGTTAATGTGTGTAGCGGGGTGTTCCCCTTTAATGCAGAGAGACAAGAAGTTCCAGGTGAGAGGTGAGTCGGGAGGAAGTAGAGAAGAGACATTACTGGAAGTGAAAGCAGAGGAGAGAGACTACATTACCCAGAACCTCATTCGGCAATGTTTCCACCACAGAGACTCATGGGAGGGGTTATAAAAGGAGGAGGCGAGGCTGGGCTCGGCCTCTTTGGGACACGAGACTTCAGGGACTGATCCTCCTGTGCGGATGTGTCAGAGTGCAAGGCCTGAAGCCTGAGACCTTGCGCAGCGCCAAAGAGCCTTCCACCCCACTGCGAGCCTGGGTGGCATCGGACTTCGCTTGTCTACAGCCTTGACCGGATCGGGGACCCGATCGCTGGAGACACTGTGTGTGTGTGTGTGACACAGTCGGTGGAAGTTCCCGGACTGGGACCGCGTCCGGATGGGTGAGAGGGCGTATGCCCAGACCATATACTGTTGTTGCTAATGTGCCTATAGACTGCCGTGGCCCACAAGTTATTTCTGATACTCTCACTGGAGAACCTTATCAGAGCTGAACTCAGAGTTCACATAGCAAAGTGTTTATCTCATCTCTACCTCCTCATTGGATTACAAATGTATTCTGTTAATGTACACCACCTTTAAAGACCTGCCGGTGAAGAAAACCATCATCCCCTATAGACTGAGTTGTAGATATCTGAGCCAGGCCTGGCCAGCTAGTTAGTTCATTTGGTTACTGCATCACAGGACGCCTAGTTAACGGTCACCCTCGTGGCGCACCTTTACTGTTTATTCTATATGCATAGTGTATTATTGCTGCAGGGCTCTGCACTTTATTATCTGTGAACTTTTATCACTAGGGTTGTCCCGATACCACTTTTTTAAGACCGAGTACAAGTACCGATACTTTTTTCCAAGTACTCGCCGATACCGAATACCGATCCTTTTTTTTTTATCTCTTTTAAAAAAAAAAATATTTTTTTTTACAATTTATTTTTTTATTTTTTACAATTTATTTTATTTATTTATTGATTTTTTACAATGTTTTCTTTTTTTAAGGGGGTGGGGGTGGACAGTGTCAGTGTGTTTTTTCTTCTATTTTATTTTATTTATTTTTTACAATTCATTTCTTTATTATTTATTTTTTTATTACATTTTTTATTTTTTTATCAGCCCTGTTGGGGGGCTTTGGTGAGATATCAGGGGTCTTAACAGACCTCTGACATCTCCCCTTTGAGACAGAGAAAGGGACTAGGGACAGATTCCCCAGTCCCTTTCTCAGCAGCCTCAGCTGTGCTGAAAATGAATGGAGAGAAGACAGCGGCTCCTCTCCATTCATAAACTGAAACATTGTAAACACAGTTTACGATGTTTCAGTTTTGTGAATGAACAGAGTCAGTGATCACTGACTCTGTTCATTCGGAACAGTAAGGAGCCGGATTTACCGGCTCCTACCTCCGCTCTCCATCCTGACAGTAAGAGGGGGTGGAGGAGGAGAACGGAAGGGGATGGCAGCACGGAGGGAGACATCAGAATGGAGGGGGTCACGGACGGAGGGAGACATCAGAGTGGAGGGGGTCACGGACGGAGGGAGACATCAGAGTGGAGGGGGTCACGGACGGAGGGAGACATCAGAGTGGAGGGGGTCACGGACGGAGGGAGACATCAGAGTGGAGGGGGTCACGGACGGAGGGAGACATCAGAGTGGAGGGGGTCACGGACGGAGGGAGACATCAGAGTGGAGGGGGTCACGGACGGAGGGAGACATCAGAGTGGAGGGGGTCACGGACGGAGGGAGACATCAGAGTGGAGGGGGTCACGGACGGAGGGAGACATCAGAGTGGAGGGGGTCACGGACGGAGGGAGACACCAGAGTGGAGGGGGTCACGGACGGAGGGAGACATCAGAATGGAGGGGACACGAGACCGCAGAACGGAGGGGGCTGGAGGAGGATGCGGGGACAGTCAGCGGTGATCGTGTGTGAGTTACAAGCACCGATCACCGCTGATTTCACTACAGCAGCTTAAAGGGGGGGAAGAGGCGGAGAGACTTTTAAATCTATACAGCGGTGATCTCCCACGCACTGATCACCGCTGACTGTCCAGGTATCGGGTGAAGCATCGGGAGCATTTGCCCGAGTACAAGTACTTGGGCAAATGCTCTGTATCGGTACCGATACCGATACTAGTATCGGTATCGGGACAACCCTAGTTATCACTGTTAACCTTTCTTACCAAAAGCCTAAGTAAATTTGATACCCTTTTTCATTATTGTCTTGGTGTCTGGGTTTACTCATAAAGTATAAGAATATATATTGCAATCAATCCTAACTGTGCCAGTAGGGGGTCGAGTACGTTGCCGGGGGTTGGCGGAGCTGTTTTCAGGGCCCAAACTAAACTTGCGGCCTTCTTAGTTGAAGGTATCGCTACATGTTATAATCCCTTTCTACTCTATCTGTAACTAAAGGGAAAGCATCACCTTTAAGAACCTTTGTATACTATTTTATGAGGTAAATAGTTTGGGTGAAATGTAGAACTTGCCTAATTTCAGCCTTCACAAGTTTTTATGTGTCTCTTTTACAGAAAGAAAATGTTGGGCTTGGCAATAATTGTGGTGCCACCACATAAAAATACCAGAATTTCCACTAGTAATGACTAGTGAGGGCAACAAACTTGCTCCATTTTGGCATTTGTGTTGGAAAAGGCAGAGTATCCATGTAGAGAAGGCACACTTACAGGCTAACAGACAGAAGTCAATGTTGTCTCAGGAGGAACGTCGGGGATCGTAGCAATAGTTACACTGCCATATTTGGTTTTGTCAGGGCACAGTATGTGTGGTAAGTGAGAGAGATGGTTGTGGTGTGATCAATGAACTCTTGCTATCCTGTGACTTAAAAAGAAATGTTTAACTATTAAAATGATATGCAATGCAGTTTTTATTTTTCAATAAAATTCTACGTTGACTGTATCATACCTATTGAACATGCCCACTGATTGTCCCCTACTGGCAGACGGTGCATTCTCTTCTCCACTCCATCTTTGATACTTGGGTGCCATTCGACCCTAAATTGTTCCACTTGGGTCTTCTACCCCCTTCCTTTTCCAAAACCTCGAAAAAACTCCTAGCCCAGGTGCTAACAGCGGGGAGATGCTTGGTACCCCTGAAATGGAGAAGGAGGGAACCCCTCTCTTTGTTTGAATTGCACTCCAGGATCAGAGATGTTAAGTGGATGGAATACCTGACTGCATCCCTAAACAATACCCTTGATTCACACAACCAAATATGGGAACTGTGGGACAAACTAAAAGCCCCTAATATCGGCTAACACGTGGTTGGTGTCCCCGGGCGGTGAGGGGGGCCTGGGGTCGGGTTGCTGTCCTCTTCTTTCCTACCCTTTCCCCCCTTTGACCCTTTCCTCCTCTCCCTATCCTTGTCATCTCTAGTCCCCTTGTCTCTACCTACCTTTTCTTTATCCTTCCTCCTACTCCTTTTTTTTTTTTTTGTGTTCCTGATTTTTATCTTAACGAGTCCGACCTTAATGGTACTACAGTTGCCTTATAGCTAGCTTTATTGTTTGAATATGGCCACACAAGGCTTAGTGTTTATTTGTTATCCATGCCTCAACTTTGTCTCTCTATGGGTGACAATGTGTGTGGACAGTCCGCCTGAGGTTTGCCATGTATCGCATAGCTTGCCTTTTATTTGTATTTTTTATTTTTTTTTGTATTGTCTGTCTTTTTCTGTTGGTGTATTTGAAAAATCAATAAAACTGTCAGTTTTCCAAAATTCTACATTGAAACCCACAAAAATATTTGTTTCGTTTTTTATCTATAGATACAAAAAAACACTGGATTTACCATTTATACAACTTACTACATAAGATACACATTAGAGCCACCAATTTGCCTGTATTAGCAGAGATGTTCCTATTTCCAGAGAGAACCTAGGTACTTGTAGTGGTCTTTCCAGGAATCTTCCAGGACAGTCACCTGACAAATGATTGGTTCCTCAATCTACTGAAAACACAATCAGAAAAGTAGGTAGAAGGACCCTCCCAACCTCTCACCCTTCAATTTTTGCCCAATAGACGGAACCACCACCAAGTAAGTGAGAGAAACTAATTTAATGCCAATAGTAAAAACAATGGGTGGGATCTAGGAATGCTGTCCTGGAAGATTACTGGAAATACTGCTAATAATACCTGATGTTAAATTTCATTAAAGCAGGCAATCACTTTAAAATTAAAGTACTATTTATACCCTTCTTTTAATACTTTTATTTTTTTCCAGGGAGTGGGTACCTTTTTGTGACAGGTAACCCCCTCCCACTTCCACAATAATCACCTAAGTGAAAATAACGTCAGCTTGGCCTGTTTTCCCCCTTCTAATAAACTCCTGGGACATTGCCTCTTACATCCTCAGGGGGGAGCCAGCTGGGAAACTTCAGCCAGCCCCCCTATCCAAGATGGCAGCACCTGAGTGCCAAAGCCCAGTAAAGAATTGGCTCTGAGGAAAAAAACCATGGGCACCACTGGATGTAAGTGTCTAGTTAATAAAAGTCTCATTCTTTTTAAAAACAGTAAAGTTCCTCTTTTGTCATCTTCCAAGACAGCCACGTAAGAAATAGGCTTACCTTAGAAAGGGACGATCACCTGTAAGTCCTTACAGCTTAAGCGGAGTTGCTTTTTAGGTTTATTAAAAGTCAGCAGCTACAAAAAGTGTAGCTGCTGACATTTAATAAACAGACACTTACCTGCTCCACGGTCCAGCGATGCGGCCGCCCTTAGTGTCGCTCCTCTCCCCCCCCCCCTCTCAGCCGGCGCCTCCATTCACATTGTGGGCACCCAGCTGTGACAGCTTTCGGCTTCACGGCCGGGCACGCACTGTGCATGCGCGAGCGGCGCTGAGCTCCCTGAGTGAACTGCCAATCTCCTGGGACCTGTCCCGTGTCCCAGGAGATCGCCTAGAGGGAGGGGCCACATAAGGCGAGAGGAGGAGTCGCCGAGGCATTCCCTGGGCAGAAGGAGGAAGTGGGACAGGAAGTCCCACTCCTACCGAAGCCCCCACTCCCCCTCAAAAAAAATGACAAGCCAAATGTGGCATGTAAGGGGGTGAGGAGTGCTTAAAGCGGAAGTTACACTTTTGGGTGAAACTCCACTTTAAGGGTAGATCTTTGCATATACACCAATCAGCCATAACTTTATGACCATTGACAGGTTAAAGCTGAACTTTACCCATAACAGTTTGATAACAATTAATGTTCTTCAAGAAACGATTTCACATTAATAAATATGCTACCAAAATTATTTTCTGCTGTAAATTGTCTCTAGCATTCTCCTATTTCTTCTTGCTGGAGGCTGCCATTTTGTTGAGGCCCTGAGCAGTCACTTCCTTATTGGAAACTCTTCCCCTCTCCTTTGTCTCAAAAACTTTCTCGTGTCACTTTTTTCAATTAAAATATGTACATTTCTAGCCTTGATTGTTTGTCTTGGTTTAGATAGAGCGGAAGGCTGACAGAAGCTTTACAGTGCTGATGTACACAGTCTGCCTATGGAGAAAAGAAAGATACAATAAGACACTATCCTTGTAAGTGTAACACTTTTGTGTCTCCCTGGTCCCTAGCAGCAGAGTTTGTCACCTCACCTGCTTTTCAGTTCACCATTCTAATCTGTGTTTCCTCCACAGTCATTCCTGTCGTTTTCTTTCCCCTTCAGAAAAAGTAAATGGTAAACAGTAAATTGTGTACAGAACAGGGGAAGACAATGCATTACTGGGTTTTAAACAGTACATGCACTTCTTTTTAAAGTGATTGTAAAAACCCCGCTATTTTTTATTTTTTTTAAACAACCTGCAAAACAAAGACATAATGAGCTAGTATGCATAGCATACTAGCTCATTATGAATCACTTACCTGAGATCGAAACCCCCGCAGCGGTGCTCAGACACCTCCGTCGCCGAAGCCATCTTGCTCCCCTCTGCCTTCCGTGTATCGCTGCTCCGGCGCTGTTATTGGCCCAGGTGATGACGTCACACGCATGCGCGCTCGGGCCGGCTAACTTCATTCAGAAATCCGGCTACTAAGCCGGCCCGCTAGTGCGCATGCGTGTGACGTCAGCAGCGCCGGTTTTAAATGCAAATATCTCCTTAACCGTGTAGGTTAAGGAGATATTTCATGCACCTACAGGTAAGCCTTAATCTAGGCTTACCTGTAGGTGCATGTTGTCAAAGTGGGTTTACAACCACTTTAATGCTATACCTGCAATAGTGATCTATCAGGACTTAAAGTGCTAATGAAGTCTTCAACAAAAAAAAAAACACCAACACTCATGCAAGTTAATGACATACTTTAATGTGCACTCACTGCATACTAGAACATTATGACAGACTTACCTGTAAAAGGATCCCTCCAGCAGCGCGCTGTCACTGCTGCCAGGGCTTCCATTTTCACCTGGTCTTCCTTCCAGGTTTGGGCTCTGGACGTTTGAATGGCTAAGCCACGATGACGTCATTCCTGTGCATGGAAGTCACGATTGTGGCACAGCGGTCTGGACTGACAGTCACATTCAGTGTGCCCTCAATTCAGAGCACAGTGCACATGTGCCAATTACATCACTGGCTGCAAAACTTGTGAATATCTTCTAAAAAATGCGCGCTTATGAGATATTCATTAGGGTTGCATAGTCGCGGACCAATCAGGGTACCCATTCTGATCTGTGTCCACAGCCAAATGTACCTACAATGGGCACGTGAAATCAAAGCATAGTGAAGCAGGCACTTCTGGAGAAAAAGTCTTGATAATGTTTATTCCAATATGACCATGTACAAAACGGTGAGGGCTAACACGTTTTGTCAGGAGCCTTGTTCACAACACACAATATCAAACTACACACATGTGTATATATATATATATATATATATATATATACAATTAAAAGATGGTGCAATCCACTTCCTCTAATTAGATGACTTCATCAATCAAGGTGAAATGGGAAACACCGCTGGTGGTGTACACCACCCTGTTAAGAGTGAAGCACATAATGAGAGAAAGAATTATAAAAGTATACTGGGAAAGCAAGCTGGAATCACATACAATAAAAGTAAATGCATTTCAATTCATAAATTAATCAAGACACAAAGATGTCAAAACATGTAAACAATCATCTAAGAAAAAGATCTACATCATATCTAAAGTTCATACCAGATGGAGTCCTGGTATGGAGGTTGAATATCCACCATACTTTGCATTTTAGTAGCTTGCGGTGTACATCACCCCCACGTGGCAAACTCCTAACTCTTTCAAGGCCATAAAATCTGACATATTACCCACATGAAGGTGCTTGAAATGTTTTGGTACATTTCATAAGCCCTTGTCTGTGGAATATGAGGCACCATGGTAGTGCTCACTTATCCTAGTCCTAAGGGGCCTTACAGTGCAGCCCATGTATTGTATATGGCACAGAACACATTCCACAGCATAGACCACATTTCTTGTCCCACAATTAATGTAGTCATTAATCTTAAAGTTTCTACCTGTGGAGCAAGAGACCACTATATTCTTTTTTTTTTTGTGTTTTCTACAAAAACGACAAGTGCCTACACCACAAGGATAAGAGCAATGCAATGGGCATGTGAGCATCAGAACTGGATCATAGAGAAATGGAAGAAGGTGGCCTGGTCTGATAAATCATGTTTTCTTTTATATCATGTGGATGGCCGGGTGCATGTGCATCACTTAACTGGAGAAGAGATGGCACCAGGGTGCTGTATGGGAAAAAAGCAAATCAGCAGAGTCGGTGTGATGTTTTGGGCAATGTTCTGCTGGGAAACATTGGGTCCTGCCATTTATGTGGATGTTACTTTGACATGTTCCACCTACCTAAACACTGTTGCTGACTAGGGATGGGCTATCTGTGCCGAACAGCGATCAATTTAACAAAGAGGAACTCCAGATCCCGGCCCCCCCCCATGTGAATTGGTAAGGGGTACATTGTACCCTTACCATTTCACAAAGAAAAAGTGTGAAAATGTTAAAAACCACAGGAGACGGCTTGACACCGCTCCTAAAGCGCCCCTGCCCATTGAAATCAATGGGCAGCGCCGCCGAACCGCTGGCAAAGCGCTAAAACAGGAAAGGGATATAAAAAGATATCCAAGGAATTGAGAATGACAATCAGCAGCGTTCAAACTCTAATCAAGAAGTAGAAAATGAGGGGTTCTGTTAAAACCAAACCACGGTCAGGTAGACCAACTAAAATTTCAGCCACAACTGCCAGGAAAATTGTTCGGGATGCAAAGAAAAACCCACAAATAACTTCAGATGAAATACAGGGCTCTCTGAAAACATGTGGTGTGGCTGTTTCAAGATACAAAATAAGGAGGCAAGAAAGATGGGCTGCATGGTCGAGTCGCCAGAAGAAAGCCCTTACTACGCAAATGCCACAAAGTATCCCGCTTACAATACGCAAAACAGCACAGAGACAAGCCTCAAACCTTCTGGCACAAAGTCATTTGGAGTAATGAGACCAAAATTTTGCTATTTGGCCACAACCATAAACACTAGATTTGGAGAGGAGTCAACAAGCCCTATGATGAAAGGTACACCATTCCTACTGTGAAACACGGAGGTGGATCGCTGATGTTTTAGTGATGTGTGAACTACAAAGACACAGAAAATTTGGTCAAAATTTATGGCAAGATGAATGCAGTATGTTATTAAAAAATACTGGAGGAACATTTGCATTCATCAGCCAGGAAGCTGCGCATGGGACGTTCTTGGACATTCCAACATGACAATGATCCAAAACACAAGGCCAAGTCGACCTGTCATTGGGTACCACACAATAAAGTGAAGGTTCTGGAGTGGCCATCTCAGTCTCCTGACCCTAATATCATTGAGCCACTCTGGGGAGATCTCAAACATGCAGTTCATGCAAGACAGCCCAAGAATTTACAGGAACTGGAGGCTTTTTGCCAAGAGGAATGGGCAGCTTTACCATCTGAGAATATAAAGAGCCTCACCCACAAATACCACAAAAGACTTCAAGCTGGCATTGATGTTAAAGAGGGCAATACACGGAATTAGGAACTGGGGTATGTAAACTTTTGATCAGTGTCTTTTGGGTAGTTTCTGTTGTCATTGTGATTTAAAAAGAGTAAACATAGTTGATTGATAATAAATGGCTTCAGCCAAACACTAACCATGAGTGAAAGAAAAGTTTTTGTGTTATCATTCATATTCTCTGAAAAATGGCCAAGAAATCATAAATTCTGCCGGGGTATGTAAACTTATGAGCACAACTGTAGCTGATTCTACATACTGCATACAGCTCTGTGTTCCGGGTTGGAGCCGAGACCTTCCTGTCTCATACCCATAACACAGTAGAGTCTCTCTGATTGGTGCTCAGCCATTCTAAAGCCTCGTACACACGGTCGGACTTCAAACAAACTTTTCTGTGGATTTTTGTCCGAAGGGAGTTCGCCGGGCACACCCATAGCATACACACGGCAGGACTTTTCTGCAAACTTTCCCAAAACTTTTCCAACATCACGTGGTTTTTCTGCTCTTTTCTGCTCTTTACCGCCACCCTTTGGTCAACTTCTGCTATTGTTGGTTGATTTTAACATAGGTTCTGGGCATGCTTATTTGTCCTTCGGACAAAAGTCAGATGGATTTCTGTACACACGTTCGGACTTTGCTCCATCAGACTTTTATTGCCGAAAAGTTTGTCCGTTTGCAGACCGAACATTTGTCCGATGAAAACCAAAAAAGTTTGTCCGATGGAGCGTACACACGGTCGGATTTTTTGTCAAACTTGCTCATTTTGAAGTTTGTTGGCAAAAAGTCTGACCGTGTGTACGAGGCTTTAGTTAGTTTAGGCCAAGCTGTAAAGTGTATGAAAAGCTGGAGTTCAGCTTTAAAGTGTATGTTACACTAACATTTCATATTCCTGATATGTGTCTGTGTAATTATGTACTTGGGCTAAAAAGAATCCTGTTGCATTACTTCCTTTGTGTGAAATACCCGGTGCTCCTTCCTGTCCTCCTCCTTTCCTATTTCAAATGACATTGTTGTCTCTGTCCTTTTCATTTCAGGTTGCTGAGAAAGTGAAACATTTCTTCAGGATTTACTCCATATATTATACTCCATATATTGCTGTAACGGTGACCTTACTTTTACTGTGAACATGTATATGCTTTTTTATGTAAATTGGAATAAATTTAGTATTTTTATACGTGTTTTATACGTGTGCCTGAGGGCTTCCAAATAGTTAACCAGGGGACGCACGGGGGGTGCGTTCCTTGGTTTAAACTGACACGCATCTCAGCCAATCAGGTTCACCGGATCTGGTTACCGGTAACCTGATTGCCTGAAGCTACATCGAGGGTGGGACTACATCGAGGGATCGTGGAGGAGGATCCGAGGATGGCTGACCGAGAAAGGTAAGTGCCAGGCGGGGGGGAGGGCAATCTGGCGGCATTTTAGGTGCAAACTGGCGGCAATTGATGGGCACAGTGGCGACAATGGCATGGCACAGTAGCTGCGTTTGGCATGGCACAGTGGCGAAAATTGATGGGCACAGTGGCGACAATGGCATGGCACAGTGGCGACAATTGATGGGCACCGTGACTACAATAGCATGGCACAGTGGCTGCATTTGGCATGGCACAGTGGCGACAATTGCATGGCACAGTGGCTGCGTTTGGCATGGCACAGTGGCGACAATTGATGGGCACAGTGGCGACAATGGCATGGCACAGTGGCGACAATGGCATGGCACAGTGGCGACAATGGCATGGCACAGTGGTGACAATTGATGGCATGGCACAGTGGCGACAATTGATGGCACAGTGGCTGCGTTTGATGGCATGGCACAGTGGCGACAATTGATGGGCACAGTGGCTGCGTTTGATGGCATGGCACAGTGGCTGCGTTTGATGGCATGGCACAGTGGCGACAATTTTATGGCACAGTGGCGACAATTTTATGGCACAGTGGCTGCGTTTGATGGGCACAGTGGCTGCGTTTGATGGGCACAGTTGCGGCAATTGATGGGCACAGCGAGGCTGCAATTGATGGGGGTTTTTTTTCGTTTGTTTGTGCTCCCCCAAAAATTTTGAGCACCAGCCGCCACTGTTAAAGACATATAAGACCTCTTATTAACCCCATTAGTCAGACACATTATATAAAATATACAATAAAATATGTTTAAATTATAAGTTATAAAATCCAAAGAATAAAAGTAAACAAATACAGATGAAAATCACAATAGAACATCACCAACTATAAAAAAAGATAAGAACATCAGCCATGACACATAGCACATATACAGTATGTAGCACTAAATGCCGATGTGTAGATGCACGAATGATACGATCCCACCTCTCAATTTTTTTTTAAAAAAAGGTCCATGAATGATGTTAAATGACCTATTCCAGTGATGGCGAACCTTGACACTCCAGATGTTTTGGAACTACATTACCCATGATGCCCATGCACTCTGCAATGTAGTTGAGTATCATGGGAAATGTAGTTCCAAAACATCTGGGGTGCCAAGGTTCGCCATCACCGACCTATACAAAAAAGAAGAAAGCGAAAAAAGGAGAAACAAGGAGAGAGGGGGACAAAGTATAATTTGTGAGAACAGGAGAACCCTTTACATGAGGCAGCACTCGTAACAGACTAAACCACCTGACATCTGTCTGTGAAAATCCATATGCTGTATATAGATACAGTATAAACAGGGCGGCTCGGGCATTTAACAAACCCGAAATAATCAAAGGACGAGTATACAACCCATAATTTAAGGGGAGGCTAAATACAACCTATTTAAAAAAGGGACTTAAAGTGGAGCTCCACCCTAAATATTAACTTTTGCTATTTGGAACCCTCCCCCCCTCCGGTGTCACAATTGACACCTTTCAGGGGGGAGGGGGGTGAAGATACCTGTCTAAGACAGGTATTTTCACCCACATCCGGGAGTCCTCTCTCCGGGAATCTGCGGGAGTGACGTCACTTCCCCCAGACTTCCCGTAGTGTTCTGGGAGACACTCGGCTCCCAGAACACAGGAGGACGAATCAGAATGGCGCAGCGCGACTCGCGCATGCGCCGTAGGGAACCGGGCATGAAGCCGCAGGGCTTCACTTCTTGGTTGCCTCAGCGAGGATGGCGGAGGGAGCAGCAGAGTGACGAGCGATCGCTCGTCCTCTGCTGCGGACGTCGCTGTAGCTGTAGCTGCTGGCTTTTAATATTTTTTTTTCCGGCGGAGCTCCGCTTTAATAAAGTAAAGTACCTCCCCCAAAACGAGTGTATAACACACCACTGGGGAGAAATCGGGGTTACTGATGTCTATTGACCCCACATCTTCGACACAGACGGTCACAACGTGCACAATAAACACACGCTGTTCCGAACCTGACGATAAATGACTGGACACTACATGGGAAGAATCATATGAAGGTATGTGTGTAAAAAAAAGAGTGTCAAAAACACATAATATAGTGTAAAACTGATATGAGATGTCGAACTACTGTGCAGACGCGAGGAAAAGAAAAAGGAGAAACTAAAAAGTAGGCATGAGCTTCGAGTTCGAGTCGAACCTATGTTCGACTCAAACATCGCCTGTTCGGTTGTTCGCCGAATTGCGAACATTATGGGCCGTTCGCGTCAAATTCGAGTAGCGTGTCACGGCCCATAATTCACTGCGGCATCGCAGTGCATTGCTGGCTGATGATTGGCCAAGCATGCACTATGACCCACATGCTTTGGCCAATCACAGCGCGCAAAAAACAGAGAGTCATTATTGGCCAAAGCCAGGGTGTAGTGTGTTGCTGTGGTTAAAGAGAGAGCTTACAGAGAGAGAGAGAGAGAGAGACAGTGTCATTTATATTGAGTTAGATAGAGCAGGCAGGTGAGTCAGTTAGCTGCAGTTACAATGTGTAGAGGATATATATGCATCCTAGGTGTTGTATATATATTTATACACTGTATTCAGTTTAGCTAGATCCGTTCCTGTTATTCTCTATATTGATTGTGCTAGCTGCAGTGTTTCACTAAGTGTACTGTGTCCTTTGCACAGTGTGCACCTAAAAATCCCTGAAGACAATTGCTGGTGTTCTGATCATATTAATACCACAGGCAGGCAGCTTCAGTATTTACAGTTAGTGTACTGTGTCCTTTGCACAGTGTGCACCTAAAGCTACCTGAAGTCAATTGCTGGTGTTCTGATCATATTAATACCACAGGCAGGCAGCTTCAGTATTTACAGTTAGTGTACTGTGTCCTTTGCACAGTGTGCACCTAAAAATACCTGAAGACAATTGCTGGTGTTCTGATCATATTAATACCACAGGCAGGCAGCTTCAGTATTTACTGTTAGTGTACTGTGTCCTTTGCACAGTGTGTACCTAAAAATACCTGAAGTCAATTTCTGGTGTTCTGATCATATTAATACCACAGGCAGGTAGCTTCAGTATTTACAGTTAGTGTACTTTGTCCTTTG
Source organism: Rana muscosa (assembly GCA_029206835.1). Taxonomy (NCBI): domain Eukaryota; kingdom Metazoa; phylum Chordata; class Amphibia; order Anura; family Ranidae; genus Rana; species Rana muscosa. Next base: position 415,680,976 of record CM055127.1, on the reverse strand, counting down.
CACAGTGTGCACCTAAAAATACCTGAAGACAATTGCTGGTGTTCTGATCATATTAAAACCACAGGCAGCTTCAGTATTTACAGTTAGTGTACTGTGTCCTTTGCACATGTGCACCTAAAAATACCTGAAGACAATTGCTGGTGCTCTGATCATATTAATACCACAGGCAGGCAGTTGATTCTGCTAGCTGCAGTATAATCAGTATATATACATCCCAGCTTTGTGCAGCTACATCTCACTGCAGGCCATTAGTATGTCTGGAAGGCCAACGAGGAGAGGCAGACAGTCTCGAGCCAATAAAAGAGGGCAAGCAGGCTCTGTGTCTAGAGGCAACAGTGCTGGTCATGGTCACGGTGCATCCTCATCAGCACGTGGCAGTGGGACACGCTTGTCCTTCTTTTCGGCAGCTGGCCATGTTGAGCCGCAACATGCCGAAGACTTGATAGAGTGGATGACCAAGCCGTCCTCATCCTCCTCATCCTCTTTCACCCAGGCTCAGGGTACTTTGTCTGGCAAAGCAGCTGCCAAAGCGGCCTCTTCCCTCGGCTCAATGGCATCAGTTACTCCTTCCCTAGCCCCACCATGTCCTCCTGATGAGTCCCCCGAACTGTTTGACCACAGTGTTCGGTACATGCTCCAGGAGGATGCCCAGCGTTTTGATGGCTCCGATGATGGTACCCAGCTAGAGGAAGGCAGTAACGTGAGCCCAGAGAGAGGGGGTGTCCAACAAGGACAGCAATCTGGCAGTCATGTTCCCCCAGCTGCAGCATACTGCCAAATTTGCTCCAGTGATGAGGAGGGAGGGGATGATGAGGTCACTGACTCCACGTGGGTGCCTGATAGGAGAGAGGAGGAGGAGGAGGCACATCTCCAACGAGGCAGGATGCCCTCCAGGGGCCAGCTTAAGGGCAGCCAACCGACTGTATCACACCGCAGTGTTCCGCATGTTCAGGGCGCTGCTGTCAGACATGTGCAGCAGATCACACCATTGCTATTTGCAACATATGTCTGAAGCGTATCTCGCGTGGCCAAAACATGAGCCGCTTGAGCACCACGTGCTTGACCAGACATATGTCGACCTGCCATTCAGTCCATTGGCAAGCATACAATAAAAGACCCACACCAAAGAACTAAGTGGACCTCTCCTTGCTCCTCATCAGCTGGGATCTCCAACCCCACCATACCTTCAGTCCTCTCTGAAACCTGCACTGAGAGGAATGAAGGTGTTGAATTAAGTGTGTCACAGCCAAGTACTTGCGGGCAATCTGCTATCGGTACACCGACGTCAGATTGTACCAGGCAAATTTCCCTGCCCCAGCTGCTGCATCGCCGAAAGAAGTTCGCTCCAAGCCATCCACATGCCCAGCGGTTGAATGCTAGCTTGGCTAAATTGCTAGCACTTCAACTGCTGCCTTTTCAGTTGGTAGACTCTGCCCCCTTCCGTGAGTTTGTGGAATGTGCGGTTCATCAGTGGCAGGTTCCCAAACGCCACTTTCTCACGGAAGGCGATTCCGGCTCTCTACCGGCATGTGGAAGGCAATGTCTTGGCCTCGCTGGACAGGGCGGTCATTGGTAAGGTGCATATTACCGCTGACTCATGGTCCAGCAGGCATGGACAGGGACGTTACCTATCTTTAACGGCGTATTGGGTGACTCTGCTGGCAGCTGGGAAGGATGCAGGACAAGGTGAAATAGTGTTGGAGGTTGTTCTTCCACCACGCCTCCAAAATGCTACTACTGGTGATTCTGACACACCTCTCTCCTCCACCCCCTCCTCTTCTTCTTCCTCCATGGCCTCTTCCTGTGCTTTGTCCTCAGAACCAGCGGTGCTCTGTAGGCGTTCAAGGGGCTACGCAAGTACACAGGCAAAAAGATGCCATGCAGTGCTTGAGCTGGTGTGCTTGGGGGACAGGAGCCACACTGGGGCAGAGTTTCTTTAACCTCTTGTTTTGCTTGCGTCTATCTAGCAAGGTTACTCTGTGGTATAACAAGGAAGCTGAGACTTCTGCAGTGTGTAAATGTGCTTTTACTATACAAGATGCTGTACATACAAAACTATGACAATATTAGGACTACAATACAAGACTGACAGATCTCTATAACAAACAAAATGCCTAGCAAATTAACAGCCTATGGTCTATAACAGTACAAATACATTTAAAGGTTACTTAACTTCGATTACGCTATGTTCATAATCTCCATTGCTGGTGATCAGGCATCTTCTTCTTCTATCATGAGCAGCTTCTTCTGATGGTACAGCAACATGATGTGTGTCTGTGTCCTAGCTTATGCCTGCTTTTATGTGTCAGGCTGAGTTACCAAACAACAGCAAACATACCTGTTTACTGTAGCTGTTGAATACAACAATGCTATCAACCTATTGTCTACTCAAACCAAATCTGTCAGTAATCTAACAGTCATTCTTTCAGTTTCAGAGCTGAAAGAAATCTCAAACAAGTAATGTCTTACTTGTTTACTGTAGCTATAATACAACAATGGTATCTAAACCCCATTGTATGAAAACAGCACTTGTTTGAGAAATCTACTCAAACCAAAAGACTGACAGTAATCTGACCAACTCACTATTGTAAAAGTGTCCCATGTATCCTATGTCTGAGTAATATAATAAAAATCATATTTTTAACAAACGCAGCACAGCTCTGCAGGGGCAGGCTCAGAGGTGGTTGACGCCACGCCAGCTTAAGCCAGGAATGGTGGTTTCCGACAATGGCACCAACCTCCTCTCCGCCCTCTGACAGGGACACCTGACTCATGTGCCCTGTTTGGCTCACGTCCTTAACTTGGTGGCGCAGCGGTTCTTGGGCAGGTACCCGGGCTTACAGGAGGTCCTGAAGCAGGCCAGGAAACTCTGTGGGCATTTCCGCTGGTCACATAATGCCAGTGCTCGGCTATCTGACCTGCAAAAGGAATAAAACCTGCCCAAGAACCGCCTAATCTGTGACATGCACACCAGGTGGAACTCTACGTTGGCCATGCTACAGCTGCTGCACACGCAGCAGAGGGCCATCAATGAGTATCTGTTGCAATATGGCACCAGGACAGGGTCAGGGGAGCTTGGATTTTTTTTCCCCACGCCAGTGGGCCATGATCAGGGATGCATGCACTGTTCTGGCACCATTTGAGGAGGCCACGAGGATGGTGAGCAGTGACAGTGCATGCATCAGTGACACTGTCCCTCTTGTCCACCTGTTGGAGCACACGCTGCGTTGAATAATGGACAGGGCACTTGAGGCAGAACAGAGGCAGGAAGAGGAGGACTTCTTTACCTCTCAAGACCCCCTTTATCAGCAGTGTTCCTGCTGGCCCGGCTATCACACAGGAAGAGGAGGAGGAGGAGGATTGTGTCAGCATGGAGGTGGAGCCTAGCACTCAGCATCAGCAGCAGTCTTGAAGGGATCAATTACAGTCCCAAGACACCCATGGACTTGTACGTGGCTGGGAGGAGGTGGCTGCGGATCATGTCGTCCTGAGTGACCCAGAGGACTCCGGACCAAATGCCTCAGCAAACCTACGCTGCATGGCCTCCCTGATTCTGCAAAGCCTGCAGAAGGATCCTCATATTCGTGCGATCAAGGAGAGGGATCATTACTGGCTGGCAACCCTCCTTGATCCACGTTACAAGGGTAAGGTTGCGGACCTTATCTTGCCATCGCAGGGGGAGCAGAGGATGAAGCATCTTCGGGAGGCCTTGCAGAAATGTCTGTGCAACGCGTTCCCAGAGACTGGGAGGTTACAAATTCCTGGTCCTGGACAACGTGTTGCTGAGGCTTCGGTCAGTCAAAGAAGGAGCGGTGGAGAAGGTGGCTGTCTGACCGATGCGTTCAGACAATTTTTTAGTCCGCAGCCCCAAGGTATGATCGGTTCCAGCAACCATCGCCAGCGTCTGGTTTACATGGTGCAGGAATACCTAGGGGCAAGATCAGACTTGGACACCTTTCCCACCGAAAATCCTCTGGGTTACTGGGTCTTGAGGATGGATCACTGGCCAGAGCTTGCACAGTATGCAATTGAGCTACTGGCCTGTCCTGCATCCAGCGTTCTTTCGGAACGCACATTCAGTGCTGCTGGAGGCTTTGTAACTGATCACAGGGTGCGCCTGTCCACCGACTCAGTCGATCGACTGACCTTCATAAAAATGAATCAGTCTTGGATCACCACCAGCTACCAAGCACCTGATGCTGATGTAACAGAATAATTTTCTTTGAAATGTCAGATCCCTTCAAGACTGCCTATGCTGATGCAGAGTGACTATCCTGTTATGGACTATCCTCCTCAATGATCATGCCGATAGCATGTAAGAACATTTTTGGTTCTGGGCACCGCCACCAGTGGCTAAGGCCCAATTTTTCAGCCCCTGTTTAACAGGGGCGTGTAATTAAAATTTTTAATGCAATACATTGCAGCAGGGCTCATTCCTGCGCTCCAACTAGAGTATCTGTGAGGGGTTGCAGTGTTGTGGCACCAGCACCAATGCCTAAGGCCCAATTTTTCAGCCCCTGTTTAACAGGGGCGTGTAATTACAATTTTTAATACAATACTTTGCAGCAGGGCTCATTCCTGCGCTCCAACTAGAGTATCTGTGAGGGGTTGCAGTGTTGTGGCACCAGCACCAGTGCCTAAGGCCCAATTTTTATGCCCCTGTTCAACAGGGGCATGTAATTACAATTCTTCATCTAATAATTCACAGCAGGGCCCATTCCTGCGCCCACCAAGAGTAACTGTGAGGGCTTACAGTGTTGTGGCACCAGCACCACCACCAAAGGCCCAATTTTTCTGGCCCTGTTCAACAAGGGCATGTAATTACAATTCTTGATCTAATACTTCACAGCTGGGCCCATTCCTGCACCGACCAATAGGAACTGTGAGGACTTACAGTGTTGTGGCACCAGCAACACCACCAAAGGCCCAATTTTTCCTACCACTGTTCAACAATGGCATGTAATTACAATTCTTGATATAATAGTTCACAGCAGGGCGTTCCAGTGCCCACCAAGAGTAACTGTGAGGGCTTACAATGTTGTGGCAACACCAACACCTAAGGGCCAAATTTCTGCAGAGTATATACGGCAGGCCCCTACTTTCAAACATCCAACTTACAAACGACTCCTACTTGCAAACGGAAGGAGACAACGGGAAGTGAGAGGAAATCTACCCCTAGGAAGGGAAATTCTCTCCTGTCAGGCCTCGTACACACGACCGATTTTCTCGGCAAGAACCAGCAAGAAACTTGCTGGCAGAGAGGTCTTGCCGAGTAAATCGGTCGTGTGTACGCGGCTATCGGGTTTCTCGTCGAGAAAACCGACAAGAAACCTCGACGAGAAAATAGAGAACCTGCTCTCTATTTTCTCGTCGAGATTCTCCTCGGCATGTTTCTCGACGAGAAAAGTGAGTGTGTGTACACTTACCTGTCCTCCCGGAAGCCCGCGCATGTTCGAAATGAATTCGACGCATGCGCGGTAGCTTCCTAGGCATAGGTAGGGTATACCAAGATGGCGGCGACGGCATCGAATGTGACGAGCGCATGCTCGTCGTAGTCGATGACGTCACCGCGTATGCTCCTTTCAAAGAACCGCGGGTTCTTTGAAACGAGCGTGTGTACACTCGGCCGGGACAAGTTTCTTGTCCAAGAATCTCGTCGAAAAAAACGACATGTTTTTTTCAACGAGAATCTCGGCCGTGTGTACGAGGCCTAAGAGTTAATATGGGAAAAAGGTGTCTCCTCTCTACTGATGCTTTATCACCAATCCTTGTTTCAATAAAAACCCCACTTTTCCAAAAACATTTGTCATTGGGACGGAAAGTGAGGTGAAATGTTCTGAACAGGTGCACAGACAGCAAAACAAATGTTACAGGGGTGATAACCCTTCCCTATGTTCTCCAAAAAGCTTAAAAATAGATTTTTAGGCTGCAGCTACACTTAAAAATGTACCTGTTCCAAATTACAAACAGATTCTACTTAAGAACAAACCTACAGTCCCTGTCTTGTTTGCACTGCCTGTATTCTGCTGTTCAGAGTATATAAGGCCTTTTTTTAATTTGGGTGTGGGGTTCCCCCTAATATCCATACAAGACCCAAAGGGGCTGGTAATGGGCTGGGGGGGGGGGGTACCCATGCCATTTTTCTCAATGATTTTCATCCATATTGTCGGGACCAGACATTTCATTAAAGCCGCAAGCAGTTTTAAATGACTTTTTTTCCTTTAGAAATGTCATTTTGTGAAGGGACAGTTCTAAACACAGGGAAACACGTGCCACTTCACAGGCATACAATAGACACCCCCCAGGCATGATATTTAAAGGAATATTTCACTTTTTTTTTTCACTTTAAGCATCATTAAAATCACTGCTCCCGAAAAAACGTCAGTTTTTAAAACTTTTTTTTGCATTGATACATGTCCCCTGGGGCAGGACCCGGGTCCCCAAACCCTTTTTAGGACAATAACTTACATATTAGCCTTGATAATTAGCACTTTTGATTTCGAACGTTCGAGTCCCATTGTATTTAATTGCAACTATTGTTCAGAGTGCGGCTGTCCAGAAACATTCTTTTGTTCCTGTCTTGCTGAATGCATTGCCTGCACCTGTGATATCTGCACAGTGGATTCTCATCAAGGCTCCCACCTAGAGCAGCTATCTTCTCGCACATCTAAGTATGCAGAGATCCGGGGTAAAGATGTCCACATACATCATCCTCCACACCGCCTGCTCTCACCACTGTCAGTCTGCAATCGTGACTGGGAAGACTACCCTGCAGTAGAGCAATTTGAAAGCAAGGTGCGCAACGTGGAAGGGATGGAGTCGATGGCGGTGCAGAGGATGGTCTATGTGGACAGCTTTACCCCGGATGCCTGCATACTTAGATGTGCCTCTTTTAATCATCAACCAACCATGTGAGTCTCTAAATGTTGTACCTTTATTAAAAGTAACCATATTGCTACACTTAGAAGCGCCTCTGTTCTGTTTTATACTCAGTTGTGACATGACGCTACTTGTATATCAAGTCAAAATTTATTTAAAATTTTTGTTTGTCTTGCAAAATGTTCTCAAACCAAGTTACTCTCAAACCAAGGTTTTACTGTATATCCTTTTTTTGCTGAATTAACACTCACAACTATGGGCCCCCAAAATGAACAATAATTCCGTAAAATCCATGCAGTCTGCAATTTCTGTCACTCACTGCACTGCAGCAATAAGATATAAACAGATCTGATCACGTTATCCTGGATCTTCATAGTGCATGCGCCGATGACGTCACTGGTTACATCCAGTGTGAATATCTCCTAAATAGGCTTACTGATAGGTAAAAACCACAAAGTGAACTTTACTACCGCTTTGAGCCCTTCACTTTGCTATGCTACAGTTACAACAAAAATCTGAATCTTACCTCCACATATCCAGAAAGGAGTGTAATGCCGTGTACACACGATCGTTTTTTCCGTCGGAATAAACTCAGACGGAATTCCGCTCAAGCTGTCTTGAATACACACAGTGACACTAAAATCCGAGAACACGGTGACGTACAACACTACGACGAGCCGAGAAAATGAAGTTCTATGCTTCCGAGCATGCGTCAAATTGTTTCCGAGCATGCGTGGTTTTTAGTCCGTCGGAATTGCATCCAGATGAACGGAAGTTCCAATTTTTTTTCATCGGGAAAAAAGAGAACATGTTCTCTTTCAAAATCTGTCGGAATTTCCGATGGAAAAAGTCAGATGGGGCATACACACGGTCAGAATATCTGATGAAAAAATTCCGTCTGACTTTTTCCATCGGAAATTCAGAGCGTGTGTACGCAGCATAAGAACTGTCATAACCACTGACAAATGACAGGAATGAAAGTTAATACTGTACCAGACAATGCCTGAACACTGTCCAGACAAAATATGGCCTTATTTGTTTAGTACAAAGAGCTGTTACATAGAAGGAAGTGTGAGTTTATAAAGGTGTGTTACACCTTGCCAACATATGCTACAGAGGAGTGACTAAATGACAGAAACAAAACAGGTTTGATGGGAATTATTCTGGATTAGAAAAATAATACCAAGGAACAAAAGCACAAAGCCTTATATAATTATGATAAAAAAAATAGCTGAAAGCAAACTGTTGAGGCCTTTAAAGCCCAAATGGGACTTTGGACCCCTGGCAGGTAAATTTGTTGTGAGCTATACTGAAATAACACTGAAAACCTAACTCCATACCTTGTTTAATCTTTAGAGTGGACAACTTTTTCTTTTAGTTTTGGTATAGATATGACACAATCCAGTTGGTTTTGGCTATCTTTTTTTAAATTAAAGCGGAGTTCCACCCAAAAATGGAACTTACACTTTTTGGATTAGTCCCCCCCCCCCCCCCGTTGACACATTTGGCACCTTTCAGGGGGGAGGGGGGAGCAGATACCTGTCTAATACAGGTATTTGCTCTCACTTCCGGGCATAGATCGCTGCAGTATCCGCGGCGATCTACGCCATGTCTGGCCCCTTTAAAAGAAAAAAAATGGCGGAACTCCGCTTTAAAGTGGTTGTAAACCCTGGACACATTATTTTTTTTTAAATCCCACCTGCAAGACAAAGCCATAATGAGCTAGTATGACTAGCATACTAGCTCATTATGCATCATTTACCTCAGATCGGGGCCCCTGAAGCTGTCCTCGTCTCCCTCTCCAGCCGCAGCCATCGCTGCGGCGATACCCAGAAGGTTACTTCCGGGTATCGCCGCTCCAGCCAATCACAGCGCTGCAACGGCGCTGTGATTGGCCGGAGCGGCGAAGACGTCACTCCACGCATGCGCACGGGAGCCGTCAAATCCGGCTAAGCCGGATTTGTGAATGGGATTAACCCTGTGAATGCGCCGTTGTCTACGGCGCGCATGCGCCGTAGACACCGATGCATATAATTTTTTGCAAATGTAGCGGGCAGTTCCTCCCCTCTCCCCGTCCCCTCTATTAAAGTTCTGCTCGCAATGTCTCTGGTATAGGGGTATGATAGGGGAGGGAGAGGGTGCGCTACGCCTGGCTTCCACCACAGATGCATAAGTGGTATTAGCAATGCCTTCCTTTACCTTCGGGCCTGTGTTGTGCATCGGATCCTCCCTCCAAGAGTCTCCAAGAACCTCGTCTGCCAGAAACTTGAGCCACACACCGTTAAAGTCCAACACTCCTTTATTTAGCACATAACATGGACTCCCTTGGCTATAGAACAGAAAAGGAGGTGTGTGTACGAATAGGCCCAGACACAAGTTCGATCCTCCACTCTCCTCCAAAGAGTGGGTTATGGTCTCCGCACGAGGGAAATTCACCTTCCGGACGGTCTCCGACAAGAGGCTCACCTGTCACCGGCAGTATGCTGCACCGGGTCTTCAGATGAGGAGCTCTTTCCGGTCCATTACGCCCACCTCGGATTCAGGCATCCATCTCCGGAGTACCTTAGTATCCTTCCCTCGCGGAACTCAGTGTTGGGCACTGAGCTCCGGACCGCCGTCCGAGTACCTCACCCCAGGCTAAAGGTGCCAAGGGTGGAACACGATCTCCGGTGGTCCTCTAGGCCTAGTCCGCCTAGAGGACAAACACGAACTCCGTCCGCAGGCTAAAGGTGCCAGGGACCAACAACCCCGTGACCAAGATGGCTGGCCCCTCTTATCCCCTCTCCCAGCAAGCACGGCGGGTTCCCCGCCCCACCATACCGCCGCCCAGAGAGGACAAAAGTAAGCTCAGCACACAGCGGTATCCGTCCGTCGGCCCACAGTGACAGCGCCACCCAGTGGACCTCCGGAGATACACCACTGGTGTCACCGAAAAATTCAAAAACTTACGGCGGGAAAGTAAGTACCCGCTACATACTCCCCCCTGTTATTTGACACTGGTCCCCAGTGTCTGGAGTAAACCACATCTTCAACAACTGACATGGTTCAGTCCAGAAACCACTAACAATTGAAAAACAGAAAAAACTTTTGGAAACTCTCCTAACGAAGAAGTTGTGTCTGAGCCCCTGTAATAAAAGAGGAGTGAAAGACAACACATTCAACATGAAATCACATTTCAACATTTTACTTTTCCCCCCCATCCTAACTAAAGACCTCCTGAAAGTATGTAATCTTGCTGGGATGTCCTCCTGTAGTGGGAAAATAAATAAAATGTAACATGTAAAACCCTGACACATGTATCCGTGTGTATGAGGAAAATAAATTTCTCCTAAAAGAAATTCCTGTTTCTCCAAAGAGTGAATGCGTGAGAAGTGTTTGTAACGTTGCACGACACTGCCACCTGGTGACAGCCTCGCGGTAACTGCACCCGTGGAACTTCTTCTCCTTTCTCTCTAACCCTATCTACCCCAGAGTCTGTGATCTCCTTGCAGGAAGATAGAAACAAACAGGAACAGTTCCTTTTTTTTTTTTCTTCTCTCTTCTGTGGGCACACAAAACACAATTTCCCCAGAAAGTTCAGCAGCATGATAATATTGGAGTCTCTCTCTCCTACAGGTAGAAGCGGGGATGTGGCAGAATCAGTGGCTTCAAGTGCTGATCCATAGTCTCTAGATGGTACTCTACATCTTCGCCTTCTTTGCGTCTGATCACTACTTTATCTGCGTGGATGTGTCTTCCCAACATCCATTCTGCCTTGCAGTCTTTGAAGCGCTGTGAAGCCTTTGGAGAACATGATAGGTATCTGCGGGCATGTGGAACTTTGAGGTGGGTCCACACAAAGTCATTGTACCAGCGCTCCCGGTACACTTCCACCTCATATAGCAAGTCCTTCGATAAGTAAGGGTACTCCCAGCCGTACTCCGCTGCAACCTTTTGACTGAATAAATGCTGTAATCTTGCCAAAGGAGGCATAATAGCTTTTTCCCCTTCACCAGGCAAAACAACTGAATCTGGATGACGAGGTGCCTTGACCACCTCCATTCTGGGCATTGGGGGCCGCAGCAACAGTCTCTTGACCCCAGTGTCAGATACAGATGGTGCCGGGGATGCAGGGACAAGTTGAGGAAGGGATTCTCCTTCAGGCGCTGACGCCTCCACCCTGGGTGTGCTCTCTCCTATGGACATAGGTGAACTCCCACTTCCACGGAATGAAGCAAGCGGTATCTTGTCCCAGTCCTTCTTGGCAAACAAGTCATCTATCAGGGCATCATCTCCCGTATCAGAAAGAGATTCCAGGTCGGAGGTGTCACACTCCTCCGCGGGTATGTAGCCCTGTGTGGAAACAGAACATCCACACTCCGGGGACTTGCTAGGCCATGCCTTCTCGACACCTCCTCCCTCACACCAAGTCTTCTCTGCCGGCTTACCTTGACCTTTTCTGGGGCGTCCGGAACTCCCGTCAACGGATCCCTCTGGGTCTGGCGTAAGCATGCGAGACGGTCCACCACCACCGCTGGTCGGGGCTACCACGCTGGTTCTTTTCTTCGGTGGCGGACGCTGTGAGACAGTGGTGACCGAGTCAGCATCCTCGGATTTCTCCCGTTGATGTTTCACGACCTCCTCCGCGGTCGTTGCAGTGTGCGCAGGGGTGACTCTCACAGCCGCGATTCCTCCCTTCTGAATGACGGTACCTGAAGCCCGGCCTGGGTAGATGGTCTTCGGCCTCTCAACCTCCGGATCCACTTCAAACGTGAACTCCCCACAGGCCTCACAACGTCCGAACGGCTTCAACAGGCATACCAGTCCCGAACACCCGGGGCAAATCATACCCAGGGCCTCAACGTCCATACATGAGTATAGGGCGAATCGACCCCTCGGCTTCAGTCGGATCCCCGTATCCGTTATCAGAGCAGCAGCAGTCAATGTTGTTGTTGCCGGGTGAACCGGAATCCATGAGGCGGGTCCAAACATGGCGACCTGTTGCTGTTCCATCTCACACTGCAGTTTTTTGCACCAATGTCCCACGTGTAGTCCGTCACACATATTGGACTCCTCCCCTTTGCTCCAGTTCGCGGGTTTTTCCACTTTGCTTGGTTGAGACACGCCCACGAACTAAGCGGTGGGGGTTGTGTCTGGTGGCGCAGTGCAATTAAAAACCCCCGCGTGTAGTCCGTCACACGACTGGGTTTTCCCCCTTTCACCACTCTTCTTGCGCGGGCCTTTCCCCTTCTGAGGTCATGTCCACGACTTTCGAGCAGGGCTGCACTTTGGCCTATTCGCTTAACTCTGTCTGGCAGACACCTTCTACAAAGTGATGCACAACACATATCCCGGACCCGAGCCCCCACGTGTAGCGGGCAGTTCCTCCCCTCTCCCCGTCCCCTCTATTAAAGTTCTGCTCGCAATGTCTCTGGTCTAGGGGTATGATAGGGGAGGGAGAGGGTGCGCTACGCCTGGCTTCCACCACAGATGTATAAGTGGTATTAGCAATGCCTTCCTTTACCTTCGGGCCTGTGTTGTGCATCGGATCCTCCCTCCAAGAGTCTCCAAGAACCTCGTCTGCCAGAACCTTGAGCCACACACCGTTAAAGTCCAACACTCCTTTATTTAGCACATAACATGGACTCCCTTGGCTATAGAACAGAAAAGGAGGTGTGTGTACGAATAGGCCCAGACACAAGTTCGATCCTCCACTCTTCTCCAAAGAGTGGGTTATGGTCTCCGCACAAGGGAAATTCACCTTCCGGACGGTCTCCGACAAGAGGCTCACCTGTATGCTGCACCGGGTCTTCAGATGAGGAGCTCTTCCCGGTCCATTACGCCCACCTCGGATTCAGGCATCCATCTCCGGAGTACCTTAGGATCCTTCCCTCGCGGAACTCAGTGTTGGGCACTGAGCTCCGGACCGCCGTCCGAGTACCTCACCCCAGGCTAAAGGTGCCAAGGGTGGAACACGATCTCCGGTGGTCCTCTAGGCCTAGTCCGCCTAGAGGACAAACACGAACTCCGTCCGCAGGCTAAAGGTGCCAGGGACCAACAACCCCGTGACCAAGATGGCCGGCCCCTCTTATCCCCTCTCCCAGCAAGCACGGCGGGTTCCCCGCCCCACCATACCGCCGCCCAGAGAGGACAAAAGTAAGCTCAGCACACAGCAGTATCCGTCCGTCGGCCCACAGTGACAGCGCCACCCAGTGGACCTCCGGAGATACACCACTGGTGTCACCGAAAAATTCAAAAACTTACGGCGGGAAAGTAAGTACCCGCTACATAAATATCTCCTAAACCGTGTAGGTTTAGGAGATATTTCTTGCACCTACAGGTAAACCCTAATCTAAGCTTACCTGTAGGTACAAGTTGCATTAGTGGGTTAACAACCACTTTAAGGAGATTTTCCTTGACTTTCTGCCCCTGAGATACAACAGAAAGCAGAGAAATATCTCTCTAAACTGAGAGGCAATCTCTTCTTAAACCTTTTTCTCATTGGAAGCTCTCATCACTATTCCTATTCTGATGGGACTGTAATGCCGCGTACACACGATCGGAATTTCCGACAACAAAACCGTGCTTTTTTTTTCCGACGGATGTTGGCTCAAACTCAAACTCAAACTCAAACTTACCTACACACGGTCGCACAAATGTTGCTCGGAAATTCCAATGGTCAACAACGCGGAGACATACAACACTACGACGAGCCGAGAAAAATTAAGTACAATGATTCCGAACATGCGTCAAATTGATTCCGAGCATGCGCAGCACTTTTGTGCGTCGGAAATGGCTACACACAGTCGGAATTTCTTTGTCGGAAAAATTGAGAACCTGCTCACAAACATTTGTTGTCAGAAATTCCGACAGAAAATGTCCGATGGAGCCTACACACGGTCGGAATATCTGACCAAAAGCTCACATCGAACATTTGTCGTCGGACATTCCGATCGTGTGCACGCGGCATTACATTTTGGATTTCCCATCGCTTTCTGTCCTAGTCATCAAGACAAATTGATTCATTCTACCCAGTTGACACTCACACAGCAATACAAACCTAACAGGAGTTCCAAAACTTCCCTGCTCTATCCAAAATGAAAAAAAGGTTTGGGCTTCAGACTGACATTAAGAGCCCTTTCACACAGGCTTTCTGATCAGGTCCACCAGTTTTTGCAGACCTAAACATGATGGATCGGAGGTAGCCTGATGTAAACAGACGGTGAAGTCCATTTATATCTTGCAGCCCATAGAGATGTCTTGGGTCTGTCTGTGTCCACCGGGCACAAACTGAATGGGCACAAATGTAAAAACACTGACATCTGTTCGGCTTCGATTCAGCAGGAGATCTTCTCACAGATCCCCTGCTTATCGGAACGGACACTGTCCCATGTGAATGAGCCCTAAAACATTGATATAACATATTTACCTTTTGTGGTTTAGTGCTTATAAAAAATTGCATTCTAATTCAATCCACAGCTGGATATGACTTTATACACCTGGAACAAATTCAGAGGTGGTGCAAACAACTTCAACTTTTTTCATATTATAACACTTATGTCTTGTACACACGGTCGGATTTTCCGTCGGAATAAACTCTGACGGGTTTTTCTGACGGAATTCCGTTAAAGTTGTCTTGCATACACACTGTCACACCAAATTCCGACCGTCAAGAACGCGGTGACGTACAACACTAAGACGAGCCGGGAAAAATTAAGTTCAATGCTTCCGAGCATGCGTCGACTTGATTCTGAGCTTGCGTGTTTTTTTCTCCGTCAGAGTTCCATACAGAGGAATGGAATTTCCGATAGAGATTTTTTACGGCAGAAAAAAAGAGAACATGTTCTCTTTCTAAGTTTCTAAGTCTTTCCAATGGAAAAAGTAAGATGGGGCATACACATGGTCGGAATATCCGATGAAAGAATTCCGTCTGACTTTTTCTATCGGAAATTCCGAACGTGTGTACGCGGCATTTGACCGGCCATTCTCAACCAGGGTTCTATGGAATCCTAGGGTTCCTCAAAAGGTTGCTAGAGGTTCCCTGTGCTGTGTTTGATTGACCAGTTTATATGATCAGATGGTGCCTGGATAGCTTTGGCTTCAATGCCACTTGGCAGAGCCAGCTGCATGACACCAATTATCTTTTAAGCTGTTAAGAAGGGTGATAATCTGACTGTCACCTTAAAGGGGTTGTAAACCCTCCAGTTTTTTCACCTTAATGCATCCTATGCATTAAGGTGAAAAAACATCTGACAATTACCGGCCCCCCAGTCCCCCCCCCTCCCGTTTTACTTACCTGAGCCCTGGAATGTCCCACGATGAGGATGCGCTGCATCTTTGCCCCGGGTTCTCGGCTCTTGATTGGATAGATTGATAGAGTGCAGCCATTGGCTCATGCTGCTGTCAATCAAATCCAATGACGTGGGGGGCGGGGGCGAGTCATGCATTCGGCGGCTATGAACGCCGAATGCTGGATTTAGGAGCGCGCCCGCAATGTAACCCCCTTGGGAGAGCGCTTCCCAGAGGGAGTTATCTGTTGCGGGGAGGAGCCGAGAGAGCCGTCGGGGGACCCCAGAAAGCGGCGTTCGGGGCCACTCTGTGCAAAACGAGCTGCCCAGTGGAGGTAAATATGACATGTTTGTTATTTAAAAAAAAAAAAATCAAACCTTTAGTGTCACTTTAAGAGGGACATTCATTCCACTGACCACCAATGTAAGGAGCATCCTACCCACTGATCCCTGACAAGTTAAAAGATAAGTATGGGTTAACAAAATAACAATTTTACTCACCTAGGTAGATGCAGCCTCGGTCCGAAGCTGCATCTGTCCCCCTGCCAGCCTTAAGACTGAGAACTGAGCGATCAATAACCGCTGTTCTGTGAGCAGAGAGCTAGTGACTGTCAGTCAGTGGCTCTCTGCTTTGCCCCTCCAGCACTCACTGGAGAGCTGATATGTGGAGGGGGCGGGAGCGGCTGGCTTAGCTTCTCAGTGGCTCGCTGAGAGGCAGAGCCAGCTGCTGATCCAGGCTTCTGGGTGGATCCCGACCATATGGTTGCGATCTTTTCAGAGCCTAAAACCAGCTCTGTGATGTCAGCTGACAGCTGAAAACGGGTCACAAAAGTGCAGAATTCCTCTGGCTGAAAATTAAAGAACTCCTCTGGCTGAGAAAGGCTGACTTAAAGGGGTTGTAAACTGAGCACGGCTGACCTCGGCAAATCTCGGGTAGGAAGTCTTTCCGAGATTTGTCGAGGTCAGCCGAAGTGTCCTCGGGCCTTTTCGGCCATTTCCGAGGCTCTCCGGCGCCCCCCACAGGAGGGCCCAATACCTAACATGTCATGCTTTAAAATTGCGCACGCTTGTGGAATGGCGACAAACTATAGTACTTAAAAATCTCCGAAGGCGACACGTTAAAAATGTTTACAGGTTACCTGTTTACATATGCGGACGCGACTTGCGTATGTGTTCACTTCTGCGCGTGAACACGGAGGGAAGGGGTGCTTTAAATTTTACTTTTTATTTTCACACTGTCCCTTAATTAATACATTTTTTGATCACTTTTACACTTGTAATAGAAATAAGCATGACAGGTCCTCTTCATTGAGAGATCTGGAGTCCAAAAGGCCCCAGATCTCTTATTTCCCCTCAAAAGCAAAAACAAATGACTTTTGACTTTAAGAAAAAAAATAAAAATGTTTTGGCCCGAGAACCAGAAGTGACGTCGGAGGTCACTCTGGTCCTCCAAGGGCATAGAGCCAAGTGGGGGACATCTTGCCCTTACTTGACTTCCTGCCTAGCCATCAGAGGGATCGGATCACTTCAGAGTTTACCGACGGGGTCGGTAAAACCGGAAACGACCGTAAAGCAGCAGGAGGGGTGCACCTCTCCCACCGCCTCAAAAAGCGATCCCGTAGCAAATATGCCACTGGGATCAGTTTTATTAGATGCTGAATTGCCCACAGAACACAATGATACGGGGTTCTGGCACCTAGCTGCTGCCATAACAACAATATTTAATGTCAAAATAATGATGTATATGTACTGTGGGCGGCCAGCAAATGGAAAATCTTTCAATGGGGAAACAAGTTCTGGTGACCCTGGTAACTCACCGTGATTCCCTCACTTTGGAGGGATTTCCTCTCACTTCCTGTTTTGGCTATGGGACAGGAAATGAAGGGAAATCTCCCCAATGTGACAAAGATGGCACACAAAAAAAACAGACACGGGTTTTAAAGCAGTTGTAAACGCGGCCACCCACGTTCATGGGCACGAGAGCCAGAACGGGAGACAGATCGTTTGTTCCTAGTAAGTAGGAACAGCGATCTGTCTCCTCCTCTAGTCAGTCCCATCCCCATACAGTTAGAAACACACAGGAGGGAACACATTTAACCCCTTGATCGCCCCCCTAGTGTTAACTCCTTCCCTGCCTATGACATTTATACAATAATCAGTACATTTTTATAGCACTGATCGCTGTATAAATATCAATGGTCCCAAAAATGTGTCAAAAGTGTCGATCTGTCCGTCGCAGTCACGCTAAAAATCACAGATCACCACCATTACTAGTAAAAAAAAAAAAAAAAAAAAGACATAAATATTTCCCATAGTTTGTAGACGCTATAACTTTTGCGCGAACCAATTAATATACGATTTTTTTTTACCAAAAATATGTAGAAGAATACATTTTGGCCTAAATTGATAAAAAAAAATGTGTTTTTTAAAAACATTTTTGGAGATATTTATTATACCAAAAAGTAACAAATATTGTTTTTTCAAAATTGTCGCTCTTTTTTTGTTTATAGCGCAAAAAAAAAAAAAAATGCAGAGGTGATCAAATACTACCAAAAGAAAGCTCTATTTGTAGGGAAAAAAAGGACATCAATTTTGTTTGGATACGTCGCACAACCGTGCAATTGTCAGTTAAAGCAACACAGTGCCGTTATGGCAAAAACTGGCCTGGTCATTAACCACTTCCGGACCGCCACACGACTATATACGTCGGCACTTTGAAGCAGGATATCTCTGTTATGGCAGTAGCTAGTTGCTATCATAACCCAGATATCCTCGATGTCAAACGGCGGTCCGGTTTACGATAATGGTGGTCCCTGCAGCGGATTCGCCGCGAGATCACCATTTTCGGCGGCGGGAATGGGCCCCCCCTTCCGCCGCTCTCCCGTGCCCTCCGCCGCTTACCGGAGCCGTCGGTAGTGGAAGAGGCGATCGGGTCTTGTCCGTGGCTGGGTATGGAGATGAGTGAGCGGAAGATAGCCCCCACCCGTCTCCTTACCATAGCAGGGTGGAAGCGACGTCAAAACGTCAGCTCCGCCCATAGCTCTTAAAGGGACTTTTTTTGTTGTAATTTTTTCCCCAAAAAAATATTGCATTTTAGTGTGAATATGAGATCCGAGGTCTTTTTGACCCCGGATCTCATATTTAAGAGGACCTGTCATGCTTTTTTCTATTAAAAGGGATGTTTACATTAAAAGTGCCCCATCCCCACAATCTCGCATGCAGAAGCGAATGCATACGTGAGCAGCGCCCGCATATGAAAACGGTGTTCAAACCACACATGTGAGGTATCGCCGTGATCGTTAGAGCGATAGCAATAATTCTAGCCCTAGACCACCTCTGTAACTCAAAACATGCAACCTGTAGAATTTTTTAAACGTTGCCTATGGAGATTTCTAAGGGTAAAAGTTTGTCGCCATTCCACGAGCGGGCGCAATTTTGAAGTGTGACATGTTGGGTATCAATTTACTCGGTGTAACATTATCTTTCACAATATTAAAAAAAAATTGGACTAACTTTACTGTTATCTTATTTTTTTATTCAAAAATTTGTATTTTTTTCCAAAAAAAGTGCGCTTGTAAGACCACTGCGCAAATACGGTGTGACATAAAGTATTGCAATGTCCAGCATTTTATTCTCTAGGGTGTTAGAATTTTTTTTTATAATGTTTTAGGGTTCTTACTTATTTTCTAGCAAAAAAAAATTGTTTTTAACTTGTAAACAACACATCTGAAAAAGAGGCTCGGCCCTTAAAGTGGATGTAAACCCACTCTCACCCTTTCTAAACTACTGCCATAGTGCTGATCTATAAGGATCTAGATGCCTCCTGCATGTATCCTTACCTGTCAAATGTCTCCCCTCTGTCTGCTATAAGAACTGAAAAACTGCAGATTCTGTGGGTGGATCTGTTGTCTGGAGCTCGGTGGGTGGAGTCGTGATGTCAGTAGACTCCCCGCCCACCTCTACACTCCCCTTGTCAACATGCATTTTCTCCTGTGTATTCCTTCTGCTATGATCACTAACATCCAGTCAAAATCCAGAAAAGTAACCACATGACTTCAGAAAAGGAGTAGGGGTGGGAATTAAAAATTAATGCCAGTCTATAGCTAGTGCACGAGATATGTAAATAACCTGTCACTCAAAGTAAGGGGGCGGAACGGACAAAGGTTTTTCTCTGTTTGTCTGTTTTATCTCACTGAACAATAAAAGAGGATGGCAAGACCTGGCACAAATGATAGGAAATCTTATACTCTACATTGTGACAGCAAAAAAAAAATATAAAAAATTCGGGTTTACATCCACTTTAACGCTCTTATTTTACCCAAAATGGAAAAACATGCCTTTAGCTTTTCTTTAAATTAAACATAAAACAAGCACTTCAGACATGCCAATATAACACGTTCAGATAATGTTTTATTAAAAACCCAAGAAATGTATAGGGAAGCTAATCAGTATTGAAAAGCAAAGCCATATTCAGGGACAAATCTCCAAAAATCAGACACTGAACTACACATAGCGCTCTGTTCCTCGCCGCCCGCACTTGCCCATAACAAAGATGGCGGCGGACGCGCACGCCGCCAGTCCAGGTCCGGTCACATGATATGTGTGAAGGGGAAGGGCGTTGAGAGAGGGAGCCTTTTCTATGTCAGCTGACCGGCGTGCTGGGGCCCGTATGACATAAAAAGACGACGCCATTTTTCCTACGGGTTGTGGCAGGCCGAGAGAAGCAGAACTCGGACGGTGAGACAAGTGGTGGCTGTGGCTGGGCGGGGTGTTATGGTGACAGGAGGGGGTAGGAAGTGGCTCCCCGCCGCCTCCATCGTGTCATGTTTACTATCATGGATGTTCTAAGGGGCAGTGCGAGCCCCGGCCATGTAAGCGGACCTGTCATGGCGGTGTGGGTAATACAAGGCCCGGGGACTGACACAGGGGACAGGTCCTCTTTATATGAAGATGGGGAATCCTATTGGCTGTCAGTGGAAATGTTTTGTCCTTGTGGGAAGTGCTGAGACCTGTCATGTCCTCCATGGAGGGGGAGGGTGTGGTCACCAGATTTATAGGGGGGGGGGGATTGTGACCCTATCTGCTCTGTTATATGGAGTGGACCATGATGATGATTTGGTCTCAATAATAGAGTTGCATGCTCCATATAATTTATTATTGGGGGGGTGTGACCCGCTGCTGCATATAATATAGAAATTCTTATTTAATAAAGCAAAACTTTATTTTTACTTAGACTGATGCCTTATAACCTGTCACCGATGGGTTGGCACTGCCAGCTCTGTACTATCTTCTGTTGATTTCTGGTGGCCAGCCGGCAGCTGTGATCATTGTATTCTGATGGCTGGGGAAACCTCCGGCAGTCAGAATACAGAAATGCAATGGGAGGGATTCCCCCATCAATGCTAATGAATGCATGGTCTGTCCCCCCCCCCCCATCAATGCTAATGAATGCATTACCCCCCCATTAATGCTAATGAATGCATGGTCTGTCCCCCCCCCCCATTAATGCTAACGAATGCATGGTCCCCCCCCCCCCCCCCATCAATGCTAATGAATGCATGGTTGATGGAAAGAAAATTGCATAATGTATGGCTTGCCTCAGCCTTGGGGCTCTTTTACATAGGCAGACCGATCGGATCATCTATTGCCCTCTATGGAGCGGCGGATGTAAGCATTCACATGCCTGTTTTCTATCTACTAACATCCAATCCTATCCATGATCTGTTCCTAAACCCCTGCCTCCCCGGCTTGGGGGGGGGCACCCTGCCCCCCTCTCACTCCCTGGCTTGGGGGGGCATACTGCTCCTCCATCCCCCCCCCTTCCACCAGCTGCCAGGGGATCTGATACAACCCCCCCCCCCGACAGCCTGTGTGAACGAGCCCTTAAACGCTACAGACATTCATTGTGAATGGATACTAGAACACCAATACTTTGGGTCCTGACAATGCTTGGGGAAGTTGAGGGGGATGGTGCAGCTGCAGAGTTAACATGACCCTGAATCTGGGTTATAAAAGGTGGAGTTGTGCTTTAAGCTGCAAAGGCTGCTGCACAGGGTATTCACATATTGCTTTGCACCCTGGCAACATTTCTCTCCTGTTGCATTTGATACCCCCTAACAAATGTGACCCACTCAAGTGAATAGGGCTGTACCATAACCACAAGGCTCGTGGCTGCAGAGCACTAGTCTCCATTGAGGTGCGGGTCACACTGGTGCAATTTCTCTGCTGGTTCCTGAATTGCAGGCGGTTCACACTGACCTCTGAGATCTGCTGCAGGTGTCAATGTAAAGGTGACACCCCCAAATCCGATCGCATTGCGAACTGTGAAATAGTACAGGATTTGGTTTGCATGGGTGTGAACACGCACAATCTGATTCCAGTGCGACCCAAAAAAGGTCCTGCACCATTTTGGTGTGAATGCGATTTCAGTTATACATTTTGTATGGCTGAATTCCCATCGCATGTGATCTTCACAGCAATGTGGTGCAAATCAAATGTGATGTCTGGCATTTCACTAGTGTGAACCCAGCCTGAATGTTTGTTTTTAATTGTTTTTACAGACAACACAACTAAAAACGAGTTTGTACACGGCATCCGCATGTAAACGGCTGTTTCTTGGCTTTCATGGGATGCGGCTGAGTTTTGTGTTGCTTTGGTGTTTACCATGTTGGTGTCGCAGCTCCTAGTGCCGTGGTTTTCAACCTTCCTAGTGCTGTGACCCCTTGATAAAATTTCCCAAGTTGTGGGGACCCCTAACAGTAAATATTTTTGTATCGTGGGTTGTCATCACCCAAAGCAAGACAAGTAATTTGTGCCCCTAACCCATGGACATTTGGCACTCCGCGTCCCTTCCACTCGTACAGTATTAAAACCCCTTGGGGTACATTTTAGGTTGTACCACTCTTTCTCTTTTAAATTGTTTTATTTTGAAACAAACAGAAAGCAACAACAGATATCATAAGGTACATACTACCGACGGACATTTGTCATATATATATATATATATATTTCTCTCTCCTACAACCTAATATATAATATCCACCATTCTATGTATGTTAAATCCTCACCTCTCGCCAGGACCTTACTCATATTACTCATAAACCTTTAAGTCTTTCGTTTCCCCACCATTGGGCATCCGATTTCCCCCCCCCCCCCCAGAAAAAAAATTGAAAGAAAAAAAAGAGAACCCCCCCTAAGGGGGGTTAAAGCTCCCACTCTCTCTCATCTATGTCCCCCAACAGCTGTTCAGTTATGGTCTATTAGGGTTTGCCCCTCCTGAGTATTTAAAAACATTCCATTCTGACCATGTTTCAAGATAAACTCCCCTTTTCTGCCGGGAGGTCCAGACCAGGTCCTCCATCATATTCAAGTCTTCTACTCGCTTAAGCCACATCCCTACTGACGGTGGCTGGGTCTGCTTCCACATTGCTGGAATACAGGCTCTTGCTGCATTCATGAGGTGGCAGAGGATCGATCTCCTATACTGTTTCACCGCAGTGTCCGAATCCTGTAACAGGAAGAAAGTCAAATCCTCCGGCAGCTCCTCCTCTCTGAACTTTTGCGCAATTTCTCGAACCTCCTTCCAGAAACTCTGTATTCTGGGACAAGCCCAGAAGATGTGTATTAACGTCCCATTTCCCCTGCACCGCCAGCACTTATCTGCTATATCTAAGTAACATCTGCTTAATACAGCTGGGGTACGGTACCATTGCGATAGGATCTTAAAATTCATCTCCTGCAATTTTATACAAACTGAGGCTTCAAACATGTTACGTAGTATTTTATTCTTTTGCTCCTCTGAAAAAACCCTATCCAACTCCATCTCCCACCTCCTAAAAGGCAGCTGAAACTCTTTGCCAGGGGTATTCAGCAATTCACTAATTTTAGAGAGAGTATGCCGCAATATGCCACTCCCATTACAGTACTCCTCAAACTGTTAGCTTTCGTTCATATTTACTCGGTAAGCTCAGGGTATCAAAGTGTCTTAATTGCATTGCCCTCCAAAAGTCCAATTGACATGATCTTTGTCCCGTTATCATCTCCTGAATCGTGGGCCAAGCCCCCGCCCTCAAAGTGTGATACTTGAAACAACCCCTGTCCAACCAGTTTGCTAAAGGGTCCCTTCAGTCCCGGTTCGAACTGTGGAGTCCCCAGAATGGGGGGAAAAGGGGTGAGTCTAATGTTGATAATTTCCCCTTCACAAATAGGTCCCACACTACGGATGGGATATGGGCTCTCAAGGGGTGCGTCTTCACACCCCCCGGGAGGTCCTTTATAACACCATGCCGCTCGGTGAAGTAATCCACTACACTGAGCTTGCTCTGGCCAAATTTTCCCCTCACTATGTCGACTCCAATCAATCAGGCGGCTCAATAAGGCCGCCTGGTAATATTTGTGTATATATCTGGCATTGACACACCTCCATATCGTTTAGGTAACGACATCAGCGATCCCCTAATTCTTGGGTGTTTATTTGCCCATATAAATCTTCCAAACAGGGACTGTCTGTTTAAAAAATTGTTTAGGTATCGCAACAGGGAGCATCTGGAAGAGGTACAAAAATTTCGGCAAGATGTTAATTTTGATATTGCACCTCCCAAACCATGAGTGAAACCCTTTCTGCCATCCATCCAGAAGGATCCGCACTCTAGCTAGTAATGGTAAAAAATTAAGCTTATATATTTGTGAAAGATCCGCCGGGATGGAGGTTCCTAAGTACGTCAATGCTTGATCTGTCCATTTAAATTTGTAGTTAGCTTTCAAAGTGTTCAATTCTTCCTTAGGGATCGCAATTCCCATTGCTTCAGATTTTACGTAATTAATCTTAAAATTTGATAAGTCTCCATATGCCTCCAATTCTTGGAGCAGGTTAGGGAGGGAGACCATCGGATTAGTCAGGTTAAACCTCATATCATCCGCATACACCGATATCTTATGCTCCATACCTCCCACAGGCACCCCCTTAATATCTGGGTTCTCGGATCCTACTTAATAGTGGCTCCAGCGACAGGGCAAATAAAAGAGGTGATAACGGGCACCCTTGTCTTGTCCCGTTAGATAACTTAAAAAGTGGGGACATTACTCCATTCACTTTAACCTGAGCTGTGGGCTGAGTATAATTACTTGAAATCCATTGCAGCATCTTATTCCCGAACCCCATGTGTCTCAATACCGCAAGCATAAATTGCCAGTCAATACGATCGAAAGCCTTTTCCGCATCTGTTCCCAGGAAGACACATGGGGTTCGGGATGTGCCTACCAAATGGATCAAGTTCAGAGTCTTGATCGTGTTGTCCCGGGCTTCTCGCGTTTGCACAAACCCCACCTGATCTCTATGGACCAGGCAGGGTATGTGCTGGTCTAGTCGCATTGCCAGGATCTTGGAAAAGAGCTTCAGATCCGTATTTAATAGCGAGATCGGCCTATAGCTCCCACACTGGGAGGGATCCTTACCTTCCTTCGGTATGACTGCAATCAACGCTTTCAGGGATTCTGTATGAAAGGAACTTGTGTCTCCTAGCCCATTAAACATTTTTAGCAGGAATGGTCCTAAAATAGGGAAGAGAAGTCTGTAATATTGAATTGTAAAGCCATCCGGACCTGGAGCTTTACCTCTCTTCCCCCTTTTCACTGCCTCCTAAATTTCTTCTATAGTAATGGGCCTCTCCAATTCCTGACTTACTGCTGGTGTTAAACTCGGAATACCTGAGGTTGCTATATACTCTTCCATTGTAGTTTGGTTCTGAGAACTTGATTGCAAGTTATACAAAGCTGTATAAAAATTTCCAAACCGCTGAGCTATCTCTCTAGGTAGCCTAAGTTTTTCACCTCCCGCCCCTCTAATCATTGATACATAAGTCTTTGATTGTTGCTCCCTCAGCGAGCTAGCCATTTGCTTCCCACACTTGTTCCCATATTCGTAATTTTGTCTCCTACCTGTCTGTATTGCCCTCTTTGCTTTGTACAAAAGTAACTCTGTAGTCTGTCTACACGCCCCCAGCAGGAGCCTTTCCAGGTCTGGATTAGGGCTCCGTTTTATGTAGAAGTTCTAACCGTGCGATCTCTGCCAGGAGCGCCGTCAACTTTGCTTCCCTTTCCCTCTTAATCCTTGCCCCATGTTTCATTAAGACTCCCCTTATCACTGCCTTGTGTGCCCCCCAGATCACCCCTGGATCACAATCAGGCGTGTCATTAATCTGGAAATACCACCTTGCTTCTCTCTGTACATCTTCCAATACTGCAGCATCCTGCAGAAGACTTTCATTCAGCCTCCAGGTCACCGATCCAGGAAGCTGAAAATCCGCAAGGCTGTATTTCAGAGTAGTTGGCGCGTGATCTGACCAGGTGATTTTACCTATTCCAGCTTCTTTAACTGCATGTAACTGGTTATGTGGAATAAAAAAGTAATCTATACGGGAGTATATCTTATGGGGAATGGAGTAAAAGGAGTAAGCTCTCTCTCCTGAATGTGTCAATCGCCATACATCTACTAGTCTCTCTTTCTGTATCAGCCGCAAGATCCGTTTCCGGGCACCCGCCGATGCTGCCGAGGTCCCAGAAGAGGTGTCCACACTGGGCACAAGGGGATATTCAAATCGCCCCCCAAAATCAGCTGCCCTTCCTGAGATACCCCCAGTTTATCCAAGAATTTCCCAAGAAATACGTCCTGTTGTATATTGGGAACGTAGAACGAGGCCAGTGTTACCACTGACCTCCCAATCGTCCCTTTCAGGGCCAGGTATTGTCCCCCGACATCCACCATGGTGTCTGTGCATAACCATGGAATCTTATTCGAGATCAGAATAGATACCCCCCCTTCTTTGCCACCGGATTGGTGGCATGATATCCAATTGGGTAAGCCCTATTTTTAGAGAGGGAGGTCTCCCCTTTTTTAGAATGAGCCTTTATCCAGGAGACAATCTCTCACTCCCCGGCCGCTTCATCTCCCGCAAAAGTATGTCTCTTTTCTGGGGTATTTAACCCTTTTGCATTGATCGACATTATCGATAATGCATCCATTTTTTAATGATCAATGCAAGGCTATACTGTAAAGCCGAAAATAGCGACGGCGGTGGGCTGGGGTACACCCAGTGAGAGAGCAGGAGACAGACAAAAAAAAGGAAACCCCCCCCCTTCCCTACTCTAATATCAAATGGGAAGAAAGCGCTCCTGCCCTTCCTCCCCAGCGATATGCAAAGCAATTTGCTTTAAACACTCCTACCCTAACTGAGTGTTAACCTACCAGGGGGGCGTTGCGCATGCTCCCGAGTGAGGGGTCCCCGGCCCCCCCACCTGCTCCTCCTGTCCCTATATGATACCCACTTTTACCACCTTTCTAATGGGTTATCTTATCTTCCATTAGACCGTTACCCTGTCCGACCCTTTGTTCTGACTCTTATAATCCTACTCCTGCTGACTCCTATAATCCTCAGAGGAAAAAAAAAAACGACCCGAAATGCAAACCCTGCCAACGCCCCCAAAAAAAAAGGGAACTCGAGAGTGCATTGTGGTAGGACTCCCTCCCCCTCTCCCCCCTTCCTTACCTATGTTCCAACCATTCTTATATTCCTATTTCTACCAGGAATATTTACCTTATCAAAAAAAGGGGGTAAAAAATAAAGTTTGTGTGTGTCTCACTTAATAGTTATCATTTCCAATGTATGAGATCTATTTATACCACAGTATACTTTTAGTTCTCCATAAACTCCAAAAATAAAAATAATACAGGAAATATCAAAACAATACTTTACATATTATTCCTATCCAACAATGCATTACAGATATCGCCCATCTTGCCACCTGCTTTGGCCATTCCCCCCCCCCCCCCCCCAAGAAAAAACATAAAAAATAAATAAATAATAATAATTTTAGAGAGGGAAATAAAGAAAAAATCTCCTCTGTATTTCTTGAGGTAACCACATATTATCCCCACTAAACACATACCTCCTCTGCTCCCCCTCTTAACCTGCCCATCCCCCCCCTGGCGGGGCCCCACTTCTGCATATCTCAATTAACCCCCAGTGACTATGTATATATTACTTACCCAAATCTAATTTGGGAGAGGTTTTTTTTTTTTTTTGGTTTGTTTTTTAATTATCCCTGTGGTGTTTATAGTGTATTTGTGTATGTAACCCTACTTTATGTCTCTCACACAAGAGAGGAGAAAAAAGGGCCAAAAAAAGGGGGGCCCTATTTCCCCGCTATATTTATCTATACCAACAACTTGGAGCATTCTCCTGTATATGAACATGTGTGTGTGTCTGTGTGTGTCTGTGTGTGTCTGTGTGTGTCTGTGTGTGTCTGTGTGTGTCTGTGTGTGTCTGTGTGTGTCTGTGTGTGTCTGTGTGTGTCTGTGTGTGTCTGTGTGTGTCTGTGTGTGTCTGTGTGTGTCTGTGTGTGTCTGTGTGTGTCTGTGTGTGTGTGTGTGCTTTATAATGCACCCGTCGGGGGCAGGATGAGCAGCCATCGAGGCCATTACCAAGGAGCCCCCTATTTAACCTTTTTGGGGATATTTGCCTATTGTGTATACTGTTCCCATCTCCCACATTGCCTCCTACCTACCTCTTGTACCCCTTCTTCCCCTCTATCCCCCTCCACCTCCAAAATATCACATAGATTCAAATCCTCCTTACATTGTACTCGTTATCCAAAGAATGTGAGGAAAAAAAAAGGAAAATTTGAGTGCACCTACCCAGACATTCTGTGGGCCACCTTTTGATCCGTAACCTCCTCCCTTTTACCCATGTGCAAAACTAAACAACCCCACCATTGCTAAGTGAGGAGGCCAGGAACCAAAAGAAAAAAAGGGGGCGGGGTCATCCCTCACCTTACCACCCCCCCCTAAAATAAAAAAAACCCACCCCCCCCCCAAAAAAAAGCAGACAAATTTTATGGGCTGCCTTTTGATCCATAACCTCCTCTCTTTAACCTATCATATGTAAAGTTAAACAATCTCATAATTTCTAAGTGAGGAGGCCAGGAACCAAAAAAAAAGGCGTGTTCACCCCACCCTCCCCTATTCATCCACATCTTCTGAGTCATACATAAACCCATCCAACAGCTTTAGGCTTTAGACCCCAGAAAAGCAGAAGTCCAAAAAAAAGTCAAATGACTAGTCTTTGAAAATAGGAGAAAGAGGGCCAGCACCAAATGTTAATCCCTTTGTTAACCTTATTCATGCCTCTAGTCCGCTGCTTCTATAGTCTAAATATTCTTGGGTTTAGTTGCAACCAGTCCGGCACCTCAAATGGTTCAGTTCCCAAAAAGGAAAAAAGTCCTGTCAAATCAGCTCTGGAATGCAACCAAAATGCAAGCGGGCCCATTTTAATTAACACTGAGATTGGGAATCTCCACCGATAAGTTCCTCCCCATTCCCTCACTCGTTCTAATACTGGGCAGAGCATAGCTCTACGCTGCAGAGTGGCGCTTGACAAGTCTGGTGAAATCTTCAGCTGTGCCCCACTGTATTCTATTGTTCCTGCCTCCCATGCTTGCCTTAGGATTATCTCCCTATGCGCAAAGTAGTGCAACCGACACACCACATCCCGGGGGCGATTTCTGTCTTTAGATTTAGGGCCCAACGCCCTATGGACTCTATCAAGTTCAGTTTACAGGCATAGCATCCTTCAGTATTTTTCGAAAAATGCACTTTACCATCTCTTGTAAATCTTCCTGGTCCGTCGCCTCTGGAACACCTCGTATACGTACATTGTTGCGGCGACTACGGTCTTCGAGGTCCTCCAGGCGTAACTGTAGGGCCACCTTAGTTTCTGCTTGGACCTGGCTGGATCCCTCCAACACCTTCACCCGTTGTTCCAGGAGATGGGACGCATTCTCGCCATCTGTTGCGCGATCCGCTACCACCTGCAGATCCCCTCGGATCGTTTCTAGTTCCATACAGTGTGCTTCTTCCACTTTAGCAATAAGAGCTCCTATATCTGCTCTTGTGGGAAGTGCCTGAATAAGCGCTTTCAAATCCTCCATTTCCTTCTTCAACCCCCCTATCTTAACGTCTCCTCGTGTGGGGGGAAGGGGTATATAGTCCCAGCAACAGCCGCCGTCATTCTAGGGCTCTGTGGAGGAATCTGTAGAGCTTCCACCCCAGCTCTCACAGCCATCTGGCTCTGGTGCATCTGTGTGAGCTGATCTCCTCGGCTGCAGCTCGTCTGTCTCCCCACTCTTACCTCCGGTCCTTCCCCCTGTTTGGGGGTGAAGTAACGGTGGATCTCTGGCTGCTGCTCCCCCCCGGCTTTGCTGACTGTGCCTTGCGTGTGGTTCGAGTTTCCCACTGCCTCCACGCACACATACCGCTACACTGCTACTGCTTATGCTCCCGTAGCAGCGTGTACGTCCGCTGAGTGTCTCCCGCTCTATCACGTGCTGGAATGCACCGCTTCTACTACTGCCGTTTTCTCTGTCAGTCTCTCATGGAGCGGCTGTAGGGGAAACGGTCATGGAAGTTCTGCTCAGTCTCTCATGGAACTGTCTCTCATGGAGCGGCTGGAGGAGCCAGGAACTCTCACCTCTCAGCCCTCACCCGGACATGTGCAGACCACGCCCCCCTCGGATCCCCCCACTCTTTCTCTTTGTTCTCATGTGTGTGTGTTTTTTTTTTTTTTATTATCTCTCTATCCTATTTCCCCCCCCCCCCCCCCCCATAGCCGTTCTTTCTCTTTCTCCCTTTTTCTTTTATTCCTCCCTGCTCTTTTCCTCTCCCTTCCATGTATTTATTTTACCTTCTTACTCCTTGGTGGGGGATCAGTGGCAGTGGTGGCGGGGAGTTGGGATCAGTGGCAGTGCTGGCGGGGGTGGGATGAGTGGCAGTGCTAGTGGAGTTCTAATCAGCCAACTTGGGTGCTCTTGATGAAGGTCATCTGCTGATCTGAGAACTGTGGTGGAGACTTTTAATGGCAACTATAATCACAGGTAGTCTTACTCACTGTCTCCGGCTTCTGTGTCTGACTTTGTGGTGTCTCGTAGCAGTGACACCTATGCCGAAATCAGGAGATAGGGTCTCCTCCAGCCCCTCCCACTTCACATTCCTCACCAGTCAGTTGACCTCTAGTTTCTGCCCCCCAGCCATGCCATGAACTTAATGGGCGGCTGCCAAGAAGCTGAGTGGGCTCCAGGGACAGCCCTGCTGGGTGGCCGCAAAAAGGCTGGGAGAGCTGTGCAGGCTTCAGGAACAGCCCAGGATTTGGTGACCCCTGGCAAATTGTCGTTCGACCCCCTGAGAGGGTCCCGACCCCCAGGTTGAGAACCACTGTCCTAGTGCATTGATAGGCTGTTGTTGTCTAGCTAATAATGGCTTTGTGTGGTGGATGGGTACATCTTGAATAGAGCTGGCAGTTATATGCTTGCAACGCCTGCTAAGGTCTCTTGGCCTTCCTCTATTAGGATCTGGTCTCGGATACACTTTAGTTTAAATCTGCTAAAACTATTCAGGTGCTTCAAAACAAAAGGGGTGCGAAGTCTTACAATTCATATTTCTTTAGCAATCGGCTGCAACCAAAGCCTGTTCCCTGCCAGCATGCTTCGTAGAAGGACCCTTTTTCAGTGTGTGGAAGCAGTGGTCTCTCCAGAGATCCAGCAAGCTCTCTACTTGGTCAGAGGGTATATTGATTCACCAATGGTTAAAGGCCTTAATTTCTGTCCTTTATAAGGATTCATTAGATGTTTGTTAAAACTGACTTTTCTGCATGTTGTGTTATGAAGCCCTTAAATTTCTAAAGTCATTGTGATGGGACTGGTGGCAGCTCATGTCACAGTTCTGTTTGCCATGACGGGCTGTCTCCTCTTGTGAATGGCTGCATATTGATAAGTCAGTCTTTGAAAGGTGCTGGCTGTGGCTCCTACTAGTGACTTGTATAGCTGGCAATTTTCCTGTCCCGTATTTTAGGGCAACTGTTGCATTGACAGCTAAAAGGTGGGGGATGGATACACTTACACTTACACACTTCAGGGTTCATAAAGGTGTTCGCACCTGCCTCTGATTCCCCTTCCTTAATTTTTCTTTATTTTAAATGCCATACTGGTGACTCCACAATAGGGATAAAACTTTTTTGTGGAAGGAAGTTTAACAAGACTAGGGCTGCAACTAACGATTTTCATAATCGATTAGTTGGCTGATTTATTATTTTGATCTGTTAATTACCTTTAAAATGTGGTGTATAATTTAGTTCATATGTAAAGTTTAAAAAAAGGCAATTTATTCTTAAATATCTCTATGCAGTGGTAAATATAAATAACCAACTATATGGTTGGGGAGCAAAATCTCTAATCCACTCTGAGAATAACAGACTGATTAAATATACTGTATAGTGTATACTATTAGAGGGTGAATCTGGTAAATATCAGATATTAGAAATAGAAAACTTCTTGGTCAAAGGAATTTTCAGACAGTTTTTTTTTTTTTTGTTCAGAAATTACATTTATTTTAAAACTGAATGTTAAAAGCAAGTGGAAATTTCAAACATTCTTTCACTCAGTGAATGTACAAAGCTTTTTCGTATTAAAGCGGAGGTTCCGCCAATTTTATTTTATTTTTTTAAAAGACAGCAGCTACAAATACTGCAGCTGCTGACTTAAAAATGGACACTTGCTTGTCCAGTGTGCCTGCAATGTCGGCAGATGAGGTCGCTCGGTCCTCGGATGCTGGCGCCGTCATTCTCGGTGAGGGAGTCGAGTCTTGCGGCTTCACTGCCTGGTTCCCTACTGCACATGCGCGAGTAGCACAGCGCACTGTCATTGGTCCTCGCAGTCTCCTGGGAACAGTGTTTCCAAGAAGACAGCGGGGGTGACGCGAAGGGGCGTGACTTCCGCAGGAGTCAATACCCAGCAGGGGTGCATAGATGGGTATCTGCAACCCCCCCCCCCCGGAAGGTGCCAAATGTGACACCAGAGGGGGGGAGCGTTCCAAAAAGCGGAAGTTCCATTTTTGGGTCGAACTCCGCTTTTAATATACTCGCCTGAAAATTGATCCGTGTGGCCAGCATAAGGTGCAGTGCGTTTTGCACACAGGATTTTGCTGCAATTTGCATTTTTTTTTTTTTTTTTTGTTGGGCAGATTAAAAAACACAAATTGCTGCAAAAGCACATTGCATGCTTTTCTGTAGCTTCTCCATTGAAGTATATAGAACCAAAAAGCATTGTTTTGTGTTTGAAAAGTCCTTGACCTTTCCAAATACGCAGCAGCTGAAAAAAGCAGATGTGAATGTGTCCCATAGGAAACCATGTAAAATGAACTGCGTTTCTGCAAAAAAATGCATAGATGTGAACCAGGCCTAAGACGTTTAGTAACAGGGTTAAAAAACTAAAATTGGCCCTTTATAGTACAAAAAGAGCAAATCACTACTGTAAGGGGTTCATTTTTTTTTACTGTGGAACAGTGACTGTAATTGCCAGGGCTTGACAAATTTGTTTGGAATCTAGGAGCCAGCTAAAAAAGTTAGGAGCCAGGAACGTGCTCTGTCCCGCCGAGCTCGCGCGCAGAAGCGAACGCATACGTGAGTAGCGCCTGCATATGAAAGCGGTGTTCAAACCACACGTGAGGTATTGCCGCGATCGGTAGAGCAATAATTCTAGCCCTCCTCTGTAACTCAAAACATGCAACCTGTAGAACTTTTTTTAAACGTCGCGTATGGAGATTTTAAAGGGTAAAAGTTAGTCGCCATTCCACGAGCGGACGCAATTTTGAAGCGTGACATGTTGGGTATCAATTTACTCAGCGTAACATTATCTTTCACAATATAAAAAAAATTGGGCTAACTTTACTGTTTTATATTTTTATTAAAAAAGTGTATTTTTTCCCAAAAGTGTGCTTGTAAGACCGCTGCGCAAATACGGTGTGACAAAGTATTGTAACGACTGCCATTTTTATTCTCTAGGGTGTTAGAATAAAAAATATATAATGTTTGGGGGTTCTAATTAGAGGGAAGGAGATTCTAGTCGCAATGGCGACCTGGCACCCGGGGTTTGTCGAGCCCTGGTAATTGCTCTTTTCTCTTGTCATCCATGGACTGACACAGCGTGTCTTATACACCTTTACACGTGGGTTATGTCCCTGCTTGCAGGAGAAGACCTAGGCAGAATGTGAGATGTTATACATACATTCTAAACAGCCAGAGCTGAACAGCCCCGCCCAGGGGGGCGGTCCCTCCGGCATAACCCTCCCACTGCAGTCAGCAGACCTCCAGTTTTTTTTTCTGCCTAGCAGAAGAAGTGGCTCTCTCAGGAGCCAGTCTCCTGACCTATTTTTTTTATTCCTTTTGGAATTTTTTCCTTTTTTTTTTTTTTTTTTTTTTTTTGTTGAGATCTATCAACTGTCGGCTGGGCAACAGGTTGGGAACAAGATATCCTCGTAGTCTTCCCTGTCCGACCATCGAGCGTGCTGATCCTCGCCTTGTGTGCGTGAGACTCAGTTCACGACATGCCCCACGACTCCAGGGGTGGCTGGTGGGCTTCCAGCTCCGCGGTCCTCTCAAGATAGAACAGTCCGGCTGTATCTTTTGCGGTGGACCGGGCCGACAGCTACTCAGTACCGCACTGTGATAGTTCTGTCAGAAACACACCAGTGGGTCCCTCAGGGGACGGGTAAGTAGTCTCTCCTGGCTGCAGGTGAGTACATGCTGTGTGTTTCTTATGTGGGGGATTTCCCTGTCTCCCCCTGTGTTTTTTAATGTCACTCTCTGTGCACTTCGCTGGCGCTGTGGGGTGCCTGGGGGCCATACTGTCCTGGGGGGGGGGGGGGGGCTCATGCTGCTCTGCATTTCGCTGGGGCTGTTTATTTGAGAGTGAGGGGCCTGGGTGCCGTTCGGCGCCATGTTTGGTGACTGCTGTTTTTTACATTGGCGGCCATCTTGCCGTGGTCCGCCAGAGCACATTGCGGCGGCCATTTTCTTGTAGCTGCACCTTCTTCTAGCTCTAGTTTGGCCTCTAGCGCCGCTCAGGAACGGCGCGAATCTCCTCAGTCTCTCTCAGCTCACTCACGCTGAGCGGCGCGGAGAGACAGGGCAGCGGAACCGAGCGGTCCTGGTCAGGTTGGTGGGTCCCCTGGGCATTCCCCTACTTCAGTCAGCACAGCCTGTGGGTGGTCTCAGAGGGGGACATTATGGAGTCAGAGTCACCAGCTTCCCCTAACATGCCAGAGGCAGCAGCCAGTGCTCCAGCACCTGCGGTCCCTATGGACCAGTTGTCGGCAGTCCTGGAATCATTTCTGACCAGGATGGAAGCTGTGTGTGAGCACAAGGGAGCAAAAAAGCGCCCTCTCCCCACTTTATCTCCACAAGGGGAGTGCTCTGATTCAGATATGGGCCTAGCTATTGCTGCTCAGGACCCTAGCTCTGAATATTTGGATGGTTTTGAACAGGACATTCCTTGTGAGGAAGACTCCAGTTCTGAGTCAGTAAATGACAGGGCGCTTGTTAGTGAACTCATTGATGCTGTGAGGGACACTCTCAAGCTAAATGCTGCAACTGCAGAACCTCAGGCGGATACAGTCTCCTTTGGTTCTTTTAAGACCAAGCCTTCTAAAAAGGTTTTTCCATATGTACCTTTCATTGACCAGGTCTGGGAAAAGCCGCAGAAGACTTTCATGGTCCCGCGGCGTTTGTCTATTACCCCTTTGAAGACGCCCTGCTTAAAAAGTGGGCTTCTCCCCCGGTGGTCGACCCTCCAGTCGCCCGTTTAAACAAGGCCACCACTCTCCCGATGGAGGGGACTCCTGCGTTTAAGGACCCCACTGACAGGAGGTCAGAAGTGGTGAGTAGAGCCATGTTTGCCTTGTTGGGATCCGCCCTACGGCCAGTAGTAGTGGCGACCCTTGTGTCTCAGACACTCACGGAATGGGCAAAAATTTTGCACCAAACTGTGCAGGAGTATAACCTTCCTCCAGACACTATTGCTCTGGCCCACCAGATGGTGCAGGGTCTTATATGTGTGCGACGCCACGTTGGACGCGGCCCCTTTAATAACCAGGGCCTCTGTTTCGGCGGTGGTATTGCGTCGTCTCATCTGGTTGAAATGCTGGTCTGCTGACCTAGCCTCTAAGAAGCTCCTGACGGATCTACCTTTTAAGGGTGGTAGACTTTTTGGTGCTGCTCTGGATGACATCATCAAGGATGTCACAGGAGTTAAAAGCACTCTCCTTCCTCAAACTATCAAGGGTAAGGAGGCCCGACGTAAACCGGGTTCTTCCTTTCCAGCAAAAAAGGGTTTTTTTCGTCCGTCAGAGTCCACGGGTAAGCCATCCCAGACTGACAACAGTGCGGCTGGCGGGCACAAGCGCCCCTGGGTGCGTAAGCCGAACAAGCCGTCTCCCAAGCCCACCTCCGCGTGAAGTCTTGCCCCCGCCCGTCTCTGGGGTGGGGGGACGACTTTGCAGGTTCACGGATCGGTGGACCTCCCAGATCTCCGACCGGTGGGTGTGCGAGGTGGTCACCTCAGGATACAGAATAGAGTTACGCTCATGGCCCCCAGACAGATTCTTTCCCTCAAATCTCCCTCTCCTTCCTGCCCGTCGGGCAGCCCTCTTGGGGGCTGTACAGGATTTGATCGGGTCCGGGGTAATTGTGCCGGTTCCGTCCCAGGAGAGGTTTCAGGGGTTCTACTTGAATCTGTTTGTTCCAAAAAAGGACGGGGTTCGGCCAATCCTGGACCTCAAGGCCCTGAATGCCTTCGTGAAGGTGCAAAAATTCCGCATGGAATCCATTCGCACAGTGATCGCGACACTCCAAGGGGATTTTCTGGCATCCTTGGACATCAAGGACGCCTACTTGCATGTTCCGATCTGCGCAAGCCACCAGAAGTTTCTGCGCTTTGCGGTCGGCGAAGTCCACTATCAATTTGTGGCTCTTCCAAGGTGCTTGCTCCGGTCCTAGCTTTGCTGAGACAGCGAGGCATTGCTATCGTGGGCTATCTGGATGATTTTCTTCTAAGAGCAGACAGTGGCTCAGAATTGGAAGAAAGTGTGACTATCGTCAGTCAGACCCTCAGGGAGTTTGGGTGGCTCCTGAACGTTCAGAAGTCGGTTCTAGTCCCGACTCAGCGTCTGGAGTATCTAGGTCTGATTCTGGACTCCTTGGAGGCAAGAGTCTTCCTACCTCCAAACAAACTACTGACACTTCAGTCTGCAGTACGGGTGCTGACGTCCCGAAAATGATCGTCAATCCGCTTTTGCATGAGAGTCCTGGGGCTCATGGTGGCCTCCTTCGAGGCCGTTCCTTATGCCCAAGCGCACACCAGGGCTATACAGAAAGATCTTGTCCACTTGGGACAAATCCCCGTTGTCCTTTGGATCTTCAGATCCAGGTGAGTCACCTGGTCAGGGCGTCCCTGACGTGGTGGTTGAGGTCCCCGGCTCTTCGGTCTGGGAAGTCGTTCCTCCCCATCCAATGGACGGTGATCACGACGGACGCCAGCCTGACGGGCTGGGGGGGGGAGTCTGGGGAGTCCTGTCGGCCCAAGGGCTTTGGACTCCGGACGTAGCCCTCTTACCGGTCAATGTGCTGGAGATACGGGCAATCAGACTGTGCCTCTCCTCATGGTCGGAGAAACTACAGGGTCACTCCATCAGGATCCAATCGGACAACGCCACAGCAGTGGCGTATGTCAACCATCAAGGGGGGACTCGGAGCTCAGCTGCGGCTTCCGAGGTCGCCCGCATCCTGAGGTGGGCCGAAAGAAGCGTGCCGGCTCTGTCGGCCGTCTACATTCCGGGCGTAGACAATTGGCAGGCGGACTATCTAAGTCGCCAGACGCTGGACCAGGGAGAGTGGTCCTTGCACCCGGAGGTCTTTCAACTCCTTTGCAGACGGTGGGGCACGCCGGATGTGGACCTGATGGCCTCTCGACTCAATCGCAAGGGGTCGAGGTTTGTGGCCAGATCCAGGGATCCCTGGGCGGATGCCTCGGATGCGTTGGTGGCCCCATGGGGTCAGTATCACCTAAAATAAGTTTATCCTCCTCTGCAGTTGCTGCCTCACCTGCTCCGCAGGGTAGCGACCGAGGGAATTCCGGTGATCCTCGTTGCTCCGGATTGGCCTCGGCGTCACTGGTACGCCGATCTGGTACGTCTCGTCGCAGACGTTCCCTGGCGGTTACCAATACGGGGGGACCTTCTGTCTCAAGGTCCTATATTTCATCCTGCTTTACAGTCTCTGGCTTTAACGGCATGGTTATTGAAAGCCAGGTGCTGAGACCGAGGTCTCTCGGATTCGGTCATTTCGACCATGTTAAGGGCACGGAAGTCTTCCTCCAGAAAGATCTATCACCGTACTTGGAGAGCTTACATCGCCATGTGCGAAGAGCTGGACTGGCGCCCACGAACGTATTCCGTTCCCAGAATCCTGCATTTTCTGTGGCGTGACCCAAAAGCTCGCTTTGAGTACCATTAAGGGTCAGATTTCGGCCTTGGCCATCTTCTTTCAGCGACCGCTGGCGGGTCATCCCTTGGTTAGCACCTTTGTGCAGGGGGTTCGCCATGTGCTCCCCCCTGTCAAGCCTCCTCTCCCCCCGTGGGATCTGAATTTGGTGCTCTCGGTCCTCCAGGAACCTCCCTTTGAGAATATTAGAGATATTCCCCTCTTGACTTTGTCTCAGAAGGTGGCCTTCTTGGTGGCCATTACTTCCATTAGACGAGTGTCTGAGTTGGCGGCCTTGTCCTGCAAGTCGCCCTTTTTGGTCATCCATAAGGATAAGGCGGTGTTACGTCCGCGACCTTCTTTTCTGCCAAAGGTGGTCTCGGCCTTCCACTTAAATGAGGACATTGTCCTCCCGTCCTTGTGTCCTCACCCATCGCATCCCAGAGAGTTTGCGCTTCACACTTTGGATGTGGTACGAGCCTTGCGGGTGTACCTGTCTGCTACTGCCTCTATTCGGAAGTCTGACTCACTATTTGTGGCTGTCTCTGGTCCAAAACAGGGCCAAGCGGTTTCATCTGCCACCATTTCTAGGTGGATCAGACAAACCGTCATTCAAGCTTATGCTCTCAAGGGGCGGGCGCCTCCCTTTCCGGTTACGGCACATTCCACCAGGGCAATTGGTGCTTCCTGGGCTTTCCGACATCAAGCGTCGGTTGCACAAGTGTGCAAGGCGGCGACCTGGTCGTCTGTTCATACCTTTTCTAAGTTTTTTTATAAGGTTGATGTGGCTGCATCTTCGGATGCTTCCTTCGGCCGCAAGGTGTTGCAGGCCGCTGTTTGATGTTGCAACTCCTCCGTTGAGGAGCTCTGCCTTGTTTGGAGTGAGGTTTTTGGTTTTCCATTCATATTGCTTCCATCCCTCTTGACACTGCTTTGGGACATCCCACGTGTAAAGGTGTATAAGACACGCTTTGTCAGTCCATGGATGACAAGAGAAAATAGGATTTTTGTACTCACCGTAAAATCCGTTTCTCTGGCATCCATGGACTGACACAGCACCCACCCTTCTCGAGTTTGTACTGCTTTGTTACGAACTGAGGTCTGCTGACTGCAGTGGGAGGGTTATGCCGGAGGGACCGCCCCCTGGGCGGGGCTGTTCAGCTCTGGCTGTTTAGAATGTATGTATAACATCTCACATTCTGCCTAGGTCTTCTCCTGCAAGCAGGGACATAACCCACGTGTAAAGGTGTATAAGACACGCTGTGTCAGTCCATGGATGCCAGAGAAACGGATTTTACGGTGAGTACAAAAATCCTATTTTTTTGTACTAATAAAGGGCTAATTTTTGTTTTTTTTTCTAACCCCATTATGTTACTGGTCGATTGATTAATTTCATAATCGATTAGTAGTTTTCGACCCTAAACAAGACACGTGACCACCTTAAAATGAGAAGAAAAGAGGTTTAACCATAAACTGCGCAGAGGGTTCTTTACTGTAAGAGCGGCAAGGATGTGGAATTTCCTTCCACAGGTGGTGGTCTCAGCAGGGGGCATTGATGGTTTAAAACAAACTATTGGCTAAGCACCTGAACGACCGTAACATACAGATGTGTGATTGTATATACTTTCATGAAAGTGACCCATAGGAACCAATGTTAAACGGATCGTAGTGCATTTCTGCTAAACGCATAAGTGTTGAACCTTTTCTAAATGTGCTAAAAGTGATTGTTTTACATGGTGATGGTTTACATCTCTTCAGTTTAAAATGGAAGGCAAAACATTTGTGTAGATAAAAACAAAAAGTGCATTTTATTTATTTGTGTGTGTGTGATCACATTCTCTCTGTTCTCAGCTACATAATAGCTGGGGGGGGGGGGGGGCACTGAGCTTCCCAGTGAAATGGCTATGCAGGGGGCATGTCAGGACAAGTCTGTTCATTGGAGGAGAGCAGTCTGAGTTCCCAGCATAGCTAGAGAAGAGATGGTGTGCTCTCCTGCTTAGTGTAGTCAGTTTTAAAAGGAGAGCAGAGGGACTGTCAGGAACACAAAGGAATCAATACAGATAACAGGAGATGTTCTAATGCAAGTACAGCAGGCACATATATGGAATAATAAATGTTGGGATAACAAACTTGTGGTGTTTAACCACTTCCCTACCCGCCCATCGTCAAATGACGTCCACAGGAGGGATCTCCCATCCTGGGTGGACGTCATATGACGTCTAGGGTGCCCGGTGGCCGCGATTTATGACGGGAACCCGCAATCACGGCAGGACTGGATCTGTGTGTGTAAACACAGATCCATGTCCTGTCAGAGGAGACCGCTGTGTGTTCCCAGTACAGAGGAAAACATATCGGTCTCCTCCCCTTGTGAGTCCCCTCCCCCTACAGTTGGAATCACTCCCTAGGGAACATCTTTAACCCCTTCAGTGCCCCCTAGTGTTAACCCCTTCCCTGCCAGTCACATTTACACAGTAATCAGTGCAGTTTTATAGCACTAATCGCTGTATAAATGTGGTCCCAAAAATGGGTCGAAAGTGTCCGATATGTCTGTCGTAATGTCAGTCACAATAAAAATCGCAGATCACTGCCATAACTAGTAAAAAAATAAAGATAAAAATGCAATAAATCTATCCCCTATTTTGTAGACGCTATAACTTTTGCACAAACCAATCAATATATGCTTATAACGTATTCTTGTACATATTTCTGTTAAAGAAAATAAAATCGCATCGACCTAAACTGGAAAAATTGTTATAGATTTTTTTTTTTTTCAGGGATATTTATTATAGTAAAACATATTACACTTTTTTTTCAAAATTGTTGCTCTATTTTTGTCTATAGCGCAAAAAATAAACTAGAGAGTGATCAAATACCACAAAGAAAGCTCTATTTGTGGGGGGGGGGGCAAAAAGGACATCAATTTTGTTTGGGAGCCACATTGCACAACCGCGCAATTGTCAGTTAAAGTGACGCAGTGCCGAATCGCAAAAAGTGACCTGGTAAGGAAGGGGGTAAATTCTTCCGGGGCTGAAGTGGTTAAAGCTAAACTCCAGGATAAATGCAGCCCACCCATCCCCCCTCTGTCTGATTGCTGGGTTGACAAATGCTCAATCTTTTCACTTACCTGATCCCTTGGACTTCCAGCCTCAGGTCCTTTTCACTGTTTACTTCCCGTAAGGGTGGTCCTCCTAGGTGTCCACATCACTGCCTTTGCGATGTGGAAAATTGCCATTGGCCTATCAGCAGAGGAGAAGTTCTGATCGGATTCTGAAGAGATGTGAAGTGGGACCCATGGAGGTGAAGGACTGGCTGGCGAGGTTTACAAACAGCCCTGGATTAGCAGTCTCTTCAGGAGCCAATTGCTTTGGCAAGGCACCTGTATGGGGAAACTTTGTGTATAACTGACTTCACTTGGTAAGTAAAAATCTACTAAAGCTGGATACACACTATACAATTTTTTTTTTGTTTCCTTTAGCTTTACCTTCAACTATGTAGTGCAAGGGCCGACCTGATTGCATTCAAATTGAAAGTGTTTAGGTTTGACATATTGTATGGTTTTGGTAAATCTAAAAAATTGTATAGTGTATCCAGCTTAAGGGATGGGTGGGCAAAATAAATTTTGGGTGGGGCTGGCCTGCTTCATTCATACTTTAGTGATCCGTTGAGGTGTATTAACATGCCTGCCCTTCTCCCTCCCCCCCCCCCCCCCTTCCTTCATGGTGTGGTTCATAGAGCAGATGTGTTTGGGTACCATGCATGTTTTAACATGCAATTGTCCCAACACAGGTGTGAATAGGCCCTTTAAATACATGCAGACTTCTGGTACACTCACATGGGCAAGGGTGATGTTGCATGGCTTTTATGTGGGATCTTTCAATAAACCTAGCAGAAGTGTATTTAAAGCTACAGGTAACCATAAAATCTGACAGGTTACTTTTACAGGTGAATTCTGTTGGGAGTTAACTTGCTGTTCCCTACAGATCTGCAATTTAAAGTGTACCGGTCACTTGTTTGTAGCTGGGATGTTTCAATATATAGTGGAGAGGGTATAGGGTGATGGCATCGCTCTCCTTGACAGTCACTTGGATATTCTGGCACCAGCTGAGACGGGAAGGAGTTGCTAGTAAGGCAGAGTATTTGTGGGTTGGGGGGGCCCCTTTATGCAGACAGTGTCACTTTGTGTTTGAAGTGGTGGCACTGATTAACTTGTCCCTGAACTCTCTGCTCCTGTAAGCTGTTTTGGACTGGTGTGTACACCAGATGCATTTTTAATCTCCATCAAAAATGCATGCACAGTGTTTTCCATGTATTCCAATGGCCCTAGTTGACATCTGTGCAGTGCGGTCAACAAAAATGGAACCTACTTTTTTTTTTTTTTTTTTTTTTTTTTTTCTCTGTATGCAACATAACACAATGAAAACTCACTGGAGCACACAAGTCCTCAAGATGAGGGGGAAATGCACTGGAAGGCATCAAACACATGTAAAGCACACAGAGGTTGTGGCGAGAACCGGCGTTCTGCCAAAGTGTCCGGGACGAACGGCGTATGCGCCGTACGTCATAGCACAACTGTCGATTTGCCGATCAGCTGGACTGACGTAACTATGGCGCATGCACACATCGTAGGAGGTATCTCTCGATGGGAGATGCCATTTCACAGCCACAATTTAAACCTATACAAACGGCGGGGAAGCTGGACCATCAGCACATTGTATAGCCCCCTGCAACAGCGAGGCACAATGAGAACTACTGTCTCACCCCGCTGTTTGTATAAGTTTCAATTGTGCCCGTGAAATGGTATCTCCCATCGAGATGCCTCGTACGATGTGTGCTTACGCCCTGGCACATCACTCCAACTGATTGGCAACTCAGCTGGCGTGCGGCTCCGTCCTGCGGGGGCACTATTTGATGGGGGGCACTTCTCGACAGAACACCGCCCTGAATGCAGCCTGTAAAGCTATTGTAGGAAGCTAGTATAAAGGTAGATTCAGGTATTTGTAAATACTGTACAGGCTATTTTTATACTTGACCTGGATTAAAGGTGTCTTAATTTTTTTAATTAAGTGTTAGAAAATCACTGGGAGTGATAACTGTCGTCTTTAGTTGTCAACGTCACACCCTAATTACCTCTAGCAGTGCTTGTTTTGGTTGCATCACTGAAAATCCTGCTGCATATGGCTGGACTGTAACCAAATGTGTTAAAGATCAGGTTGCTCATACTGAGTCAGGTCATGTGGCCTAATCCTGATGTATGACTGGCTTCATAAATTCACTGACTCCTTCCCCCCTCGTCACTTATGTTTATGTTCTGCCCCTTAGTTGATGCTTTGTTTTTGGTTTAGGTTATTCCCCTAAACTGGCTTTTCACAATGTGGTAAAATGGTTGTAAACCTCAGACATGAAATATTAAGTGAGCCAAGTACATGGATAGGCTTTGTTTAGAGTACTAAGGGGGATTTACTAAAACTGGAGTGCAAAATTTGAATAAGGTGAAGTTAAAGCCCAGGTTCACACTGGGCTGTGGGAGTGAAGCCGTGCGAGTTCAGCTGAACTCGCACGATTTCAGCCGCGATTACAAAGACGTCTGACACAGATGTCAATGTAAATCGCAAAAAGTAGTACAGAAACTACTTTTTGAAATCGGTGCGACGCCGCACCGATTAGGACGGTGCCATTGCCGGCAAATATCGCCGATTTGAAATGCGATTTGACATGTCAAATCGCACCAGTGTGAACCAGGGCAGAAGCTGATTGGCTGCCATGCACAGCTGCACCCAATTCTGAGTGCTTCTGTTTGTGTAAATCGTGCCATTTCTGTCTGCTGCTTCATTCCTCTATCAACATAAGTCACTTCTGACAAGTTTTCCTGACACAAGAAAAATGGTGACAATGGAGGGCTCTTCGGTTGACAGTCTCGGCTTTTTTTTTTTTGCTGTGTGGAGGGGGGTGTGTCACTTCCCTCCAATCGGCTCTGCTGAGTGTGATGTCGGCTCTCTGCCCCCTTTCTGAACTCTCGGACAAACTTTATAATTCAGCACTTTGAACAGATGTAGCGAAGAGACCAAAGGTGTCGGCATAACTTATGCAGGAGGATTTGTTTCATCTGTATATATCACCCAGGCCAGTCACTTCACTGGGTATATGGATGGGTTTACAACCACATTTCAAGTGTATTTTCACCCTTACAGAAAATCTGTATGGTGAACTTGCACTGTACCCCCAGGTACCGCTGCACCTTAAGCTGGTGATTACCCACTAGAGACATCGGGTCATGGCTTTCTTTTCACCAGCACTGATGGGATGGGCTACGTGGGCTCTGATTGGCCAGTGCTGTCCAATTAGAATTTCTTCTGTACATACCTCTTATGAGGTAGGTTTAGGAGATTAAGCCGCAGGAAATTCAAATCCTTGGACCAGTGAAGCGTTGTCTCCTAGCGGGTGATTAGCAGACTCGGGTACAGGGGTGGGGAGGGGGTCCAGTGTAAGTTCGCCTTACAGATTTTCTGTAAAGGTGAACTTGCCCTTTTAAGGACATTCAGGTTTGTGTTTTTAAAAGTCTGACCACCCGCCCTAGTCTGCTAACCTAACTTGGAGGTCCTCTACCACTTGGAAGCCTACTTGCCTCTCCATGACAGGATGGCTTCCACTGGTGTCTACCTTTTTTAGGCTCTTGCTTTCCTGTTG